>JAODKE010000101.1:8438405-8465248 GCA_026779605.1 Mormyrus hasselquistii
AAAAAAGGACAGGGGGCGGGGGGGGCGGGGGGGGGGGGGGGGGGGGGGGGGGGGGGGGGGTGGGGGGTGGGGTGAGCTGACAAGGAGGGCTGTATAGGCCTTAATCAGTCCCACAGTGGCACATTGACAGCAAGGGAGGGGGGCAGATTTTGTGTGTCTCTGAAAAGATCTGGGTGGCACAATAACCTCAGCCCAGCGGTCTCATTCTGGAGAGGAGGGGGGAGTGACGGACGGACAAGCCGCGGAATTTACCGGGTGGGACTTTTGTGGCTTTTTGGTCTCTGTAACATGGCACAATTGGAGCCGGCCGATGGGTTTCAGGCTGAGTAAAGGTATTCAAGAGGGGATTCCGAGGGAACTGCCCTCCCCCCCCACCACCCCCCCAGCCCGTCGCCGTCGTTTTAACAGAGCTTAATGTGTGCCTCTCTCTCCCCCATCCCTGCACAGATTGTGATTCCTACTGCAAGGCGTCCAAAGGCAAGCTGAAGATCAGCATGAAGAAGTACTGCAAGAAAGATCATGGTAAGCTCCTGGTGGACGGCACACTTCCTCACCGCTCCGAGGCGTTTTCACAAAAATATGCAGGCGCTAAGCGGATCAGGCCGGGCTGGGGTGACGGCCAGGGGGCCTCAAGCTTCTCCAGAGGTCCTCATTACGGGAGCATGCCTCGGCCTTTCCCCCAGCAGCATTCCTGGGAGCTCCCAACACGGGGGGGGGGGGCTTAGGAGGCATGAGAACTTAACTACCACCACCGGTGCCCCCTATACTTGGGGCGTCAAAGGGCACGGTCTGCATAGTCATATTTAAACTGTGGGTTTGGGGGCCATTGTCAGCTCCGTGTTTGCCACACGGTGACGGGTCAAGGTGTCTCCAGGCCATTCAGGGAGCATGAACTCGGCCTAGGAGCTGTGAAGAACCCGGGGCCAGGCAGCCATCCGGGGGGGGGGGGGGGGCTGACATTGCTGGTGCATCAAAATGGAAGGAAACTCAATGGACTAATTCATAATTCGAAGACTCCCGCTGTGCCTGCCCGTCCCACACAACAGCCACGTGCCTTTTGTGTCGTTTATGATTGTCAGATTGTTAATACTTTCTCGGTAACATACGATGGCACTTCGGCCGCCTATAGGCAGGCGACGGATCGCCCTGGATGGAGCATCTCCTACCATCTGGCCTGCTTCCAGTGTTTATGTTCATTTCCCGTAAAAGGTGGGTGGGATACCCGGGAAGACCCTGGGATTTGTGGGAAGGCTGTTTGAGGTGGGATGGCTGGGCGTTAATGGAGCGGCGAGTCTCACGAGCGCCCCCCCCCTCTGCACGACTGCCCGGGTCACAGCATGCCCACCTGCCATCGAGGGGCAGCTCCTGGGGTGTCTGGAACGAGTTGGCCAAACAACCCAGAGCTGTGACGCATTGGATTTCCTTTCCACCTTTTTTTTTTGGTGGGGGTTGTGCCTGAGACTCCAAGGCATCAGACAGGCCGCAACAGGAGCCCCCACTGCTAGGTCTTACAATCCTCCTCAGTTACAAATTGCAGACAATTCCATCCCCCACAGTGGGGCTCAGCAGGGGGGCTGGCCGCCTTTCCCCAGACCTCCGTCGTACAAAATTTGTTCCTAAGCCACTTTTTCTCAGCCCGGCCATCATTGGGGTGATTTGTGGCCATGAGGGACTCATGGGGGCGGAGGGGGGGGACAATGAGACATAGGTACAGCATTAAGGAAGTCATTATAAAACATCCGACTTACGCACAACTCCTACTTACGAACGGAAGCAGGACCCAATAATCGTACTCTGCGACAAGCATGCAGGCCCAAACACGCTATGCGCACGCTCCGGAGTGCAGGATACTGGGACTAAGGGGGGGAGGGGGGGGTTGGCTGGGACTGTGCCCGAACCCACATCCTGAGTGGTGTCAGGTCAAGTCCTGAGACAGATTTAGCAAGTTTTCCGCCAAATGCCTGCGAAGAAAAAAATAATAAACCTGGGTGGTGACTTCAAACCGTCAGCGGCTCCCGCGTACGGTGGCTGCGCTCCATCGCCGGACGGGGCTCTTTGGAGGGTCTGGCTGTGTCTCACACATGCCTGTGGTTTCGATTTTTCTAAATATAATACCGTAAGAAGAATGGGAAGACGACTGCTGTACGGGGCAAAGTATTACCATATTGTCCTGTCGTGGCGGCGCAAACGAAATGACCCCGGAAGGGATTCGTTTACTCCTCAGCCAGACTCCTTCTCCTGCTGTATATCCTGCCCTCCGCATAACACACATGCTAACAAAGAGCGCCTTCCAGTGGTAGCTCGATGGACCGGCGAGGCAGTGTGGATTGTATGCAAAAAGCCGGGGAGCTACTGAAAGACACACTTCACCTCCTGAAAATAATCACTCTGTGCCGTACGACCGCTTACGGTTCCTGCTCATAGGACGTTTGCGGTGTCTTCTCTGAGCGGCTTGGAGACTGATTTTTTCTGGCCTGTGACTTCTGTGGCTAACTCTCCAGTGACGGTAGAAGCGGAGTCTCTTCTAGATCGAGAGCAGAGGGTATTGGAGGGGGGAGGGGCGGGGGGGGCAGGAGCAGAGTGAGGAAAAGATGTTTTGTGGCTTCTGTACAGAGTCTGACACACCACAACCACAGTGGGGGGCAGGGAGGGTGCGGATAGCATGTTATTGGCCGAGCTGGAAAGTAGACACCCCCATTACCTCCGCACAGGGACTTTTATGTCTTTTCTGTCCTTCTTTATTTTCCCTCCCCCTAACCTCACCCCCACCCCCCGACTCAGTATCAGCTAAACCATTAATCACGTGACATTACAAAGCATCTCAAACGATCGACCCCGCCCCCAAGTGACAGATTACGCTAAGCATCCCAGGACGATGAGCAGGTTCCCAGCACTTCCAGTGGAGGACGCCTGGTGACGCCAGTTCCGGTCGCGCCCTCACACCCCCCCCCCCGAGCGGGAAGCGTGCGTATAGAATCAGGTGGACTTCAAGTTGGGTACATTCAAAACAATGAAACATCATTAAAAAAATTTTTTAAATATACATAAATAAAACAACGTATTATTTTCTTCTGAACTGTTACACTTGCAGTTCTTCCAGGCATTTTCCCTGGTAAAAACAGGCTGCTTTTCACCCTCCTATTTGTAGATTTCGTTGCAGTTTAAATGTTAAATACAAAATTGTAACAATAAAAAAAACTGATTTAATAGATACGTTGTCACTGAGGCGTCTCCCACAGACTCTTGTGGGTAGTTTGGAAATCTCTCGGTTCAGGGCAGCTCCATCTGATTCTGTCCAAGAGGCTCAAACAGATTACACATTCCCTCACAGTGAGAGGCAATCTTGAGTGCCCCTGCCACCCCCCCCCCCCACATGCTGGCTCATTTACCATTTCTGTCCGCCTCATTCGGTGATGCATCTTTAAATCATCTTTGGCGGTGGGGGGGGGGGGGGGACACCCCCAGTTAATTCACGCTACATCTCAGTAGGCCTGGCCTTCTGCTAACAAGCACGCAGGGTTGACCCCCCATCCCCCAAAACACAGATTCGAGGTTGTGATATTGCCCCCCCCGGTAGTGCCTGTGTGACATGGCAGCGGTGGGATGAATGCATTATGTGTCCATTCTCTGTCTGTGTGTGTTACTACAGTGATGGGGGGAGAGAAATATTCCCAGGCTGACACCCCTGGCAACAAACAATCAAAGACAGTTCTGTCTGCCAGGATCTCATGCCCCTGTGGTCACCCAGGCAGAGTCTCTGGGCAGGAGTGCGGGCACGTGTGAGCAGGCCCCCTCCTCTGGGTGACGTGTAGGTCTGAGCGTCACTAAAGCCCCACCCCAACACCCCCTCCGCCGATCCCGCTCGCCTCCTGCTCTCTTTGCCGGGACGGTCAGAGGGCTCTGACAGAGCGCATTGTACGCAGGGGCTGAAGAAGGTCCGTTCTTCTTCGTCAATGAGCCATTCATGGCCGGGCCAGCCCACCTCCACCCACGAATGCCAACCTCGGCCCCTGCGGGAACGGGGACGTCCCTGGGATCGTGGCTGGTAGCCTCCAGGTCCCATCCCTGCTCTGTCTATGTTGCGCGCATGGTGGTCCCCCCGTGTGACATCACTCTGTGCGACTTTGTGTCACCTGGGCCCTAGTGGGCCCCAAGGCCCTCTTGCCCTCTCCCATTCGGCCTGATACCGGGATGTAAACAAACCAGAAGGTCGGGAAAGCCGCTTTTGGAAGGACGAGCTCGTTAAGGAGGCCAAAACCCAGTGGGCAATGTGAGGCTCAGATGGTTAGGATGCTGTGTGACCAGAAGGTGATTGGTTTGAATCCCAGGGTTGGCAGACAAGCCACCTTCTGGCAGCCCAAAGAAAGGCTAGTGTATGGCAGGTTATTGATAGACTACAGCTGCTTACTTTCTATCAGTGACTGGTACTGATTTGCCCAAACCTGTTCACTGTGCGGCACCTCCGGAACACGCTGCTTCCTGTTCCTGGGGGGAAAGCTCTTCCCACTGGGGAATTAGGGGACCCTGCGGTGCTCGGCTGCAGTCGCACACTCCCCTGAGCAGAGCTGGGCTGGCTTTGGGAGCGACTGTGAACACGCCGCTGAGGACGTGCGGCCGGAGCGATGGCTCCGCACCGCTACCCTCCGTCTGTCGCCTTCTCTCAGATTTTCCGGCTGCCAGCCGGCCCGTTCTGCCGCCAGAATCGATTACGTAAGCAGCCGCCTAGAAAAGCCGCTGCGTTACAGAACACAGGCTCCCGCTTCTGTTGTGGGAATCTGTAAGTCAGTCACTGGAGGGAGGCCGCAGCGACGCCTCCCTCGCTGATGCCTGACAGACCGGACACACTTTGAGGGAAGACAGCTGACTTTGCTGTGTCTCAGCTCCAGGCTAGTGTGTCTGGCAGCTCGGCGCATGTGTAAATCACGGAGGCGGCCGCAGTCTCGCATTTATACCACGTTTCTCTGCAGGTTTTACTGCTCCCAACAATGGGTTGTTTTTCCTTCGAAGTCTGCAGATTCTTTCGTGAAATGTTTCACCATTTCCTCTAATTTGCTATGAAAATAAAGGAATTCAATCCCGGGGCCGTTCCTTTTGTCTGAAACCTTTTTTTTTCCCCCCCTGCTCTCTGTCTTTTTTTTTAAAAAAACTCGCTGGTCTGGAGAAGGAAACCAGTTGTCAGGGAAACATCCAGCGTGGAGTGTTTCAGTTCACAGGGAGGTGTGCTTTTCAAATGTACATAACGGGCAACCATTCTTCTGTCTGAAGAAACACTATGGCAACTGTTGCCGTGAAAACGAATGTGCGGGACGGCACAACAAGAGGGGACAGAGGTCAGGTCAGGAAGAATGAATGGGAGGAGTGATATTGGCCAAGCAGGTCAGCAGTTTGGATGGATTCATACATAAGGGACAATACTGTTTTCTTATTATTTAGCTAAATTATTATTTTGTATCTTGGTGACAAATGACTGTAATGTAACATTTTACACTTTTTTAACAGGAGTATCTGATGTCAGAAAGTTAATACATTCCCTGAGAGGGCCTGCAGTCCCCATGGTTATGACAGAACCGTCAATAAAACGGGCGTTCAGAAGGTCGCTGGTTCAAATCCCGTCCTTGGCAGAATAGTCATATCTCCGTTGGGCCAATGAACAAGGCCCTAAACTCCCTGAAATGCACCAGGGGGTGCAGATAAACGGCTGACCCTGTTTTTGGGTCCCAGGCTTTGCTGTATAGAGATGTGTTTGCATGTCTCAAATGACAGCAAGATAAGCAAATAAAAGCATCCCACTGTACCTGAACTCATGCAAATGGAAAAATGAAGCATGAATTCATCATTTTATGAACGTGTTTGAAATGGACACATGTACCTCCGTCCCCACAGCTCTCCAGGTGCACGTCCTGAAGGCAGACAAGGCTGGCGAGTGGTGGAAGTTCACCGTGAACGTCATCTCCGTCTACAAGCAAGGTCAGAGCCGCATCCGACGCGGGGACCAGCTCCTCTGGGTGAGGGCCAAGGACGTGGCCTGCAAGTGTCCCAAGATCAAGCCTGGGAAGAAGTACCTGCTGCTAGGGAACAATGACTCGTCCCCAGACCCGAGCGGCGTGGTGGCGGACAAGGCCAGCCTGGTCATCCAGTGGCGGGACATGTGGGCCCGGCGACTGAGAAAGTTCCAGCAGCGTGAGAAGAAGGGCAAATGCAAGAAGGCCTAGAGGGTGGAGGGGGGTCAGGTGACTGCAGGAGGGGGGAGGGGGGAGTTGCTTTCAATAGAAGCATGAAGAGAAAATTAGGATGATTTTTCTTTTAGGAACTTTTGTGAAGGAACTTTGCAGTTTTCTATTTTTCCCTCAAGCAATTTTTGTTTTTGTGATTTGCCAAGTTTGCACCTAATTTCTTCAGTGCATAAAGTCATTTTTGCATTTTTATCTATGGTAGGTCTGAGAAATGTTCAGTCCATCTTCACCAAACCTAATGCTTAGGTACAATAACAAAATAACAAAACCTGAATCGGGTTCCTGTTCGGTCGCATGTCCTTAGTCCATACAGCATCCGCTTTGGTGGGAGGAGAATGCAAGCTGCTGCTGGTGCTGCTCTTATCTTGGAGGTCATTCCTGTGGGTGTGAGGCTGCATCACAGGCAAAGAGAAACTGTGAGCATCAAGGGAAATATTAATACTTTAGATGTAGAGTAAAACATCTTTCAGTACGGCGTCTGGACACATTCCTAATGTAAAATAGCGTTCGGCACGTGGGAGGTGTTGTTGGACGGCACCATGAACCAGTAGAAAGTTTAATGCGTTCTTTTTTATTCTTGTGAAAATTCCTATTCACGTGGACAATACCTCATACATGACAATTCTCTCTGTGTTGTTCTGGGTAAATCGATCGCTAACGCTGGTTTACGTGGGGAAAAGGGAGGATGAGAACGTAAATGTAGTAATAAGGTTTAAAAAAATGTTTTGACATCCACATAACTTAAGATTGTTTTGAGTTTGTTTCTCTAGGACAGAGGACGCTTTAGTTAGAATTACATAATTTTATTGCCTGCAAGGGGAAAAGTACGTTCGTATTCTCACTATTCGGCAATGAATGTCCGTACGGTCTTCTAACGCTCTCTCGTCAGTTTAGAATAGCATGAAAAGTTGTTTCTGGGGAGTCTCGTTCTCCTTACTCACACTATACTGGTGCTGTTGTTTCGTATTTATTGCATTATTTTAGTTCGTTGGTTTGCGGGATGTGCCACCCATAAACACAAATAAAATAACTACAATAATAAGATGATTCCACCCGATGATCTCTGGATAATCACAGGCGCTTCTTAAGGCACAGCATTTATTTAGCTTTTTTCCACATCGGCTTGTAAGGTGGTTGTATTTACTTCAGCTTGTCGTCCGTCAACGATTCGTCTCACTGGGTTAATTTTCGCGATCGGGGAGGGGGGATTGGTGGAATTTAATCGTCGGTTGTCTAAAAATGGCACTTGGGGCAGCAAAAGGGTGGAAGGCACTTTCATTCGTACAGGAAAAAGGGGCAGGTGTTAAGGGACTCCCAGCGCCCACCGCACGTTCCTGTTGTGGGCAGGATGGCGGGGCTGTGGTACACGTGGCTGTCAGTGTCTCAGAAAGCATACAAACAAATAGATCACGTGAAAAAGGACATTCTAACCCAAATTCAGATATGTCAAACCATGTTATATGGAAATCAAACTAAGGAGTAATTAAAATAGCAGCCTAATAATCGACATGTATTATTATTGCCCGATGCGGATTGTTTTAACTGTATTTGCTGAGACGAAGAAAAAATAAGGTGAATACTCCACATCATACTGCTTTCCACAATTCTTATTTTTTTTTTATTTGGTCTTGCCTCTGTAAAACTGTACTGGCTTGCTCTGGCGTGCTGCCTTCAGCGTCCCGGAGGCAGAAACAACAAAAGCCGTGGGCTATTTTGAAAACGATGAAGAAAATGAAAACTTCGGATGTTTCTCTAACTCTGAGGACACTTAGTCTGGCAGCCAAACCTGAGACGGACTGAAAGATTTCATCGCAAAAGAAGGGGAAAAAAATCACAATCGCCTGAAGCACCAGCGAAACCAGTGACGGAGCAAACGCAGAAAGCCTATTTACTGCATAAGGCGCCCAGCTGGGAAAATGTATGTGTAAATTTTGAACAGAAGTGCAGCATTTTTGAGAACTGACATTAAAAATCTATCAACAGAAAAAAATAAATATTTGTATTAAACATGACAGCTTTGCTTCGCTGCTTTAACAATTAGGATTTTCTGTATTTATATTCTCCTAAAACAGGCAAAACCCCAAAATATTAAGGATCCATGGAAGGTTTACAAATCATTGATGTTTATAAATGTGTATAGTTAGAATTATATGTACATGGGTAGATGGATTATAACGACATAAGTCTAACCTCGCATCAAATTAAAAGCAGACCAATGACAAAATACGATTCTATCAAAATTACGGTAAAAAAAATCCATCTTTCGGAAGCGAAAAGATTCTTGTGAGATCGTGGGCACGCACACAGAGGAACTTACACTTATTTGAGTCACCAGAACCAAAGCAGCATCCACGTATAGCTACCCCAATTACACCTAAAGATAAAACGAACCAAGTCAAATGAGCCAATCTTTTATATCGCCCTATATGTATATACACACGCGGCTTACATACAAAAATATAGACCCTAGACAGACAAATCCCCATACAGACCTCACGAGTCAGGGCTACCCTTCTCCCACGTGACAAAGGAGCCGATTCGTCAGTGGTGATTCCCATACACATGACTTCCCCCATGGCGTGACAGTAGGCCTAAGACGGATGTAAAATAATGGCAGATGCCCAGTGTCACGGAAGGCCAGAAAAATAAAGCTGTGGGGTACGTTTCCAGAAATAGGGCGCCGGGAAGGTATGAAAATGTTACATTTGTAACAAATCTTCTTGTATTAATTGTATAGTCCATTATAATAAATTGCATCGTACTGGTATCTTCTCACAAAAACGAATGTATATATATTGCATATGCATATATTTAAATACATTTTATTGTCCTGCAGCATAATACACAATATCACATTTAATTGTATCCATGTCTGACATCACATATATAAATTAACTCTAAAACTTAATGTGTCCAGTAGTCCCAGAATGTACCCCCCCCCCCCCAAAAAAAACTGTTTCCCTGCATTAAATCTTGAGCTGATTTTTTTCAGCTTCTGTTCATACTATGAATTGTAAATGTTGTGTAGCTGTGCCCATTGCGGGTTTGCAATGTTGTTTTATGATGCATACTAATATATTATCGTTATTATATATGAATATATTTAATGACATGAAACATTGTGCATTCTGTCATCTTTTTCAACCCATGTGTGACCGTTAGATGGTTATTGTGAGTTAAACCCAGAAGGAAAAAATAACCAGCGAACCACTGACCTAGTAGAGCTAAATCGAGATTTCATCGGAAATATACTTCGGCAAACGCTGTACTGCGATGCCTTGCCGCACCTGTGTGTCTGGTGCAGGACGCTTTTTAAGGAGTTCCGCTGGTCATCGGCTTCCTTCCGAGAGCTAAGCAACGCAGTAAAGCACGGCCCCAAAGTTCCCAGCGGAAAAGCTGGGAATAATGTAAGACATAGCCTAAGGCTTGCATGACATCTCCAGCTCAGACAGAACGTCCTAACGTAACGAAGCGCATCATTATTAGACAAGAACGGCAACCTTTCAGCGGCGTCTGAAGTTAATCATTACACTGAAAGGTCCATCTGCAAAAACATTTTTTTGCCTTTATTTAAATTTATGACGTTTTCATATTGCCCTGTGCAGAGCAGCTTACAGTCGGTGTCATTTATTACAAATTACAGTTAAGATAATTTAACACGAAGGAAACGGGTATATTAGCAACACATATTCGTTATTTGCTTTGCTTCAATTGATTTTATAAGCATGACATCTTATAGATTACATACAGGCATCAATAGTAAATATTAATGAATATTGCTAAATCACTTAAATTATTATTACTGACAAGTAATTTGCACCAGGGGGTCTAAGTCGTTGGTTGGTGTTGGGCTACTAAGTTGTTAACAGCCCAAAAAGACCCCCCTGGTGCATTAATTGTGACGCTGATGCTGGAGTGCAGTCGTGTCTTTGAGATATACAGTTCTTGGAAATGTGGGAGGTCTGCAGCTCATTCCCGCTTTCCGCTCCGGAACGATCCGAATCTGCTTTTTATCCAGCCTTTCTGAAAACGCCACTTCACATTCACATTGAAAATGGGAGAAGAAGAATATTCAAGAAAACGGGATGAGGAGTATTGCGGGGATAAGATGGTGTGTGTATGTGCACGGGGGGGGGGGGGGGGGGATAGGGGGTCTGTTTCCCCCATCCTCCTGTCGCAGTGCCAGTGACGCTCGCGTGCGGAGACCTTCCATGCTGCCGCTGAGCCGTGGGGTCGGTTCCCGTTAGCTGGTGGGCCACACTGCTACCACCACAATGGCGATCAGGAGCAGGACGATGACCACCAGCATTCCTGAGGAGACAAGACCAAACAGACGGGGGGGGGGTAATGGGAGCGCAGCTGGATTTGGCTGGACCGCAGTTACGCAACACCCCCATTGCTGGGACGACCGCCGCCGAGCCCCATTTCCCACGCAGTTGAGGGTAGCTGCGTTCATTTAACTTTGGACGCAGGGGCAGCACGTTGGCGGTGCAGACCCTGCGAATTTCCATGTGTCCTGAGCATCAACCGCAACAGCGCCGTTTGAAAGCTTAGGGTGACAGGCCCTTTTTTAAGTGCCGTCCCATTAGTGCGTGCGGGTTAAGAGCGCTTTCTGGAAGCTTCTCGACATCGTATTACACGAACTATCTTCTATGTTCACGAGAGTTCGTAAGAGGACTTTGCTGAAAGAAAAAACGCAGTTACATGCATCGCAGCCAATTGCGTTTATAATGGCACTGAAGGCGAGATTACCACATGGCTAGCCTAGCCAATGGGAATAAAAAAAAAAAAAACAAAATGATGTCATCATTCCAGCATGATCAAGTATCCCTCTTTCATGAACACGTTTCTTTGTATGCTGGAAATAAAAAAGGTGTATATTATAATATATTGTCAAAATCTCAGTCTCCCGTTATTCTCACGATAATGACCTTTTTTACATTTTTTTTTCATCCAAACCAAAATGCTAAAGGCCACTGGTCATTTGGGAGAACTGCATTATAACAGATGTGCCGTATTAATAAGAAAGCAAGGCCGTTTCTAAGATTTCCTTGCCTAGTCGTTAGGGTGGTGGATGATTGCCTCATCTTTACATAAATGTGCAGTTCCCAGCATGCATAATGGTAGAAGGGGAGTGAGCACTGGGATTATGGGATGCCCACAGGTATTACTCTGCTATTCCTCCAATACACCCACCCGTGAAAGAAAAAAAAAAAAAAAAAAAAACCTTGATGGTTGCGGTTGACATCACAAGGAAGGAGGCAGACAGCCGCACGCACAGGCTGAGATGGACGTGACTATGCAGCCCTTTGTTAGACCATCAGGGTGGAGGTCAGACCTGTGTTTTACAGCTCACCAATATTTACCGAACACCAATATTTATCTCAGCACCCGGGGAGGTTGGAACAGACCAGCATTCAAAGAGTAACACAAAGACAGCTGGATGTTTTCACCATGACCATTCAGATCATTTTCTAACCTGACCACGGATCTGTGAGATCTCTGGTGGACGCAAAGTGCCGATGGGCTCAGGTGAACCTTGTTAGGGCAAGGATGAGCGCTGCTAAAGAGACGAGGATCCCAGAGAAGGCCTCCAGAAGTAAGGAAAGCAGGACTAGGAGAGGAACACAAAGCGGAGAGGCGCCTTACAAGGGGCCGCAATAACTTCAAAAGTCTGCTCCAGTGAGACATTCTCATAAAAAAAAAAGATTCTCAGAAATGTGTCCCCAGCATCTCAAAAAACATGCAACATCCTCTGCACAGTGATTTCATTTCAACCACAATGACAACATGTTGTTTTGCAGGTCCATACTGCTGATCATTTGATTCTCAAGACTCTTTTTTTCTTGGAAAACAATGACCTCAGAGGTCAGTTCACGGCATGGCTGAAAGCTACGGGACAAAGTAAAGTGACTATTACTGCACCACTCTTTTGGTGGCTGGGCTTCCTGGTGAACAGGAGCATGGGTGTGCATGACCATCACAATTCCAATGGCCATCGAGTCCAAAACATCTGCTGATTCTGCAGCCTTAGCAGATGCTTTTACCCAAAGTCACTCACGTGGCTCAGCTTCACAATCAGCAGAACTGTTGTAGACCTTTTTTTTTTCTTATACAGGTTAAGGTTAAGTACCTCACTTAGGGGTACAAGCAGAGCTTTACTGAGATGTTCAGTTTTATGGTTGATTTTCCAACAGCAGATCCTCTTCCAGGCTGAATAAAATGGTCCAACTTTACCTGGACCGTACCCAAATCACATCCCAGTAATCTTCAGAACAAAACCGTTGTGCATTAACATGCACATATATTGACACAAAAGTGCATTAGACTTTCAAGTTTAGTTGGTCATTCCAGTTCGGTTTTCATTTGATCCATGATTCCAACGAAAGACCCATTGCTGAAAGCCGTCAGAAGCCTTCGGAGCTTTTTCTCCTGAAGTGCCATGGAAGATGCGAGTTCTACGTCTCCCTTCTGGAGGCGACATATGACAGCCCCCAGTAGGCTACAGGACAGCCTCACCAGTCTAACCTCCATTTTCTCCCCGCTCTCTGGAAGACATCAGCATGGACTTCAAACATCTGAATCACCGCAAATCTGAAGGCTGTCAGCCACTCGCAATTACGCGCAAGGTCCCTGCTTACTTGAGCGGTCCACTGCTGCTTCCAGCAAGGCTGGCTTTCCTCTAGTTCACGTTTGGTTTACATTCCTCTCATACTTGGGGCTCCATCCTCGGGCCTGGCGATAGGACCACTCAGGGGCCCGGGATAGCGGAGCCAGGATCCGAATGACACCATGCTCAGAGGAGGTCGGTAAGAATGGCTCCGTTAGCCGCAGTTCCCAGTTGGAGCTCTCCGCCACCCGTAACATTGCTTCATCTTGCCACAGCAGCCCCGGAGAACCCATCTTAGCAGCAGAGGGGAGGGGCAGTGGGTACGTTCTGACAGTACCAAACATATTTCAAGGAAGCCTCTTGTGCAACTGGATGAAGCTTCAGTCGGACAAGGGGAACCAGAGCCAACGTCCATGAAGTCACAAAAATGGATGAATTAACACGAGCCGCAAGAGGCTTGCAGCCAGATACAGCATTTCACAGAGTCAGGCAGGGCCAAAGCATGATAGACGGGGACCAGGGCCTTCCACTCGCTCTTCTGTCCCAAACACGTGAGCCAAGCGAGGACAGAAAGCCTTCTAAAGAATAATCCTCATAAGGAAACTATAGACACCACACACAGAGAAAAACACACACCAGTGTAGTCTCTGAAATTGACATAGCTTTGGTAGAGTCCTTCTAAAACCAGAGGTGGACTTTTGGTCTTTGGACAAGACAGCAGCGTTAAGGGGTCTCGACCCTGCGGACACCCCCGTCACACCACCCCAACCCACCCCTCCTCCTCCTCCTCCTCTCCTCCCCCTATATCTTTACTCAGGCATTTTTTGAAGAACTGTCACCATCCAGCTAAGTATCTAAATAAGCTACTTCTGACCCCGATTCTGTGGGCGGATGACAATGGTCATGTTTGCCGGCCAATCAGATTAGAGGCTGTTCAAAGTGACCACCCAAGTGGCGTTCAGTGGCAGGGAGCAGACACCCCCGCTGTGAGCCACCACCTCAGCCCCACAAATCAAATCAGATGAGGGGGGCAGAATAGGCGGGGGTGGGGTCGGACTCCACATGGGAATCCCCTCGCCTGAGTCTGCAACCCCCTAGTGTGGCACAAAAGGTACAGATGACCTTGGCGACAGGGTCGAGTCTTGTGTTAACATGATTACCCGTCATTTTACCAACTGTAATCCTCTTAAAGCGCACACGCACAATAGGGTCTCACAAAACGGCCTCCCGAATTCACGGATATATGTAATTAGCATAGAATTAAATGCAGATAAAAATGGGCTCTGATTAAAGGGGTGAGGATCATAACATATACAAAGGCGGGAAGTGTCTGAGAGCAGGATGCTGGTTATCATGGTGTGTGCATATGCACTGGCAACCCCTGCCCCCACAAAAAGTCCTGCAGTTTGTTGGGTAGGGGTTAGCAATTATTAAGGATATAGGATATGAGATAAAGTACCCAAATTAAAACCACATTAATTGCAGGTGGCAAACCTGGATGGGTGCCCACAGAGGCAGAGTATGAGAGAAATGTCCCTCAGACTAAGAGTACAAAGCACCGACGTCTTCGCTCACAGCCCCATTAGGACCCCAACAAGAATAAATCGGGTGTCTCATGCCAGGCTCCTTTACCCACCCCCCCGGAGGAACATGGGTACGTTTGAGGGCCCCAGACAATGCACGCCTACTTGAGATGCAAGTCGGCTTCAGGGCGGCGAGGTGCAGAAGCGGCTCGCTGCAGGCTAAGTAGATTATCAGCACAGAGGGGCTGCCCCGGGCAGCTCGATGAGGCGATTAAACCCTGGGAAACTTGCGCCACCCGTCCCAAGTCCCTAGGCGGCTGGAAGAATTGGGGCCCCCAGGCCTAATCTGCCCTCCTCTCTCCAGCTGGGGAAGTCACTCCATGAAAGGAACTGCATTTAACTTTTTAAAAGACCAACTCAACTTCGTAAATTTGGTTTGGGGTAAACTTGGCACTATTAAAACTGGTTGATCTAAGCCTGTATTTCGTCTCTGAGTTTAAAGCTCCGCTTTTATTTTCAGATCCATATAACAGAGCCTTTTTTTTGTTTTCGCAATTCTCTCCCCTAGCCGGATGTCACACTCAGAGCCATCGGCGGGTGCAGTCCAAGTATGCATAACAAATTAATGTTAATCTTTCATGACAGTGTTTCTGTAGGACTTTGAGTCCTTAACAGTGGCAGCTCTAGGTATCTGGCTGAAGCAGCAGCAGAATTTGAGACGCCAAGTTCCGATCCACTCGGGGTCCTTCATCATGGGGGGGGGGGGGGCAGAAAACGACCACTGGCTACAATTTAGATGTGATCTTCTGCAGCCAGGTGTGACGGCCCGAACATGCCTGTCCACCAGAGTCACGCGATTCGATTCGGATGAGGGTATTCACAGAACAGCGTTCAGAGCCTGGAGCCGGGGGGGCTCCTTCCTCCACAGGCGCGCTGACCCCTGGTGAGGCCCAGCCCGCACTCATTCTTGCCTTCAGTTGGGCAACAAAAGACAAAGGCAGTAGACACTTTCCAGCCCAGGCAACCTCAACCCCCCCCCCCCCCCCCCCCCCCGAATGCTGACAGCTTCATCTGAGGTAAGGTGCACATTAAGTCCCTTAAAGAAAAAGCTAAGGAAAACACATTTTCTGTGGTTTCACCAAATTTTCCTGTTTCACCCTGGTCGTTTTGGCAAACTGAGTCAACGGTCTGCAGCTTGAGGTGACACCAGTCATTGGAATGCACTGTGTTTCTGGATCAGGAGCCACAATAGTGTTTCCGTCTTTCATTTGTAAGCATTAGCATAAGGTAGCACGTAGCTGCTTGACATCATTAATCTTGGTTATGTCTGTACTTGGCTAGCATTCTGGAAGCCAGCTGTGCTAGTGGAGGCCTCGAGAGAACGTTATCACAGAGGTATTAATCATAGCCAAACTGAATCCCAAGGCTCTTGTATAACATTTCGTAGCTACCTACACCATGTGGCACTAATAGCAAACTAATAGCAAGGATGTCTATTCTGTAGTTTGCTTTTTGTGTGACACAAAGGCATAGACAGAAAGCATCTGCGTCAGGAGAACAGCTGCAACCAATGTGCAAGTCTAACAAAACAGAATGATGTTTTTTTTTTTTTTCTAAGCTTCACTTCACCAGCCTGAAAGCTTGTAACATGTGAGATCTGGGTGCTTCTCCTTTGACATGTTTCACGATCGCATAAAAACCTTGAATCCTAGAATCGATCAGTTATTCAATGATTTCTCAGCATGGTATTTTTTTGCATAGGACCTTTGAGACATTGAGGGGGAATCTGGGTGCAGGAGAATCATTGCGTGTGTAAACTTTCAAATTGCTGAAGGTCCTGGGTTTATAACACTGAACATACAGAAAAGGGTTGTCGATGACGACGGAGCAGCAGAATGCCTGGCTGGTTCCATACATTCTATCTGGAGGTATTTGGTCAGATGTTTAGGTGCAGCAGATAATATGAGCTGTAGCCCTCAGCGTTATGCTAAACCATATGTTCCTTTTAGCTAAGCATTTTAGTTTAGCTTGCAATTTATCCCCAGCCAAGGGATCCAAAGGACAGCTTTGACTAGGAGAGGCGCATATGTTAAGGTGTACAAGCTACCCAGATTGACCACCATCGTCCAGATGTCCAGTGGTGGAACGCTGATGAAGAAGATCATGTGTATTTTCATGTCAGAGGTACCCTACCAGCTGGATTATGAGAAGCAGTGAGCACTACCTCTTTTCTGAAAGGGTGAGTGAGCGTGGGGATGGGTGGAGGGTCTCCTTTCCGGACAACACGCTGATTTTCCGCAAATGGGACCAGTGAGCTTTACAGGCCGAGTCCTCTGTGATGCCGAGCGTGAAGATGTTAGAGGTGTTTATCCATTCTGGGGACGGAATTAGAGGGGGCCAGAGCAGGAGAGGACAGAGATCGCCTCCTCGCTCACCTCAGGAGCTCTGCACCTGCAGTTTTGTGTGTGATTTCGGGCTGCTTTCTTCCCCTGGCTTCCCACTGCTCAACCTGCTTTTTCGGTCAGTTTCTGCAATTTGTGACCCTCCGGGACAAGGGCGTTAAATCATTACGGAAGCCAAGACGCGCCATCCAGAGCCACGCTTTCAATTACCAGCCTGATAGTGTCAGATGTTTCAAAGAATAACGGAGAGTGTCTTCCTGTTAGCCTGCTGGGGGCCCATCCACAGGGGTGCTGAAGCGTTTGGATTGTCACTATGCTCTCCGTTCAACCCCCAAAAGCTCACCGTTTTTTCCTTGTTTGTGCCTCAGCTTGACTTTGGCTTTTTGATTGGCAGATCATGCCAGTAACCTCTGTTACTCAAAAGTCTTTCTTTTTTTTAATCGCTGTCCATAATTTTCAGGTGTAGTTCCGGAAGGTCCTGTTTCAGTAAAAAAAAGGAAATAGCAAAAAAGGTATATGTCTCAAATGCGTGAGTTCCTGACACCAGTAAACGATGTATTACTCCTGTCCTTTTCTCAACTTTAATTCCATTTGCACCGAGTTACAAACCCAGCATACTGATTGACCTTGAACAGTCCGACCGGAATTGGTCATTAAACTCTGTTTAAAGTCTTTTTTTGTAACTGTCTCCGTATCCCTGAAGAGGAACAGCTTTCACAGGGACGTTACTGCCATGCCTAGTGTGCTAGTGCATTGCCGTGTGAAGGAGATTGTGGCTCGGTCTCGCTGTCTGTTTCCGGAACATTCTTCTGCATTGCAGGTAACTGTGCCTCACTGGCGTATGAAAAATTCTTACTGCAGTATCGAGTATTGAGGTCCTGCTAAGCGTCGACAGTCTGCAGCAAGCTCCCGGAACGAAGGAGTTAAGATCCAATTAACTGTTTATTCAGTAAAAACACTGCCAGAGGTGAATCGTTTAATTGTATAGACGTTTAATTGTTTACATGTAGGATGATTTGAAAAGAAGTTTAATTTGATCAACTGTATGTTTATTTTCTCAACTGCAGGGGCTGGATGTTTAGTGGGACGAGGGCTGTTTGCACAGCCACTGGTGCATTAGCTGCTAAGTGGGAGATATTCAGTCACGCATAGCTGGCTGCACTTGGTGTGATACAACAAGGAGGCCACAGCGCGAATACCTATCCAGAGCAGCATCTGCAGCTGAATCAGTGATCATACCTGCTTTTGAGAGGACCCCACTTAGAAACAGAGTGTGAGGATGCTAACCCAACACGAGTTTTAGAAAATGAAGTTTATGTCAACACAGCTGCAGTGTTTTCTTTGGCAGGTGATGCACAATCGAAAAGGCGTGGAGCAATTGGAGATTAAGGACGTTGCTCAAGGGCCCAACTGTCAAACCACTCTGCCAACCCTGAGATTTGAACCGGCGACTTTCTAAACACAGACGCAATCCTGTCCCACCAAGTGACACCATCCTTTGGTTCACCAGATGGCCTCATTTCACCGTTTTGCTAACTAAACATTGTCATACACAGGATGTGCATGTCATACTGCATTTAAGCACTTCCTGTCTTTACATGCTGCCCTCGATCCCAATGCCGGGCATGGACTTCTGGGGTCTAGTCCTGGTCCTTGACAAGACTAAACCGGGGCTCCTTTCACAAGCTGAGGACGGCGAGGCCGCCTTTCCTCAGGCCCTGCCTTTAATTGACCCCGGTCGGGGGGGGTGGGGGTGCACGCCCGTGATGCATGGTGCACCCAGGCATACCACCCACTGCAGCTTCACCATCAGCGCTGTTTTGGGAGCATCCAGAGTGATAAAGATTTAAAAAAAAAAAAAAAAAAACACGCTGACCTGCGTTTCTGTCCTCATCCAGTTCTCTGCTGGCCTTGTATGGGGGTGGGGTGTCGCTCGGTGGGATTAGATGCAGTGCCTACGATCCGACGTTCACCGGCTCACATCCGTTGAGCAAGGCCCTTAATTTAAGAATTAGAAATCATTTCCGCATTTTTCTTAATTGTAAGAGTAGCTTATTGTGGGAGAGCTTGTTCCTGCATAAAAATCTTTATTTAACGCTTATTGTAATATGGTTAAGAATTCCGTTAAATCATTACAGAAGCCAAGACGCAGCAATTCTGTCAGACACTGAGCTGCAGTGAACGCAGCAGTTGTCACGGGGTTCCCTGGAAAAGGAGGGCTGGTACTAGGCTACTGGACCTGGTGTGGACAGAATCAACCCTCGTAGCCTCAAGAAGCCAGATAAGGTGGAGAAGTGATTGATTGAGTGAGAAGGTAGTGAGGCAGCAGGCGTGAGCTGTGGTGCGGCTACAGTCTGCTTACGGCACTCAGAGGTTATGCGGCGTCATACATCACTTTGTTCTTGAAAGAAAGACTTGATGTGCTGATATATTATGCATGGTGGACTGTGTATGTCCACCTTCTCTGTTCATTAGCAGGTAGGGGATGCTCTGTAACTTTTCGGTCACGCTTATTTTGTAGATTGGTACATGCCTGTGTACTCTTTTGTGATATAAAAATTATTAGTTAGGATGAATTATAAGATGAAGAAAATTAACCATATTGACCCTATTATGCTGAGCAAATCAGCCCCCCCTCCTCCCATTAGGATGCGCCAATAGGTTTCATGGTCTCATTATAGAGTGTAATATGGGTGCTGTTATTAACAGCTTGTGTAGCTTGTCTTCTTTGGGGGCGTCACCGTATTTAATGGCGGCCCCAGAAAGGGGACTGGAGATCGTTTCCATTTTGTATGTTTTTGTGTCGGGGATGTGAGGAGGTACCCACCGTCTTGGAAGGCTCAGCCAATGAAAGAGGCGTTCATCAATGTCACATGTGTTTACAGGATGACTGGGAAGGCCCAGGTTTCAGTCTCTGCTAAAGCCGCGTAACAGGCTTATGATGAACTGCAGCTGCTGACAGTCCGCTGGGGAGGAATGTAACCCTTTCCTCGCTCGGAAAAGTGCGTCCAAATAATCTGACCCCACCCCCATTACCGCAGTGTTAAAAAGTGTGGCCTGACATAAGCTTATTAGCCGAATAACTTCATACTCCCTTTTTTATGGTTTTATAAATACGTAAACCATGTTACTGGAACTAGTTTAACGTGAGAGTTGTTACTGGCAACCAAATCCCATCTATTTAGCCAACAATGCTGATACTTTCAAGAGGCAGCTAAGCAGGAAGAGGCAGCTAAGCAGGAAGAGGCAGCTAAGCAGGAAGTGGCAGCTAAGCAGGAAGAGGCAGCTAAGCAGGAAGAGGCAGCTAAGCAGGAAGTGCCTCTGGGATCCCTTGGAGCTGACGAGGGAACAGCAAGGCCATGAACTTCTGGCATCTTATTAACAATTAAAGATCAGTGTCCCCCCCACACACTCATCTTGGGGTATACCCCTTCTGACATGTAATTCAGTGAGATGCACAGGTGCTGAAGAGGGAGGTTTCTTCTAAGCTATAGGGACAACTAAGGGTTAATAATTAATTGATTGATTGACTACCAAGCATTTCCTTGAAAAATTCAGCTGGGTGAGCTTAATGAACTTCCGAGCTGCTTAAATTAGACCTCCGAGTCAAGAGGACACGATGATCCGTAGCCAGATTTAGGGATGTGGTAGGCTGGTGTCCATTTGAGGGAAAAAATCGGAATGCCCACGTGTGTCACTGTGCGGAAATGTCTCTTCTCCCGGCGAGCGGGAGATTCTCAGCGGCCTTTCATACTGCATGCGCTGGAGCTCTCCTGGCTTCATGCGTGATTCACTCGCTCCCGGCATGTGGTTTCAGAGTAGAGGTCAGGTTTATACGCACAGCGCTTACTCACCCGCTGAAGCCTCCTCTTCCCTGTCTGCATCACTGTATGGGTGACAGAGCAGTACTCTTCCTCTTTCCCGATTTAGGGGAGAAGCCAGTGGCTGGGTACAGGTTATTTTAAGCCTGAAAATTCTGAATCAGTCGGCCCCCAACCCATCCACCCCTCTCCAGCTCTATTTATGATTTTGTATTCATACATACAATAGCAGATGCCACTATGTCTTCGCAACTCCAAATCGGAAATGAAACTTTGTGCCGGTGTTATTTAGGCTCTGTGTGTTGAGGCTGAATCTTCTCACTAGGCTGTCTTTTCTGCAACTTACTTGAGCTTCCATTAAAACACTTCAGAGTCTGCCACGTGCCTAGTGCCACATTCGTCACAGATGTTTGGACACCCTGTAGAAACGACGCTTTCCGCTGACACACCTGCGTCGTGCTCCCCCCTGGCTAAACCCCAGGGAGGGTTGTGGGCACGGGGACAGGGCTTTACGGACACGTGAGCGTGTTTGGTTCCTTCCTGCTCCGCCATCGATGCAGGAGGCAGCTGGCGGGCAGGAAAGCTGACGCACACGGCGCCCATCTGCCTGCCATCTACACCGTCATCTCACTCATTAGCTCCCATTGGCCATTAGTGGTGGGCCCTGTTTTTTTTTTACAATAACTGCCCGTCCAATGAGATTCTGCAGAAAGCCTGGGGTGCATCTCTGGAAGCACGGGGTGCACCATGGATGCTGGAATAATGCTTTTTTTAACCAAGTTTTCACAAAACCCCTTTTGCTCTCACTTGAGATTTACACACAGCTTGGGTCTGAGTCTAAGGCCAGCCGTTCATCTGGCACCATTGGAGCCTCTGTGGCTATTGTGACCCTTCTGCTGAGAATGGGAGTCAAACAGGCAACCTTCTGAACACAGGCACTGTGTCTTAACTCACTGAGGCAGACAGTGCCCCCTAGTGAGACCTTTGCCAATTTGGCCTAAACCGCAAAGGGACCCTTGTGGAGACCATGAGGTGTGAAACACATTCGAACCAACGACCCTGCAACGGTCACGCTAGCTAGTGGCAGTCATAGGCCGCTTGCAACCGGAACCCTCCGGAAGCGACAGGGAAGGATCTGTCCCCTCGTCAGTCAGGACAGCTACCTGGGGAATGTATACAGAGAGCAGCACTCTATTAGGGGTTGTTTATCCACAGCGGGGCGGCGGGGGAGGTGCAGGCCCTCTGTGGATTCTCACACCCCCAGTTCCTCTCTGCCTCCTCTCGTTTTCCCGGACCCAAGCCAGACGTCAAGGCAAGATTCTTGGATACACCGTCAGCCATGCGGCCGGATGAGTGGGATTCTTCAAATTTCCACATGTTGACATCCGGCATCCTATTGGACGGCCCTTGTCTTATTCAGTTCTGGGCCCTTGGTGACAAAGGACAAGTGATGGGCATCTATGCCTCTTTGGGGTTCTGACAGTCATGATGCTGCATGTTGGAATTGTAATGAGCATGGACATATCTGCTGAATGGGACGTCAGTACGTGCTGCGTGCTGTGTTCTTCTGGGTATGTTCTCTGGAAAGCTTTTAATTAGAAATACTCAGTAAACTATGTTTTTTTGTTAGCGTATGTCTTTGCTCGGAGCTAGTTGTAAACAAGGTAATCAGGAGTCAGCGCTTTTACTCCTGATTAAAGCCGATTCTGCTTTTTCATGCACAGTCATGACTGAACGGCGTGTCCTATGGTCCTCGACGCATTCTGCTGTGAGGTCCAGTGCCATCTGCACGCCGAAGCGGATTCACATGCCCATCTGTAAAGCGATGCTTACGAACCGCACAACACGGGTACAGGACCATCAGTGGGACGAGAGGGTGGAGCCTAGGGGCTGCGAGCGCGTCCTGCGGGTCGGGCGTGGAGGGTCTCCTGGGAATTCTCCGCACTCTTTTCTGTCGCCACGGTTTTGCTCCTCAAGGTTTCTCCTTCCTGACGCCCCTCGTTTACTTGACCCTCTGCGCAGTTTTTATTAGCTGCTCTTCAGCTCCAGTAATTAATTTCATGGTACTGTAGTGAAAATTTATTTATTTTTTATTTTTATTTTTTTAATCCTTGGGGATGGTGAAGGTCTGCAGGCTTAAAACGTTCCCTGTTAACTGGATATGTAATTAACTGTGTATTTGTGCTGCCCTGGGAGCACGATGCAGACGGGGAGGCATTCAGCTCAGTCTACTTGCCGGCCTACATTTTATGTACCCCATCCGGAACAGCTTAATGTGAGTCAGGGCTTCTATGCTGAGACATTGCAGTTTTTCTGGAAGGTTCTGTGAGAATGGTAACAGATCCTGGATCCTTTGATCCTCGTTTGACAACATTTTATGTTTATCTTTGATAACGCTTCAAATGCGTATACAGTCAGCATGGATTTCCAGGTAACCCTATTCTAGACAGCAGTCTCTGAGGGTTTTGGAGTCAACCTGTAGGCTGAGGGAGTTGATGATACTAGAGGCCCCTGTTGATTGACCAGCGTGCATCTCATCCAGGGAGCATTTCCTGTGTTTCCTCCTATGGGTGCGTCCCCTGTGTTTCCTTCAGTGGGCGTGTCCCCTGCGTTTCCTTCAGTGGACATGTCCCCTGTGTTTCCTCCTATGGGTGTGTCCCCTGTGTTTCCTTCAGTGGGCGTGTCCCCTGCGTTTCCTTCAGTGGGCGTGTCCCCTGCGTTTCCTTCAGTGGGCGTGTCCCCTGTGTTTCCTCCTATGGGTGTGTCCCCTGTGTTTCCTCCAGTGGGTGCGTCCCCTGCGGTCCCTCCAGTGGGCGTGTCCCTGCGGTCCCTCCAGTGGGCGTGTCCCCTGCGTTCCCTCCAGTGGGCGTGTTCCTGCGGTCCCTTCAGTGGGCGTGTCCCCTGTGTTTCCTCCAGTGGGCGTGTCCCCTGTGTTTCCTCCAGTGGGCGTGTCCCCTGCGTTTCCTCCAGTCGGCGTGTCCCCTGCGTTCCCTCCAATGGGCGTGTCCCCTGTGTTTCCTCCTATGGACGCTTCCCCAGGGCACGTCCCCAGGTACGTCCAGTGTGTTCCCTCCCCAGTACACGTGCCCTGTTTTCTCTCCCATGGGCGTGTGCCATCTGTTCCCTCCCATGCTTCTTGATTTTGGCCCGGAACCATGCAGACACTGAATGAATAAGAAGCAACTGAACAATTGAACGTGGATTTATGGACATTGGTTCGAAATTATATTTTGGGTGGTAGGGGGGAGGAATGTGGGGACACTTGTATTTGCTGTGAAAGCAAAAACCTCCAAGCTTTGGTCAGGGCAGATTTTGATGGCTGCTGAGTTTGTCTGTTCCCTCCTGAGTCTCGTTAAAATCAGCTGTGCCATCCCTCTGGGGAAGCGGGCGAATGCTGAGGAATAATCTGAAGCTGCAGCCATTGAGGATGGCGCTGTCATGTGATCATTTCAAGGGCCATTATTGCCGCACTTCATCACCGCAAACAGTTCTCCCGTTTAGTTCTTCTTGTTACACGGCCACAAGCAGAACACTGGCAAGTAGAACAAAGGGCTCTTGAATACCACTGCTTTTCACAGCTGCTCACTGAAACTAAATAAGTGCAGAGTAGAGTGCCATGCGTTAATACACTCTGAGTACAGGTTGGTACATCTTGATAAATATTGATCCCTGCTTCTCGCCACCTGTATTTTATAATGTGTTTTCTTGGCACAGAAGGACACACTAATCCCTTGTCGGCTGTCCCGAGAAGAGCTTAGACAGCTTCACAAAGCTGGACTGAAAGGACTCAAACTTCAAAAGCAGGTGATGAACAAAGTGGAAGACAGCCACGGGAAATAGGCACAGTGACCGTGGCGTCATTGTTGATGCCGCCCTTCCCGTGCTCCTGTTCACACAGCACGCGTCGTTCTGGGTGTTTGGTAGTCAACAGCAGTTTGGAACAGACTGCAAAACTTTACACTCAGTCAGTGTTGTCAGTAAAGTGTTAAAAATACACAGGAAGTAACACTGCTTGGGTGGAACTCGTTCAGAGGAAAGTGGGCTGCCGATCTCTTTGTGTGAAGCTGTTTTAATCGTATCAGAAAGCCTACACCGTATATCAGTACGATGCATTTCCATGACACAGCAGTTACTGGCATTTTGGGGGAGAAAAATGCAGAGGTAGCTGAACGCTGACAGGACTGTACTGCGAGGGAGCAGGTTGTGCAGGCCACTGGCCAGCCTCGCTCATTAATATCCCCTCTGTGAGCCTTTGTTGCACAAAAACACTTTCTGTTACTGTAGCTATTTAATCTTTGTTTCATCTCTGTTATTTGTATCATGTTGTAGTTTTTATTGCTATTTTCTGCTACTATAATATATATGAGAGTTTTTGTTTCTCTCCTCTGTAACGTTTCAGTAAAATTTTCTGTGAATTCCAATTTCCAGCCCACATCTAAAATTCATAAAGACGGCAAGCGGGCAACGGTAACTACATGGGGGGAGGCGACAGCTAACGGGGAGATTGATGACAGCACGTCAAGCCGGCATGGATGGACATCGATCACATGCAGAGGGCATCATTCCTGTTGTTATTTATCTATTTTTAACAGTTACGGTTGTTGATTAACTGCTTTTAAGTACTCGATCTTCACATACATAACTGAGAAGAAGATACATATGAAATGGCGGGGATGTCACTGACTTGGCCAAATCAGTCAGGTCTACTGAGCTTTCAAAGGGACTCACTCATGTTTAGCAGAAGCATGAGCTTAGAGGAGAATCTCTGGGAGCAACAATGTCTAAGGGGAAATCAGCGCTGCCAGCATTATTGGATTTCTTCCCCGTGTTAATGAGCATACGAGGTCATTAATAGTGACCTGTTCACTGCATTTGATCGAACGGAGAAACAGGGACTTTCCACTTTTCACTTCACGCCACGTCTCTGTGGGTCTGCATGGGATCCATGTGTCAGCTTGAGTCTCCTTCAGTTCCTCCTGTTTCCCACAATCCACACACAGGTGCTTCTTGTGAATCGGTTATCCTTCCTGTGTGTGGCAGACTGACTGACAATGGACTGGCTGCTCTGCCTTTGGTCTAATGCCTACCACTGTTCCTGGATCAGATTGTCCCTAACTGGATAGGTGCTTTATTATCGTGACGGTTTATTATCCTGTGTCCTCAATAACCTCCTATTCAGATACTCATTAGCACTTTGAAAGTACAACTCGTTAAGTGAATAAGAGAGTAACTGACCAAATGTAATTCATAGATGCATAGATAACTATTTTACATCTCCTCTCACCTAGTAAACATTCATAAGTCTGCACTCTCCACTTGACGGTTATATTTTGGCTCCTCTAATATAATATTTATTAGCCTGTGAAATATGTCATTGTTGGGTTTAATGTCTGGCAGTGTTTTGAAGAGAGGCACTATATGAAAGAGTAACAGAAGTTGCCACTCTTGCAGACTGGGTCAGCGTGTGAGTGTTTGTGTTGGTTAATCCGGATATATCGGGCCAGCTCCCTCCTCATTTTATTATTACAGATGCTTTTTTGCCACTGCTTTGTATACCCCCCCCCCTTGTGGCTGCGCAGATCTGATGCATTTAGCTTTGTATACCCACCCCCTTGTGGCTGCGCAGATCCGATGCATTTAGCTTTGTATACCCACCCCCTTGTGGCTGCGCAGATTCGATGCATTTAGCTTTGCTGACGCACAGATTCTTGTTTTCCCAATCCCCAACTCTTCTGCTCGCCTTGGGGGTGACAATGGGCCGGCACCCGGAGCACACAGGCTCTGCAGTCTGACATTCCCCATGAAAGATCCCTCCAGCGGGAGGGAATGGCATGAAAAGGCCCCTGCAGTCTGTCATGGAAAAACACTGCCAAAAAAAAAATAAAAAACAAACAAAAGATGGACAGTGGTGTGAAGATGTTTACCGATGAAGGGTCTTTGAAGCATGTGAACCGTGAATGGCCAGCCCAAGGGTGCCATGGGCGTGCAAACTCTCAGCTCTCACCTCTGTGATTAGGACGCAGTAAGGGAGAGTGCTCTCTCTAGCTGCCCATGTGCCGAGATATCTCTGGGTAGAGCTCCGTCTCCTGGAGAGCCATTCGAGGTGCTGCTCTGCAGCATAGCATCCGATTGGCTGCTGGCGGATGGAGCCCCACCCCCCCCCCCCCCCCCCCCCCCCCCCCCCCCCCCCCCCCGGCACCGCGCCACCCCCCCGCGCCGCCCCGGGGACCGGGGGGGCGGGGCGCGGGGGAGAG
>JAODKE010000101.1:8474326-8487493 GCA_026779605.1 Mormyrus hasselquistii
GGCGTGGCGGGCGGCCCCACCGCCGGCCGCGGATGTGCCGGCGGGGGGGGGGGGGGGGGGGGGCGGCGGGGGACTCTCTTTAAACCCAAAAGGTTCAGAATTCTCAGTTTGCCTTTTGTACATCAGGACATAGGAGATCTTACTCACACCATCCATTACATTACATGTAACATGTGACAGGGTCACACAGCACAAAACAGTGTAACTATATACATCTTTTACATATATAATTATTTCTAACAGGGAAGGGCCGATTAACAAGTGCGATAATTCTTCTGATTGCAATCAGGGAGCGACCATCTGACATACGTTCACAACCACCTGACATACAATCACAACCATCTGACATTACAGTAAGAAGCTGAACCATATGCATCAGCTTGATTCCTTTATAGCCCGTTTGGGCCATTTTCCCTCCTTCTCTGTACCTTCCGTCTATGTGTCAATCACATGTTTGACACTGATCTCCTAGCAGAGATCAAAAGGGGGAAATTGTCAGAATGATTCTATAAGGCTATAACTAATCAAAACAAGGGCTGACTGGCGCCGGCAGGGCAGGGAGACCGAATTGAGACAGATGGAGCGAACAGACAGAGAACGTGAGTGGCCTTCACTTATCTTTAGCCTTCCAGAAGGGTAAGTGCTAAACAGCTCATTAGAACAAATATTGAGCATGTAATACGTGACGAGACGGAAGGTACGGGGGGGGCAAACGGGCTATAAAGGAATCAAGCTGATGCATATGGTTGAGTTTCTTACTGTACATGCTGAACGTATGTCAGATGGTTGCTCCCTGATTGAAATCTGCCAGAGAATAAACTTGGACCTGCAACTTCTCCATGTCTCAGCTGTGAATCTCTTCTGATCAACGACCCGTTGGAGACGGCGTACTCCAACAATGACCGGTACAGAAAACGTGTGGATGATTGAATGGATGGATGTTTATGACTGTGCCAGGATGTAATGTGCCCCATGTATAATAAACAAGCATCTTTTGGATGTACTCACAACACATTAAGTGTTTCATAACCATTGCATTCTAAAGTTGTGTATTTGATACCCACAGTAGATGGGTTCCTGTCCCATAATGCCTTGTGAGGACATTTGGCAGTCAACTACAAAGCCAGAAGAGTTTTCAAATAGCATAACTGCGGAGTCCTCACCACAAATACGACTGTGTCCCATCACCTATAGCAGGACGGCAGACAAACTACACATTTTAGGCCGCCTTCTCACCGGATGACGCGCAGAATCACGTTTCGGTAGCGCAGTCGGTCAGACTGGACGTTGGGGTTGGAGAGAGCCCTCTTCAGCTCCTTCACCGTCTCATCGGAGCCCAGGTACGGCATTTCGTCCACTGATACTCGTCTGTGAAGTAGAGCAGAAGCATTCCGTTACATGCACTATACCCAAGCACAAAATGAATTTTAATAACTAAAAAATGCCTGTGTTTCCTAACACATCCCCGACAATTTAACAGGTTTTAACAATTCAGTTTTCATAGATACAGTGTTAATGTGGGGTAAACAATAAAACAACAACAACGACGACAATGTGACCCTAACAAGAGCATAAAATCATATATGACATCTGGAGTTTGTGTGTCCCATGCTTCTGGACAACCGAGAAAGGCTGTCATACACTTAGCATGATGCACGGCTAAAACACGATACTCACAAAGCGTCAGTCGTCGCTATAAACTTCGCCTTTTAACTATTTACAAAATGACATTAACTTATTCATAAAAGAGGACCAGCACCCCCATTTCATGTTTCCTTGGAGTTTTTCTATTTTCGATCTTTGGCCGGAAGCGGTCCTGATAGAAAAATGCTCCCCAAACAGCGCAAACAATAAAGCCAATGCGTATAAATGCTTAAATGTGTGATTAAATAAATCTATTATTATATTTATGATGATATCATTTAATATACACATATAGCTGCATAAAACACAATATAAAGTATATCGATAATTTATTTTTTTAAATATAGGACCCTGTTTATGGGGGAGGGATAAGAAAGCGACACACAACCGACTTCCGGTCAGAGGAACCTTCTTACTTTCGTTGGAAAAGTGGTTTGGTGGGTACCTCCACTTTTAATATGTGTGTTTCCTCTTTATGTCCAAATATATGCAGTTTTGCCGAATGGCGTCTGTAAGTTGATCGTTGTGTGTAATTATCCTGTCAGTGCCCTGCGATGGTTCAGACTGTGAATATTCATCCTGCGATTTTCTCTGACTGGCACAAGCGGTTGGTAGATTAAAAAAGAATGCCTTATAAGAAGAGACTACAGGCGACTAAATTTTATTGCCGATACGAACAGTCTGTAAGGTTTTCAAACTACCCCAAAACTTTCGAAGCAGCTGATTTTAGTTTTATAATGGAATAAAATCGATACTTTTTAATTATCGATCCCCGTGGGGAAATTGTCTTTTCACGCCGCCCCCAACTTGCTCTTTGTAGAGTAAGCTGGCCACGAAGGGCAGCCACCTGTTGGGGCGCCCAGGGAGCTGGGGGTTAAGGGCCTTGCTCAAGGACCCACAGACGTGCTGAGGCTGGGTTTGACTTCTTGTATTTGCGTGAGTCAGAAAGCGTGTCACACATACCAGACCCTGGTTGTGTACCC
The DNA here is from genome assembly GCA_026779605.1 of Mormyrus hasselquistii. NCBI lineage: Eukaryota > Metazoa > Chordata > Actinopteri > Osteoglossiformes > Mormyridae > Mormyrus > Mormyrus hasselquistii. Next base: position 8,476,954 of record JAODKE010000101.1, read on the forward strand.
AGTACATACCGGTCAACACCACTTCTATTTAACGCCGTTTGACATCTGGGTCTAGGAGTCTGCAGTGGGTTCCCTACATTTTCTGTGTACGGAGGCGTATGCATATAATCAAACTGATAACCCAAAGGGCAATCAGGCATTAATCCAAAATGACATGCTTATGAAATATGAGTAACATCTTTTAGTGGGATTGAGGTTTGTGTTGCAGAGATGGTTTATTGTTTTGTTGGTAGACTGACAAAGGAAAGCACGGCCAAATTTAATCTATTCATTTAATATTGCATAAAATACAATTTTATCAGCCAAACATTGGGTCTTCACACAAAATACTATGATATGAATTACACAAAAGGCTTAATACTTTGTTCTAAATCTGTAGGCAAGGATAATAGTTGTTTCATTGTTCTTGGGCAGGACATTTTAAAAATATGGTCCATCAGTAATGTGCTTAGTGTTTTCCACACTCCTTAAAACTTAACGTGAAGTAAATGCACATCGCTCAAACTCCTTTCCTTCCAGTCTGGACCCATCAATACTTTAAGAAAAACACAGGTGAGGAAACCAGAAATGTATTTTACATACCTGTAAAACATTTCAAAATTTAATTGAAGGCAATATTTGATTCAAGTTGTCACCAAGAACAGACCTACTTAAGTTACAAGGGCTAAAATAGTCCCATGCAATGTTACAAAATGTTCCAATTATTTTCCAAATCTACTCATCACAAATTGAGAAAACCCCTTATTGATATAAATGCAGCTGAAGCATAGGAGGGACCAGATGCTAGTTAAGCTTATTCTGTAATAAATGCATCACCGCAGAGAAAAACGTGTTTAGTCACCGTTAACTCTGGATTTGATGTCCAGTACAATTAGAAACCTTGGTTAAATTTCTTTGCCTATTTCACTGATATATATGATGAGACATTGGCTATGAACAGCCAGTAGGCATCCGAGTAGCAAATTTAAATGGCCTTTGAAGATGTAACTGCATGATAGTTTGTCAGTTAATGAAATCATCATGTGACTCCGTGAGCATGCAGTTAAGTCAGGGAATACATTTATTAAAAACTAGTTGTGGGGGGGGGGGGGGCAAAAGGTTAAACATGGAGTATTTTGGAGGCTTCAATCCATATGTGCAAACTGCAATGAGATTCCAGCTCTGCGCGCTGCAACACACATCTTCATTAAAAGCAGTGGTCAGATTACCTCCAGGAAATCCACAACTAAGATCAAAACTCCATTCTGGAGAATCAGATGTTAAAATTAGCAGCCGGATTTAGGAATTCTGACCAACCCTTAACCCCCCCAACATGAACTGGAAACATTCTCACATATAAAATTTGCAGTAGTTGCTGGCAGCAGCACCGGATACATGTTCATGCTTAAATTACGTTAGCTTACATTTCCGCTCCCTGTCAGTGCACAATTACATCAGTTCGACACAATTGAATTAAAACCGTTTGCTCCCAGAAGGTTACCGACATTGTTACCCGGGCATGACAACTTGTAGCAGGCAGTTTGAACTTGATATCAACAACCCTTTGGCTTTGTAGATGTACAGTATAAGATCCCAAGGCACAAAAGGTAAAAAATAAATCTTATTTTACACCATGATGCACTACTGACCATAGTGCCAACTGCTAAAAAGACTGCAACTCGACATCAAGGCAAACTTCTCTTTCCTGTTCATAAAGATTGGCACAGGAGAGGGGGTAGAGTGCAGAAGGCACCTTTAACAGAGACACACACACACTGGAACGCGGCAGCTATGGTTTTGATACTGCAGCACGATCTAAGCAAATGATATTCAAAGCCTTTGACTGGCAATCCCTAAATCCAGACAGTCAATATTCACAATAGACAGAAGTATTTAACAATGGTAAAATGTCCAGAATTACGAATTAGAACAAATGTGCAACACTGTCTGAAACAGTACATGACACAAAGAAAACGGGAGGAGAGAATCAGTAGCTTAATTTTAACAGAGGGAAAAAGAGGAAGGAGAAAAACACACACTTTAAAACTACATATGAAAAGGAGATTTAAAAATTAAAAAAAAAAAAAAAACGTATTTTGCTAGGTGCATTTACGGCAATGTGTCGATGCACACCCACTAAACGCTCATTTTATTAACGAGGGAAACTGCTTCATGGTGAGCTTTGCATCGTGACTTGGAAAAAAGCCAGACATGTTACTATGCAAAAAAAATTAAAAATAATAAAAATCCTGCATTATAAGCAAAAAAAAGTCAGTTTAGCTGTCATATGTGTGCACAGGACGCTGGGAAGGGCCCACCGTAAGTGGAGTGCAAATCTACATATAGTTACTTGAGATGGAACAAATACAGTCCATCTTCTCATGTTGGTTACAAGATAAACCTGTGTGCAACAAGTCAAACGGCTACAGGCTCTCAGTGACATCCCCCCCCCAAAGGAAAACCCACACATAACCCTCTCATTTGCATATACATGCAGGTAGTTTGAGGACCAATGATGAAGTGAAGGGGGGCTGGGCTGCTTAATATTTATCCCGACCCCCGTAACATTTTGCCATATTGCAGGAATGTTATATTATTACAATGCATCGCACTATGATAGACATTGATTCTGAAGAGCATAGGGATTTTTTTTCTTTAGGAAATGCTGCCATCTGCTGAACACAAGTGGAAGTACAACCTATTCAAATTCACACACAATCCCCATGTTCACAGAATCTATTCCTTTGCTGTCACACTGCATCCTCAGCCATTTTGTCAGGCTCGCTGGCTTTGAGAGGCGTGTTCACGTCGTCTTCCCGTCTCTTCTCGGCTCGGTCCCCGTCCTCACCCGCCACTTTTTCCAGCCTCTCCTCTTCCCGCTTCTCCCGGTCTAAGAGCCTGTAGTTGATGCCCATTCCCACAAACAGGAAGATGCTGGCCACCATCAGAATGATCCCACAGCCATAGTAAGTGTACTTGTAGTCATGGTAAATGTCATTAAACCGGCCTGTGGGAATAGAACAAGGTGTCAAATGCCAATATCGGTGATTTATACAACCAAACAGGTCGTGCTGTCGTCTACATCTTCTATAAGTCCAGCGTGAGCGACATTTCAGCGACGTCTATGGACCAGTGTGCTTTGAATGGTAGGTCTACACGATTGCCCTCTTCAATAACCACACGTATTTGCATGTACCATAAAAACGTTTTTGCACATACCTCAAAGCTGCTGGTGACCTGCATCTAGGTTTCACCTTTGTTTCTGTCTACACGTTTTGCATCTTTATTTACATTTCCTGTTGTACATTTACTGCTTTTATTTATACGCCGTCATATTTACTCAGTGCCACTGCCCGCACCAAAAATTCCTTGTGTCTTTGGCACTGGTGACTAACAAGGTTCAGATTGACTCAACACAAAGCCATTCAGTAACATTGATCAAGCTACCGAACACGCAGTCTGAGGTTACGCGCTTCAAGGGCCGACGCGACGTCACTCACCCAGGACAGGAGGGCCCAGCAGCACGGGGCCGCACTCCACGATGGTCACCAGACCCACCGCGCTGGAGAACCGCTGTGCCCCGACCAGGTCCATCAGCGTCTCGAAGAGCACGGAGCTCAGCCAGCCGAAGGCGAAGCCGAAGAAGATGGAATAGACCACGAAGCCCATGTAGTCTTCAGAAAGCGGAGCCAGCATGTGGCACACGCCATTGTACAGGATCGAGGCTGCAAAGAAGTACTGCACGCGGGGCCGGACCCATCGAGTATTGGCCACGATTCCCATTGAAGGTCGGGCCACCATGTCCACAAAGGCCAGAATAGAGAGCAGAAAGGCGGCCTTGTCTTTGGGGATGTCCTTACTCTTGGCATAATTACTGAGGAAGACCAATGGGGCAAAGAGACCAAAGAACATGATGACGTTGCCAAGGAGGTAGAGCAGGAATCCCCGATGGGCGAAGAGGGAGAGGTCGATGACAGAGTTGATCCTCTGCATTAAGGTCTTCCGCTCCACGGACCTCCCATCCGCCTTGGCGTCGCCTGTGTCTTGGGACGGCTGTGGAGCCGGCTTGGGTCCGATGGGTCTCATGAGGGACCCGGCCACACAACAGTTGAGTAGAAGCCCCCCCAGGATTAAGAAGCTTCCTCTCCAGCCGAACTGGTCGAAGAACCAAGTGTTGAGGGGGGCGAGAGTGGACAGGAAAACGGGGCTGCCCGCCATCGCGATGCCGTTGGCAATGGGCCTCCGCTTGTAGAAGTACTTCCCGATCATGGTGAGCGCCGGATTGAGATTGAAAGCCAACCCTAAACCTGCAGACGTTGAAAGTAAAGTAAATGTCATGCGTCAAGTGACAAAAGGCTTGCTTTCAAAAAAAAATAAATAAATCAAAAAGCTCAGCCTTCTCGCGTGAACCAAGCTGTGCAAACATGCAGAAAAACTACTCACAGGAATCTGATTTCTGTAAAGGGACAAATCTGCCATAACGCACTGATGGACATACCTCCAATCACCCCAACACAGAAGTAGAGCCCCTCTATGGTGTTGCAAAACGAGGCAGTCACCAGCCCGCTCCCGGCCAGACAGCCCCCGATAATCATGATTGGACGACTGCCGTACTTGTTCACCAGGATACTGCTTATTGGTCCTAAGGGGAAAGGGGTGAGCATTAAAATAGACACAGCTTTTTAAAAGGCAATTAGAACAAAATAAATCTTTTTATATATAAATTTTAATGAATAGTGAAGCTTGTCTGTGGTGCTGCCCCAACATGGAAGTGCAAAATGAATTCAGCGTCATGAGGAAAACAGGCCACAAGGTGGCACTCCAACCAAGCTCAACATGCCGCAGTCTGAAGAGATGGGCCTGCCTAGAAACAGCCGCAAATTGCATGTCCCTGCTAATGCTGTGCAGACATGTAGCGGAGGCAGGAACCGCAGCAGACATGGTTTGGCCTCAATCACCTCCAACAGACAGTCTGAGTTGCAGGGCTTTAGACTGGTTAGTTGTGCTGATTTGAATACATAGGGCTATATTCATGGTGAACGTCTATGGATATTAAAACGGAGGGAACAACCAAAACATGTAAAAGCTTTATAAAATTACAAAATGTTTCAAAATGTAAAATGATGCAAATAAGGTGCTCAAGCTTTTGATTATTAAAAATCACCACACCTATAGGAACAAAGTCTAAGAAAGTTAAAAGGAGGGGACTCTGGTTTGATTTCCACCTCAGTGCGATTCATTTGGACAGGTGTGAACACAGTAATCGCACTCGGGAGCGGACGGTAAGAACAGTACCCCAAACAAACTCTGGAAGGGTTAGTTCGTGGTGTGACCGTACCCCTCACCTGAACTGCCAGGTGTACTCTGAGTTTGAGCTAATTAGCTCCTGTAACCAGGTGTGCTTTGCATTCTGGGATGGGGCAGAGCATGCAAACCACCAGCAGCAGCAGCAGCTAGGCTTACTCAGTCTAGCAGCGAAGTCTGTTGGCTTCTTGAAATCTGGGCAGATTACTACATCTGTTAGTTCTTACAAATCAACTCATAAAAACTTTTCAAAATGTTCAGGTCAACAGCTGAAGGAGAGAGGATTTGGCTGGTTGACTGAACATTGCCATGTCAAAGTAAAAAAAAAATAAAAATTTTCAATTTTTTACACAGGAAAAATTTTTTCCAGTGTATAAAATCAAAAGTGAACAGAGAGGACAATACTATAAGTTTATAAACTCAACTTATGATTGTGAATGAAGAAACCAAGCTACAGGTGTGAAAATGCCCCAAGATCTTCACCCTAAGAGCGGCCTAGATCCATGAATGTTTGAGGTCTGCAAGACCAGGGCATTTAACTATCAACTAGCAAAAGCATAAACCGAGACACATCTTTTGGGCGAGAACTACATGATCTCGATGGAGAAAACGTTCTTTTAAGAACTGATGCACGTCAAATGCGGGGTCCTTTCCGTGTGGCCTTCGCATGGGTTTTCACCGGGGGCTCCGATTTCCTTCCAGAGCCCAAAAGAGCGCAGGGTAGACTTATTGGCATATCTCAATTGGCCCTGTAGTTGTGTGTGTGTGTGTGTGTGCCCTGTGGTTTGTTTCTGCCTGTGCCCGTTGTTCCCGGGTTGGGCTCCGGGCCCCCCCGCAACCCCAGTGGGGATTAAGCCGTTACGACAATGGATGGATGTCAAATTACATCTGAGGTAAGCTCTGCAGCCCCAGACAGCTTCTGTGTCCCTTATTAATAATAATAATCCAAAGGTTTTCCTCTCATTTTGCAACTCAGGCCATGAATCCCAGCCTTTAATGCCATTTTAAGCATCGCAGTGAAAAGTCTCAAGGGAAGGAAGACAAACCACTGAACAGACAGATTGCATACTAGTTTCACACTAACGTACGTAGAAGACAGTTTTCTATAAACAGATGGAAAATGAGCTTTGACAGGGTTAAGTGGCTGTAACTCAGCAGATTGACATTAATGAGAGACATACGGAAGCTACCAGGGAATAGAAAGAATACAGCAGGATAACTGAGAATCTAGATAGTTTTATATGCTGTTACTCGTATGGCAAAGTCGTTACTCATTTTGCCATCTCATTCATACAGTAGCACCCAAACCTGTGAATTAAGACAATTTAGTGTTAGGGTATATCCAGGTGCTTTACAACAGCCTAAGATCAATTCATCAAGGTCTCAGCTTCGGAAAGTTTTCAGATACAAAATACCACTGGCAGAAGGGCATCACCTTTAACGTAATGACAGAGTCTGAAAAAGATCAAGAATAAACCGAAGCTACCATTTGTTCTGAGATAAAAGAGAATCTGGGACAGCCTTCCAATAGCATATGAGCTAATCAATCTCTAATGCCGGAGTTTTGGTTAGTTATCTTCAGCCCATTTCTTGAGTACCTTTGAAGCGGACATGCCCTTTGAGCTTGAAGCATGTGTCCAAGACATGCTATAGTAAGAGTAAATCTGTGAGTCTGTGATGCTATTCATGAACGAGGAAGTATTTGCATAAGGAGTGTTTCTCTCCGCGTGCCAATATTTAAACTCTTGATAAGCCTCAACGTTTACCTGGAAGAGGAACACGGAACGTTAGCACTCTGCTTTCAGACGTGTATGGGGAAAACACGGGAAGTGTGGATAACAACTGGGCTCTTTGCAGTCTGAGCAGCTTCCCTTAAACCAGCCTCGAGTCCCGTCAAGCAAAGCAGCGGAACAGACTCCGACGTGGGAAACGCCCAGGGCGACGCAAAACCGGAATCCACATAAAGGCACACACGTATTAAAAACTCAGTACGTGCCGGCGACCACGGTGCTCTGCCTGGCCACAGGACGGGGGTGTAAGGAGTCAGCCTACCATACCAACATTCCCCAACCTGACTCATTGGCTGGACCTGTATTACATCACCCAGTGCCGCCACAGGATTGGTGCTCAGGGGGTAGGGTTTAAACCACAGTAGTTTGCAGAGCACACTTGACACAGTCATTAAGCGTGGGGTGGTAAGAAACCCGCCAAGCGAGGCCCCTCCTGGGAAAAGATGAAGTTTCAGGATAAAATGTTCCTAGACAGGATCTTTATTCACTGGCCAGCTACAAAGGGTCTTATTGACCAGGCTGTATTTCACTGCTAATGTGCGCTACCGTGTTCCAGACTCTCGGGATTCAGCAGCCCCAGTCAGACTGGTACCCAGTTTCCCTCTGCTGACGTGGGGGGACACAGTGACCTTGATAGAAGGCTCGATGGCATACTTGATTGCACATGGAAGGACAATGGCGTGACAGAAGAGGGAACCTTCACCCAGTGGTGATGTTTACAACTCAAACCACAAGATTTGGTAGGGAAAGAAGGCGTGGCTTGAATTTTTTTTTTTTTTTAACTGGAGAAAAAAAAAAATTATCCCTCCCCTGAACCCCCAGTATTTCACCTCCCAATGGAATACTGGCTACAGACTGGGGAGTTGAGAACTTCGATTCTAGAGATATGGAAATTTTATCTGGATATGCATTGGTTTTGTAATTACTAGTGGATAATCTACAGTTAACCAGACATTCCACCCATTAACTAGGATATGTGAAGCATATTCGAGTTTGGGCTGAATGCAAGCAAATTCCCAAAAGACCCAAACAGAATCGCTGCACATTGAACAAAGTCTCAGTGAAGTTGACAGTGGACACAAAGCATGGCTATTGAATAAATGCAACCTGCTCACTGGACACACAGAGGAGGAGAGAGAGCCCTTTATCTTCCTGCTTTACCCTCTTACTGGGTTTCAAACCTCAGACTGTTCGCTCACCGTGGGTCTGTGCCCCACAAACATGCGGTTTCAGCACAGATGTGGAGGCTGTGTTTCACTGAGGACAGCGTGATTGGACGGTTACCCGCTAGCTGCATCTGCTAAACAAATGCACTAAGAATCAGGGGTGGGACTAACTCCACCTGGACATCGATTTACGCCCAGGACGAGAGCAGAATGAAATACCCACTTCTCATTTTTAAGGACTTGCTTTCAAGTGGTCACACCCAAAGGTCTTGAGGAAAACCCTCCTGAAATTGGGACAGGGTCCCTTCCGAGACACTTGATAAGGGAACGCACAAAGTACATGCTGAATCTGACCTTTTTTGACTCTTGGCACAATTATATCCACTCAACTGACTAAGCTCATATTTTACACAGTATTGAGCAGCTTTAAAAAGGTGGCCATACTACACAGGTCTTACACCGACAGCCCACTAAATCCCACTCCTAAAGCGGTTTAAAAAAAGAAAAAAAGAGAAGAAAAAAAAATCAACAAATCCCAGAGGAATGTGATAGGGGTGTGTGGTACCCAGAAAGCACAGTTCAGTATGTACCTCTTTTTTGAAGTCATGGTCCGGTACGTTTTTGGTACAACTAACAAAACAAATTGCTTCTTTTTCCCCCTTAAAAATAGGAGTTTTACTGAAGAAAGTATGACCGTCTTTCTTAAAGTCTCTCAATACAGCTGCAACCTACTAATAAAAGTTTACTTAATCAAAATGTTCTCAGGTGAATAGAAATATCCATTAAGATGCACATTTAGAAAAGTAACTGTACCTGATTTGTACTGTATTCACATCAGCTTTCAACTTCATATTAAAACTGCAACAAAAATATTGTCTCCAAAAAATACAGAAATACTATAACAAGAAATATCCAATATAGTGCAGCAGTGGAAGTCTTCAGAGACTCGTTTATCTCTGTTCACCGTAACAATGTGCGCATGCATAGTGGTGCGGCTGCATCTGCTTCTTTTCGCATGCGAGTCGGGAAACACACAAACGCAGAAAAAAGCCCCGCATTTGTTCGGTACATGTGTGCAGTTACACCCTAGAATGACTATCCTACTTACCGCCGGCGTACATGACAGCCAGCATGATGGAGGAGATCCAAGAGACCTGGCTGCTGGTGACTTCAAAGATGACCTCAATCTCTTTGAAGAAGACCGTGATGGACTTGGGGAAGGCGTAGGAGAAGCCAATGGAGATGAAGGCTCCCACCACGACAGCCCAACCCCAGCCACCTTCGGGCGGAGTGTAACCCACAGGTCCACCGATGGCGGGCGGCATGGTTACTCTGGCTGAGTGTTCTTCAGCTGGACCTCACCACCTTGTAAGGGGAAAAGAGTAAGAGCCGTGAAGGGAAGCTGTCCAGAAGCACAGCAGCCATAAATATTTGTTAGCACGGCTGGCTGTCCAGGTGCCAAGACGTTTCCGGGTACAGGCATCCACAGGCCACTCGGCAATTACTGAACAGCTATACCAGAGATGATCCTGAAGTACAGAAAGCCATTGACGCTTGATTAGTCAGCATTGAAATCAGACCGCGAGTTGCCTGAACATCCAATAGGCTACATTACCGTGGCCTTGCATGTATTCTAGATTCTTTAGCCAAACTGAATTTACACATCATTACCTATAATAACCTGACAGGGATTTCTGCAACTGCTTGTTCTGAACGGACTGAAACCGCTTTCTCAAACTGCCGGGTCTTTTACAGCTGACTTTTTCTTGACAGGATAACACTCACACTACTTGTGAGGTAGAGGGGGATCCCGGTAAGCAGCACTGACAAGAGTCTACGGTAGCTGCATCATTTCATGGAGCACTAGTGGTTTGGCTCAGGTAAGAACTGAAGGGTCCGGACCTCATTGCAAGAACCCTGAAAACCCAAGGTGACAGCGAATGCCTACGAGCGAGCCACATTACGATTCTCTGTCCGTCATTCCCAGATTCTGTCCTCATACGATAAAAAAAAAACTTCAACACTATTCCTACGTAAAAAGTGGCCTCTAGGTACTCATAAAATCCCAGTAAGGTCGACAGCCTGCGAGACCTACAAAGGTACCAATGCACCGAAGACAAGCTCCTAAACAGCCTTGTAGCCACATAATTACACGGCTTAACTGCAGTCACTGTTTAACTTCAGGTGCAATTACACTCAAATTCCAAGGAGTAGATGGCAAGCTTCCCACACCCAGAGACCACCTCCCACAGGAAGCTTCTGCTGAGCAAGACAAAGCTGAACATGCGGTTTATCAGTTTA
>JAODKE010000101.1:8487593-8505563 GCA_026779605.1 Mormyrus hasselquistii
TCCCACACCCAGAGACCACCTCCCACAGGAAGCTTCTGCTGAGCAAGACAAAGCTGAACATGCGGTTTATCAGTTTATTTAAAATTGAAGACGTCTGTAAACATGCCTGGCAAACCAAAGCACATGTCCCGCTACTTTGGGTGTCTAGATTCAAGGTTCTTTACATTTGTGCATTAGTATGTAGGACATGCCATCCAGTCAGTGACATGTAACAGGAGTAGATACACAAAACAAAGTAGACCTAACTAGAAACAGGAGAGGTATGCATTTATGGAATAAATATGAACCAGAAGGAAGAGCTGAAACAAGACAATCAATCCTGCTACAACGCGACTAATGTGTTCCATGAAATGTGTTCCACTAAAATTGCATACTAATATATACAATGAGAAAAATAAGATTAAGGGAATACAAACAAAATGATTTAAATTAAAACAGCGATACCAGTGACTAAAAATAATGATATGCTTTTTAAATATATCCAATGAATCATGAAAATTCCCTAGTAACTGCGTCAACCGAATGTGCCAAACTCGCTAAACTTATCAAATGCCAGGAGTCACAGGAAATCACTACTCCCATTTTGTGACCCAACTAGATGGTGCTATTGGTTTACGTTGGAGCATGTTTTGAGCTCTTTTTTGAACCGAGTGCACCATCTAGTGGCGTCAGAAAATACAGCAAATGGTTCAAGAAAGGTCATCATTTTGACCATAATGAAAACTGGGTGTGGTGAGCCACACCCACCATGTGATATTCCTTTACCCACCATCCACCATGCAGGCAGGCATGCACACAGCACAGATACAAAGGATGACAGTATGCAGAGGGGCGCTGATGACAACATGGGTATAGAGAGCCCACAAAGCAGATTAAGTGCATTAAAAAATAATGGTGCTGTTTATGATAAATTCTCAAATTAAGACTGACCTGTGCAATGCATGGATGTACAAAAAGTTAAGATTCTTTTAGATTTGAAATCTGGATTCAGATTCATTGAAAATAATGATTCGGGCATCACTTCACATGGGTAGTTTTTGCGTGCGAGTATGGGCTCTGGCCAAGATCATATCGCGTTGTAGTTTGCGTAGCACTTCTCTCGTGACTGAAGAACACGCAAATAGAAATGCAATTCTGCATTGATTCGTACCCAAGTTCAATTCAATCACATCAGAAGAGATTTACAGTGTGATCCCATGCGCTGTAGCAGGACTGACTGTATGGCTCAATAGAGGATTGGTCTAAATGTAATACAAAATACATTATAGAAAAGGCTGAAATAAGAAATATGGCAGAGTATTGCTGTCCCATAAAATGTGCATTTATGAGGTTGGAGTATTCTCTCCTAACCTAGCGCATGTCTGACAAGGGGGGGGGGGGGGGGGGGGGGGGGTTCACCCGCTGAGGTAACGCTGAGAATGTTTGCGCTTAGGGAGCCTGAAACAACTTCCTATCGGTGGGGAAGAGGGCCACTGTGACAACTCTGATGGGGGGTTAATATTAAGGCAAACGTGCCACCGAGACATCCACGATAACTTCCTCCAACCCCCCCGGGACGCACAAATCTTCCCAGCTGCAACGGCAGGCAACCCCATTCTGTGCAATTACACACCTCCGCCAGGGGCGAGGAAAATGAGGAGAAACCCTCCCCCCCCCAAACAGGGGTGAGAGCAGATGATGGAATTGAAGCGCAGGGCATCATGACCTCATCGCCTCTGGGCTCCATCAGCGGGTTGGATTATGACCCACGGCAGGAATTTGCACACCGTGGATGGATACATCTCCCAGGCGTCACCCCGGGGCCGGGACCGGATTCCTCAGACGCACACAGAAAACTGGCAGCTGAACAAACAGCCGAACGGACACCCGGCGGTTCCTCCTCGACAGACAAGTACGGAGATCTGCACGGCCCAAATCGAATGATTCTGATGAAGTACAATCTTTAGGATGGACCCCCCAAGTATACAGGTGAGGATCGAGTTTCCCGTACAGAACCGTACTGTGCAGCGACTCAGGCAGACCTACAATACACCACAAGGAAATGTTCCTTTGAAGTGTGTGTGTGTGTGTGGGGGGGGCTTTGCAATCAAATCAAATTAATCACAGCAACCTCCAGCTCACAGCACCCGAACAGATGACAGGGGCAAAGCACCATTTAAAAAGGGAGCGTTTTATTTGTAAATTCATCCGCAGCTGCATAAAAGCATCTGTTGAAGATAAAACTCATGTGAATTCATAATGAAGGCCCAATGCAGAGGCGGCTGCCAGGTCCGGCTATCTGCAGCTCTGCCCGAGGACCAAACAAACAGAGGCAGGCCGCCGCGTTTGATCAGCTATTGGCCTAACATGGGCTGCTTTATTCACAGGCTGACCTTCAATAAAAGCGTTACCGTAACCGCAGCAGGCGGCCCGTCGTTCTCTGTGCCCACATGCAACCGCTCAGAGCCCATGCAGCTGAAACATATAAATAAGGGAAACGAGGCACTAGCCACAGGGTCCTGGGAAAAGCCAGACTGTAGAGATGCCAACAGATTACAGCGCAACAGTCAGCAAACCGCCCTTTGAAGGGAAATGGGTGGAGTTTACGAAAAGCCTGGTGGGAAAAGTTGGTGACATCATATTAAAAAGCCACACCCCCTCCTCCCATTGCATTTGGAGGAACAGGGCTCGGAACCAGCCCCACGCTGACGGGCCACCCTCCATGTGATGGACGGCCAAAATGCCAGCGATGTGGGATCCGCGGGCTGCCAGGTACATGAAACGTGCTACGGTTTGAGGGGTGGGAACCGGTCACATGGTGATGAGATGGAGGGCTGTGATGGCCTCTGTGACAAACCAATAGCTCTGCATCCGTTCAAATCTACATGAGATTATCCCATATGACTGACACGGCGGGAAAATCAACAACGGCTCCTCCTCACCTCTACCGGGAAAGGCGTAGAAATCCAACTCAGCATTTTAATACAGAGAGAGAAATTAACATTTCCCCACTTTCCCCTGTTAACTGTGTGTTTAATATTTATGAAGATGCAAAAAAAAAAAATAAAAAAAAAATAGCATAGGAATCCTACAATGCAATTCGAAACAAAAAGAAGATTAGGATTAGTGAGAAAAGGATTTGTAGTAAGACAGACGCCATCCTTTGGGGCAGCTCAGCTAGTCGAGGTGTAAGGGGAGTGGTATTACTAAACTGAAAGCACGCTCCGGATCCCCTATCCACCATCGCTGCCTTGGTAGCCCAGTGGGAACCTCTGTTGTGGCATGTGCTCCTTCCAGATGTACCAGGGGAAAGCACTGACCCTGACCAAAAAGGTTTCAGGGGATCAATAAAACGCAGACACACACCACAAGAATATAGCAGCCGGTTCTGCCAGTCTCCATAACCCCCCCGCCCGCGGCCACAGCATCCCAAGCTGCTGTGGACAGATGATGCTCGTTACAGCGCCCCCTGTCTGAACCATCGGGAAAAGCTTCGCTGACTTTTAAGCCAAATTTTCAGTATTTTGACCTACTAGTCAAGCTGAGCCCGGAGCATATTCCAGGAGGCTAAGGGCAGGGGACACCCTGGATGAGAAGCCACACATTTTTGGGGGAAAAATTGGAGTGACTGGAGAACTTGCAAACACACAGCCTGGGGCAGGAATCGAACCCACAACGCTGTCCTCTTAGCAACAATGTTAGAAATGTTGCCACAATCGCACAAGGTGAAAGGAAGACCAAAGCTTGGCAAACAGGGAGGAAATGCAAGAAATCGGCAGTGACACAGATCCTATCGCAGCTTCCCAGCTGTCAGGCCACGAGCCAGCTGTCTCAGCTGTGACATCATCATTCCCAGGCTGAAAACCGCTACAGCGACTCGGGTGGTGGCATACGGGGACGGAGGCGGACCCAGTGGCCGAAGCTTCCAATGAAACAGCTGATAGATGCAGCCGAAGCCTAACCGTCCTGCAGGGGGGGTCTAGCAGCCCACATTCAAACCTGGATCTTTGCGGTTCTGTGAGATCCATGACTGAGAGATCCCATCACGTCCTCTCGGACAATGTGATGCAGAGTGACCAGAGGTTGGTGCCAATCCTGGGAGCTTCAGAACTTTAAAGAACCCTACAGGCATTGCGGTTTCCAGGCGGAAATTTCCAGGAAGTGCCTTGATTTAACCCCTTTCAGTAAGACAGCCAGGCATATAAATGGGCAAAAGTGTACATTGTTTTGGAGGGAAAGAAAAGAGCCCCCCCCCCCCATGACGTCTCATGTCCTTATGACTGTACTGCCGCACACGAGCACACGCTCGTGCCATTAACACGTTACAGTGGCGGTTTGCGCAGACAGTCCCCGGGGAGCTCCGGCGGAGGGTCTCAGTCAAGGATCAAAGCAGATGCGAGTGCAGATCTGCGCAGGCTTCCCACAGAAAGCCATCGCTGGCAGGGAGTGGGACAGGTTCCCGGAGCCCGTTCTCAGGAAGACCACGAGCAGACCACGCAGACCGCAACAATGTGCAGCAGATGTGTTCGGCCCGATCCACCGCCGCTAATGAAACTCAGCAAAGCATCCGAGAGATTCGGACCAGAGCCTGGAACTCCGCCCAACACCTCCGCTCCTTGATGAGGGCACAGAAATGTCAGCATCTGCGAGACAGACTGGATCAGCCAGAGCTCTGCACAACCTCCATACACAGATAGACTGGGCTTATGTGTTGACAGACAAGCAGGAATTCCATCACCCCGTCGGCCATATTGTACATTTAAAGCAGGATCGACAGATCTTACTTTCATCTTTGGTCCAAGCAATGTTACACATTTGCACGGCATGGCAGCCCCCGGTCCCTATCGCCACGGGAGACGGCAGCGGTGTGACCGTGCCACGGGGACACAGGCGGCTCGCAAATCCTTCATCACCAAGCACACCATCTCGGCGTTATCACAGCAGCCCAGAACCAGTGTTCCCTGTTGTGTTATGAAACACTATCTTCCACCCTTAATGAAGCCCAACGCCCCATAGTTTGCAAAACGAGACCCTCAGACAAGCGGCATTCAAGAACATGTTTGGTTCTGGAGGTGTCCGCTGCGGAGCTTAAGTCGCGAAGACGGTTGTTTGGGTGCCATGGGAACGGGAGGGATTGAGGAACAGCAAGTCCATTGTGTAACCAATTAGGCGACCGGCGCAACGTGTAAATGAACAGAGGTGAGCAGCTGGTTTTAATGAGTGGACGAAGGTGTGCGTAGCGGGCGGCTCACGCTAATCAGGGAGGGTGATTACCGGGTTTGGGGGGGGGTTGGCAGACTACAGCTGTGCTGAGTAATCTGAGCAGTGGAAGCGGAGGGGGGCATTAAGGAAGGGATGCAAGTCCTCGATTATGTGTGTGGGGGAGGGGGGTATCTGTGTTAGGGTCACAGATTTCTGCCATGTCTGTAAGAAGCTTTTTTTATGGGGGGGGGGGGGGTAAGTCATATTCCCACGTTCCCAAACTTCTCAGAGGAAGAGTAACCTGAAGAGCTGGTAGTGGGAAGATGTGCAGCGAGACACTGGCTGCCAGACCGCTCTGGTGTTTTTGTCCAGCCACCAGGGGGCGCCAAAAGTAATTCTGTGGGGACAGCATTTCCCACTCGGCGGTGAGAGGAACATAACGGTGGCCATAAAACCGTAGGCAGATAAAGACGCCGAGTCATAGAACCGGGAACCGCTGCGGCAGATAACGGAGCCGATCCGTCGGCCTGGGCACGGCCTGGCCTCATCTGGCCGCGGGGGCCACCATTAGCACCGTTTATTTGTTCTGATGGCTGTTCCTGAAATGGTGAACAAGACCCTGCTTCTCCATGGCCGGATGGCGCGCGGGTGACGTCACCACCTTCCTGCATAATAAACAGTTTCCCAAAGTGCTGTGTTTATTTGCGGCTAATTAGCGCCCTAAGTAAAACTGCTGATCCACTTGGGGGAGACTCCGATCGTTTTTCTCCGCACATGTAAACACGGCACTAAGACACCATGGTCCCACACTTCATCATTATACACATAATCTTTCTCCCCGCTGTATTCCTTCCCAACCCTAACGCACTCCAAATAAATCTGGGTAGATTGTTCCGTTGATCCTACCCTGATTGAGTTTCGCTTTGTGCCAGAATATCAGCAGAACATCGCCTTTTAATGAAACAACATGGTCACAGAAACTTAGCAATTGGTACAATTCAACGAGCGTCCTGTACAAATGAAGTAAACTAATTGGCAAGATCCTAGATGTCTGAAGACACTTCCCGCAAGATTCACCCAGCAGGCGGGAGCAGCTTGGGCACCCATACGTGACTGAACCTTCAAGGACTCAAGGAAACAAATCTAATCCCAGCGCTGTGTGTTAAACTCTCACAAAGCTCAAATGCAAATGAAGGCGAGCTGGAGATTCGAAACAGCCCTTACCTACCTTCCCAAACCAGGCCCTGAAACCTCCCAACTGGGCAACACGGCGGGAAGCGGATGGATGAACGGGGTGTGCGCTGGGAATCTTAAACAGCCGGCATGGAAGGGGGGGCGGGTTAAATAAGAAACAGGCCAAAGGCGTGCCGAAAATAAACTCATCTGTTCGTTTGGCTGGTCCCAGTCAGCCGTGAAAGCTGCTTAACGAGGACTGTAATAACCCAACATGAAAGTCTGGAAATTGAGCAGAGGCCTTTCAGCCTTACTGAACTGAGGAAGACCATGCTAAGATCATCCACCTCCAAAGTTGATCACAGAAACTATTCATAACTGGAGGGGGGGGGTCCCGCCATCCAAAATGTTCACAAATGGGGCTGAAATCAGAGCGCCCGAGTAACGGAAATCTAAACGAGGAGGTTACTTGAGAGCAGAGACGACCGCCATACCCTAATTTGTTTATACCTTGGAATAGTGAGAAGGTAAAGATGAATTTCCCCATGGGGATCAATAAAGTTAAATTATTTAACAGTTTTTCACCTCTTTCAATGTGCCTGGCAGTAATATTTCCATATTTTACCTTGCAAATATAACCAGTAGTAAACAGCAATTCAGGTAATATAAGCACTTTATGTGTACTGGAAGAAAAAAAAAAAATCTCTCTGATCCAAGTCCAGACCTCACAAATCGGCAGAAACGTACATCTGTATGATGTATTTAAAAAATGCAGCAGAAATGTTCCATGTGGAGAGTGCTGATACTCAGAGGGAATACATATCACATGCTGTGCTGTGTGTGGGAGACACGCCTGGGTGAACAACTAAGTGCTCTAAATATGTCATCCACCACCTGACGTGAGGAACCGTTCGTCTGGCGCTGGGGCTTCCCAGTACTGAGGCAGCAAACAGCCAGGCCCTTCTAGGAATAATATTCCCATCAGTCTCCACCTGTCCCCACACTTTAGGGCCCCCACACCCACACACCAGTAATCCACAAGGAGAAGGCAGTCAGCCGAGGGCTTGGCACGGGGAAGGACGGTCCAGGAAAGACCGCAGGGTGAGGTCCTCCAGTGAGACCGGGTGGAAGGCTCTCCTCCCACCTGCCAGCAGCCCTCACAAGAAGCTTCAGCAGGAACCCCAACTCTGAAAGCCATCTCAGCAGCTTCTGTTCCCAAGCCGGGGAACCCGAAGACATGGGAAGATGCCAGTTCACAAGATAAGGGAGGACAGCTTGACCACTCATCAGTGACCTCACAATGCTTTCCCAATCTCAGTTACCACAATGTTCTTTTTGGAAAAAGTGATGTCACACTTTGGGGGTAGGGGAGTATATAATGCTCAATAAGGTAGGGAAAGAACTAAAATAATCTAATCTACCCTTTTCCCCTTATTGCTAATGTCGGGCAAGATAGTCGACTGCCGTTTTGCAACCTGCAAGCGGTTTGAAAAAGCCAAGAACACTATATTAGAAAGCAATCTTACCTAATATGGAGCGGTAATCCTTAAAGTAAACAGAGGCTTCAAAGAGTCAATGCATGCAATTACGCACAACACACAAGTTACAAATATGCAGGGTAGCGAGTGAGAAAGACAGACCAGGCTCTCCACAGCCAGATACAGATGGAAACAGGCATTTTCTGGGGGCATGGCCAGCCACATTGCAACTTCTATCCAAGAGGATATAAATGACCAATCAATTACCCATAATGCCGTGGTGCATCTCTTGAACGCCAAGAAAATCGACGGGAACCAATGAGCTCAGAGTTGCAACCTTTTATTGTGGAGATATCTGTACACTGGGCATCCAACATGTGTGAGATCAGATCTCGCTCCCGCCCAGGACCAGTGCCACTCAAGGCCCTGGGTTCAGGGAGTGTCACACAGTGGGGGGGGGGGCGCACACTACATGTCACTCTTCCCCCCCATTTCTCCACCTTCATCAGATTTCCTGAGTGGAACCCATCTCTACACGTTTAGGGATCGTCTGTTATCCAAGGTAACTTAATGGTGACTGCACACTCGGAGAGTTAGTACGTATAACAAGACAAGATGAGATCGCCGATACGGTAATGGGATAAGTGGCCGGGGAGTGGTTCTGCAGAGAGACGTGTCCGCATACGTTAAACGTGTCGAAGGAACACTCAAGGCTTTCGCATCAGAGCAGCAGGATGTGAGCCAGATCATCTGGGGGAAGCTCGAACATCTAGAGGCAGGGGTAGAAAGGAAATCCATGCAGAGAGAATGGCGCTCCCAGAAGAACGTGACAGCGGTATATCTCTCTCTGCTTGGGGGGGGGTTCTGCACAGTTCAGCTCTCTGGAAATTTACCGCCCTGTCCCACTGTGCCCGTCGGCAAGGCTTCCTTTCACTCGGGCCACAACCACACACCTTGCACACATGACACAATTACTTCAAGATGAGGTAGAAAACTATAACCATGCACTCCTTGTTGTGGTACAGGGGTCACCAGAGGCTGTGTCGTCGCAGGTGGGGATCGGCGAAGCTTCCACCCTGAACCACAGGCCAAACTGAGAACTACAAGCGTATGAAGATGTACATCTGTCTCATTTCACGGGGGTTGAGGAAGTCGCTGTTGGAAAACCTATAAAACTTACCCAACACTCATGTTCTCGTTTAATACAGTATTGCAAACATAATAAAGACACTCCTCAGCCTGATCGCCCTCACCGTTCTGTTCGTCCAGCTCATTTCCGATCTCCTGGCCCATCTGCTTCTGCCGGGTGATGACGACGGCCAAGGCGTCCAGTCCGGCATCTTGGGCTGCAGGAAAGAACGAGGTGAAACCTCAGTGCAAAGTTCAGAGGTCAGCAGGTGGTGGTGCGGTTAGGGAGCTGGACTTGCATCAGATGACTATAGTGCCGTTAGAAGCCTCATTGAGGTAGGCAGTCATATTCGTTAAACTCTCCCTAGTGCAGCGTTACTGTGATGCAGACACCGTGCATGAAGCACCAGCGGATCGCGACGGCCGTGTTACACCATGACAACCATGCGACCATGAGCGCCAGGGGAATCAGCATGGAGTTCTGCACACACTGGCCATCCGAGCTTCCAGAACGAGGCCCGGACGGACGATGAATATTCCCAAAAATGTGCGAAGGTTCGGAATTTGGAATGGTCCTTGGTGGGGCGAGGGGAGCAATAAAAACAATATTAAAATCCACTTGACCAAGTAATTCGGAACTTTCTGTGCAATGATATCACAACTCAACGATTTTTGGGGACAAAGGGATTGTAAGGTGCTGGGTTTCAAGGTTGACGCTGGGGTTGGCTAGACAGAGCAGCAACGAGGGTTCATACCAGCTGGCTGCAGTTATTAGCCACGGTGCTGAGATGTGGAACGAGAGTTAAGAGTTAAGTGCTACGCGAGTGTCATGCTAGGTTCAGCGGTCATCCCTCCCGTTCCTCTTTTGCTCATCCTCGGGTGGCCACCAGGGCCGACCTCCTCATCTTGGGATCAGGAACCTCCACCCGTCCACACTTAGCATGAGATGCCGTGAGAAGCTGCCTCTTGCATTCGATGGGGGTCTGCCCATCTTAAACAGAACCATGTGAAAGAGCCGCTCTTTCGCTTGCCAGCAGCAACAAAACCATATTGTGGATATTATGAGGGGGGGGGCTCCTATAGGGTCAGTCGCTGCCTGGCGGGAACTGACATTGGGCGTCAATGGGGGCACCATGCACAGAATCTCGGGGCAGTCTCATGGAAGGATGGGCACCGGTCCCAGGCAGATGAGTAGACACCCCAGGACCAGCTCACCTTCAATGATGCGCTGCTGCTGCTGCTTGATCTCCCCAAAGCCAAGGCCCTGGGTCTCCTCCGGCTCATCGATCAGCCACGGATTGGCTGGTGGGCCCTGAGCCCCGCCCCCCGTCATCAGACTCGACCTATAAGACATCACCTCAGGCATTACGCCTAAAGTAAGAGACCCGCCACATCACATCTGTGATACTCTGAGGGTGGGTTTGACAGCCTATATCTCCTACCTTTATAATAACAAATAAACCTGCCCCCCCCCCCCCAACCCTGCAGATCACATGATGTTTATTTAGCTCTCTCAGCATTTCATAAAGGCCTGGTGAGTTTTTATGCATCGGGGAAAATGGAGAGCATGGTGTAAACAGTGCTGGATAATCATCTGCCAACCCCATGGCTTCTCACAGTGATGGGGCGACTCCCTTGTGTTGTATTAAGAATGTTATGCGGTTTTATGCTATTCTTATGTTAATTGAGAAAAGCTGTATGCAAACCTTGAAGCTGTCTCGCCAGCAGACTCAAGGTTCTTTTCTGAGGCAAGGAAACACTTCAAAGAGAGAAAATGAATAGCGTCCACCTATGAATACAGCCCCACCTGCTGGTCAGACAGAAGAGGCACCTTGGAAATATGGCGGAAATCAAAAGCGGCTAACGGTATATCGGAGGAAGAGAGTTCAACTGAGAACAGGCACTTCCAGTGTAAGCATACTAAGCCAGCAAACACACAAATATAGACAATCATCAAAAAAAAAATACTCCAGCAACTCGATCCTTCATAACAGACATGCTTAATACACAAAATACAAAAATAACCAGACATCATAATTGATTAAAACAAACGATAAAAAAACAATGCAGCCAAAGTTCTCATTCAACACTCTCACTGCTGAATGCTTCAGAACAGAGCAGAGACATACCGAAGGTATAAATTATTCACACAGATGCCTGCGTTCCCCCTTCTACAGATGCGTCGCAAGAATTCCTAAATGTGCCGTGTTTGTCTATACAAATCGACATTCTGTTTCACCGCTATACAGAACCTCAAATATTTACAGAGTATCATTTACATAATAATAAGCGGCTGACAATCGAGAGGGAGGGGCTTCGGCGCTGGGTGTGAAAAGTCCGCGGTAACACGTCGCATGGACGGCGGCGGCCGCGCAGGATCGGCGCTCTGCCTTCGGCCTGAGATAAATAGTCGCCGGACGTCTGCAGTTATAAATTAATTTGCCAAGATCGTTAGCGCTTTAGCCTGCATTCCTATGGCAGACAGCTGATGGTATCACGTTCCTCTCCTGTGAGCCCTTCTAATGGGGCTGGCCCAGAGCTCCCGCATTCCTGACTTGACCTGCTCCCAGTCTGACTGGGATGCAAAAGCATGTTCGCGTTAAGGACGTTACAGGCCTATGTGCTGCCCGCCATACAGTTACAGCCGTGAGAATACATTCGATGTTTAATAATTCCTATTTTTCTAAAATGCTATATCAACCTGTAGAGGAACAGAAAGAGATATCATATTCGTATTTGTCATCTTCACATTAGCTGTTAATGTGCATTGTATTCTAAATAAATCTTACAAAAGTTATTCCTTAACTTAGTTTTGCAAGTGTATGCACAAAACAAACTCGAAAAAGGTTAAATCTGTTGCTTAAAATGCCTACTAAAACCATGTTCCATGCATGTACGCCTGTTTTAGGTAAATTGAACTAGATTTCATACAGAAACAGCATTTATACTCTAGATGCTACAAAAATGTATGCAATGTCAAAAGTGTGAAAACACAAAATACAGAACACTTTATGTTCAA
The DNA here is from genome assembly GCA_026779605.1 of Mormyrus hasselquistii. NCBI lineage: Eukaryota > Metazoa > Chordata > Actinopteri > Osteoglossiformes > Mormyridae > Mormyrus > Mormyrus hasselquistii. The sequence goes on from JAODKE010000101.1 coordinate 8,499,573, forward strand.
ATACGTTCATAATAAAATCCAGACTAAAATTTCAACTTGAGGCTCACAGGAAAGATACATTTTCAAACCCGACATTCCCCAATTAAAATGATTAATGAAAGACACACCAGCGCTGACCTGTACAAGGGAAGGCATTATGAGGACATTTTAAAAAGAGTCAGGCAGATTAATATTTCACAGTTCTTAATTAAAACTGATTAAGTATTTCCTCTCGTTGGTTTTGAGCAGGCTGTCCCAGTTGGTACTAATAGAGGTGGGGTTTTTTTTTTCTTTCCTGGAGCAAAGACCAGTTAAGGTAATTTATGTCTATTTGCAGGGCTGTCTTTCTCCCGGGCCGAGCCGCAATTAATCCAGCAAAGGGGTTGACACGGAGTGCTAATCTCCCCGCTGCGCTCGGTAACTAGCCGGCGGCTGGGGGCGGCTCTCCGCATTCCGGCCGCGCTGACCTATCAAGGATAGCGGCGTGAAGATTAAACCTGATCCAATTAACCGTAAGGACCGAATTAAATTAGAAAGAGACAAGGGGGCACGGTCACCAGCGCACCAGGGGCCCGGATCTGGAGCATATATCGCGCTTCTTAAAACTCCCAGTGCTATCAGGCACCGAGCATGTGCATGGTATTCGCGGATGATTAAGGCAGTCCCGAAAAGGCGTCTTTCTCAAACGTCTTTAGCTCGATTAAAAATATTTCTTATACAAATACACCTCTTCACAAATACTGCAAAGCTCCTTTCCCCACCCAGTGAAAAAAAATTAAACAGCTTAGATTATTCAAGCAGCTCAATCCAACTGCCCCGGCATCAGACAAAGACCACACACACGGAGTCTTCCTTCCCCCAAATACCACACAGAACGTTTTAAAAATATATACGTCGTAAAACGTTTCAAGTGTATAATAAACAATTGCCATTTCATTAACGAGATGGAATTCCACTTCATTATACTAGAATAGTAAAACAGGTATGAGGCTTAGTGAAGAATAAAGCTTTACGCCACATTAAAGAAACAAGCGGACTGGTCCACACAAGAAAGGCAATAAAATGTGCAGAAGCAGTCGCCCCTCCAGCCTAATAAAAGGTTATTTTAAAGTGTTCGAGTATTATAAAATTGAAGAATAATGGTGCTTTATTGGGGAAAAAGCACTTAATACTCATTTTGGCACACTTCGCACAGCGTGCACTGATGTTCTATGGGCCTGGGGGGCCGCACATTAGTGCCTTCAGCGGGGGCGCTCTGCTTAGATCAAACGGTGCAGACCAGGAATAGCAGCAGATATCTAAGGCAGCATTGTAAGACCTTCCCTTCCTGTCCAAAATCGTAATATAAGGATCCCTAGAGAATACAGACCACCTGCTGCCAATCTACAGGTCAAAACTGTGTCTTTGATAAACAATATTTACAGAGGATATGTAGGCCTAGCAGGAAGCATACTGATCTCTGTGCACTTAGAAAAAAGGCAATCACCGATACTGGGGCCGTACCCTTGTAATTATAATTTAAGGTACAGAAATGGACTCTGAGAGACATCCCAAAGGTACAAGCAGCATTAATGTACAATCAATGGTACAGAAATGTTCCTCAGAGTCCATTTCAGTACCTTAAAAAGGTACCTACAGCTAAGGGTACAGTTGGCAGATCTTATAGGGTACAGCCCCAGTGTTTTTCCAGAAAGCCCCAGTGCTTATGACCCCCAGAATTCCAGCAGGCTCAAAACGTGTGATCGCCAGACCAGGACACCTAATGAATGAGACCATTCAGGGAGCACATCCGCCCGTAGAGCAGGTCACGGCAGGTCAGCAGCGAGGGGCCGTACCAGTGGGCAGCATCGGCAGCTGTCCACAGCGATCACCGATGACATGTTTATTAAACACCATGGAAATCCATGCAGGAAAGTATGGATCAGCTCGGAACAGATGAGAATCATAATACCATGTCAACTATTTCACATTCTGAATACAGAGAAGGATGATATATACAGAAAATCATGTTTACCATCAACTCACCCAGTTTTCTGCCAGACTCACCTTGATGGCTCTGCTGCATCCCCTCTGAATATGGAATTGAGCTGCTTTTCCCGCGTGACCAGGTCATCCACAAGGTTCTGCCTTCTGTCTGCTTCAGACTGCATACTGCAGGATTTTTTACATTAAGGCTCTTCATACAACACTGAAGAACTCCCCCCCCAACCCCCACAAACAACAATTTATTCATCATTAACATAAATACAACGGGTATAAAATCGAGATGAGATACAACAATGTGTAGGTGCTTCATTGGATTTATTGCAGCACACTGCCACCTTAAGGATGTTGGGGGAAATACACTTCTGACGTTGCCATCCTCAAAAGGGATCTGATGCCAGAGTAGTATGGAAACAATGCGGTACAGTTAGGAACGATCCCGAATGAAAAATGACAACGTTAAGCTCAGGTTCGTCATTAGACAAAAATGCATTATTAGGCACAATTACTGGTGCAAATAATCACCTCTCTAAAACGGCCAAAGTAGGTCCCCGCAAAAGCCCTGGGTAAAAACATCAGAAATACTAAAGGATACATTCGGCGCGAAGATGCTGCTCTCAGCAAAGTCTCCCTGAGTTGGACAATCTGCTGTTTGAGTTTCTGCAGAGAGGCTCTAAGCGTCATGTTCATCTGGGGATAGACATCGAGAACAAATCACTGCGTTAATACCACATACAGGACCGTAAAGATTCTTTTTAATTTCCTGATTTCACAAACTGTCGTTCACCTTCGCTGGGTTCCCACCAGTCCTCTGTTGCCTGTTCCTCTCATGAATATTTTCCGCAATTTCTTGGGCAAGACGACAAGTGGCATCGTAATTCTGCAACCTAGAATAAAGGACTGAGATTTAGTTTCTTTTAAGCCTCCTACATGCCGGCTCGGTGTGTTATAAAGAAACGTTTGTTCACCAGTTGCTCGCAGACCCGGCATTAACCTTTGTGCAGAACAGCTCACTTCTACGCAAAGAGTCTATTTCCTCCTACTTGCTTCTCGACTGAACGTAGATTTCAGAGATGCTGTCATACGACTGGTCCAGTAACACTTATGCACTCCTTTTTGACTAGCACTAGTCTTCGATCAGTTTAAACTAGCTCTGTGTTTGGCTAATCCGGCCAATGCCTGTCTGATTTAACGATATCATTGAGCAAAAACAATCCGTTCGTATGTCAACCCATGCAAGCATATTACCTACAGTAGATAAAATACCTCGTGACACAGCCTCATTAGGCAGGCGCTGAAGCGAGAAGCTACAATATGTTAGCTTTTCAGCCAAACTAAATATTTAACATCGTGTGTAAGTGAATATTCAAACAGGTTTCAGTGACCAAAGAAGAGCGATTAAAACACGGGTCTGATCTATCTTCCTGATCAACGACTAGAAAGTACATCGAGCTCATGCCAAGCTTACACTAAACGTGCACGTTATTTGACACTTACCAGGGATCCTGAGACATGGTCTGTGTGAAAACGTTGCTTATTTCTCTCCCAGTTTTTGTTTTGTTTTATGAAGACCTAAACATCCGCCGAGAAACTGAAAAGTACTGCAAACACACTTCCTATTTTCACTGGCGTCATACGGATACGGTGTTCTGTGAGGGATGAACAGAGCGGTGGGACCTGAAACGCCACCGCGCGTTACGGCATTGCTGTATTATTAAGACTGACCCCAATAAATCCGGAAAATAAAAATCTCTACGCCCTTATTTCATATCAGTTCTCTGTGAGTCTTGGGTTATAAAACAAAACAGTTCGTGACGGGTAAAAATTAAAACGATAAAAAAAGAAAACCCAACAACTGTATTGCATTCTGGCTGATATCCTGTCTAGATTATTTTGCAGCCTTGTGATCTGTGCTGCCTGGGATTGGCTCCATGCCGTCCTCCGTAACTCTGACCCAGATAAATTGTTAGAGGATGGATGGATGGATGGGAATCTGCGAATACAGCTGTTTATATGATAATGTGATTACTTTTTAAAATTAAAAATAACATATATATAACCTTCTAAAAATAGATTCATAGTTCCTCAGCCAACAATTATCCTGTACAGGATTGTGGTGAGCAAGTGTGTAGATTTGAGTATCAACATGTCCATTGGAGTGACAGTGACTCTTTATACTCAGCTGGTTGGTTGAAACAAAACCTTACTCTGGATTTGTACTTTCTGGACCTGAACTTTCCACCTCTGGACAAGTCCCTACCGATATCGTGGGAGTACCATGTGTGTTTCAGTGGGTGGGGGGGTTCAGGGTTGATTTGCTAAAACCAAAGATATGCCCTTAGCACTTAGCCTGAAGCCCTATATAAGGAAACACGGGGCATAAGGCAGTGGGGTACCCTTCCCGGGAGGCCAGCCTATCACAGGGTACAGAGATACACCTGCAAACACACACCTCAGGCAATCTGGAGACAATGAGTCACGAAAACAAAGAACACAGAGCTGTGCAAATGGAACCCACAACCCAGGAGTGGCGAGATTACAGTGCACATGCCACAAACATGCCAGCAGTTTATAATAAATATTGACTTGTACTGATTTATTATTATTATTATTATTATTATTATTATTATATAAAATAATAATAATAATACCATTTTTTGACAAATGAACAAACTGAAAATCATTTATCCATTCTTATTTTTGCATGTATTACACTGTCCGTCCAAAAAGAAAGTCGCCGTTTCAATTTTTCGTTGGGCCGCTTGCTTTGATTATAGCGCACATTTGTCATGACACTGTTTCCACGGGCTTTTGCAACATCTCACCCTTTTATTTTCATCCAGATTTGCATTCATTTCTCACCAAGATCCTGTATTGACAAGTGAGTTGAATCACTCCATAAAGCCTCCATCAGCACATCCCAATTCAAACCCAATGAATCTTGGCATTCTGGTCCTGGAATGTACCCATGCCAACAGGGAAAAAAACCCACTGATGATGGATGGAGGTGTGACCTGGCCAGTCAGTAGATTCAGGTACTCAGCTGACTTCACTTTATTGCTGCATATTATTGCTGAGCTGTAATAATGATGCAGTGATTGGCTTTTACGTATTTGCTGATATAAATTCAAATGGCGACTTTTTTTTGGACGGGCAGTGTATTTGCCGCTATTTTGTTATAGCTGACACATCCTAGTTATAACCAGCATCTAATTCATTCCTGATGTGTTCTCTTCGGAACCAGAAACCGTTACGTTCTGCGGCGGGCAAGCAGGCAAGCTGCAGTGAAGGAGGAGGTCGGCCGGCAGAATGATGAGGGTTTATTTAGGGACCACAGTGGCAGACAGCGACGCATAGCACAAAAATGACCGACAATAGATTGAGGAGGACGTGGACTGATATACACGAAACAAGCCGAATTAACGGGGAACAGCTGGGCACAATCGGGGAAGCACATGTGGGTGATGAGGGGGCGTGGCACACACGAGGAGTGGACGCGCGGGTCAAGACAGAAAAGGCTTCACTTGTAGTTACTGCAGTTTCAGATGCCGGACTTTTACATGAAGATCAAACAAATCGCAGAAGCTGCTGGTGACTGTGGCTTCATGTGAGCTCCGACATGAATCCCAGTCAAGATCTGCGGGCAAACAAGACACATCTGCTGAATACAGAAAATGGAAACACGACCAGATAATCCATCAGCTCACTAACCAAGGGCTTCAAGAGATGCATGTAACTCGAAGTTTTCTAACAACATGCATATGAATGAGAACATGCCAGTGATGGATTCAGTGATGAAAATTAAATTTCACCCGTGAGAGTTAGATCATGCCCGTCCCTGCAGGAAGAAGCAGTCAAAAGAGGCCAAGAGTCGAGGCTACATCCACTGCTGCCATCGGTATGTATATATTAGTTAAGAACCATTATACCATTATGTTGTCATAGCTGTCTGTGCTGTTTTTGGAAATGAATGCAGTTTGCGGCATCACCCATTGTCACCCATTGTCACCCATTGTCACCCATTGTCAC
>JAODKE010000101.1:8505663-8517390 GCA_026779605.1 Mormyrus hasselquistii
TGCTGTTTTTGGAAATGAATGCAGTTTGCGGCATCACCCATTGTCACCCATTGTCACCCATTGTCACCCATTGTCACCCATTGTCCTTCATTTTATTTCGTTTATTATAAGTGCAACAGTACTTAATTCTCATGACGACTTTAGCACCCAGTATCGCATTTTCAATTTACGCCAAATCAAAATTAAAAAAAACATGTTTATATCTGTGTCTGTTTTTCTCTCTATTAAATACGCATCCTACCATTTGTACACTGATGAAAAAATTAACAATGAATGGCATATACAATGTAGCCACAAGATCAGCTCGTGGGGGGGGGGGGGGTCGCTCCTAGGGAAATTCATTTAAATTACAGTCTCACCAAAGTCACCCCTGAGTCTTTCTAAACATTACTGGGATTTCCATATTTTTATTTACTCTAAATTATATTGTTATCTACCATAAATAATGCTTTCCTATATTTCATTTTACATTTAAATTTAATTTAAATGAAGTGCATGTGGAATTACATTTTAATTCAGTGTCTGACAGAAAAAAACCCACTGACTCAATTTCCTGAACCCGCCTGTTCTATTCAGGGTGGCAGAGGGTCCGGAGCCCATCCTGGAGGCTTCAGCCGTGATGCAGGGAATTTCCCAGGATGGGGTGTCAATCCATGGCAGGGCTCATACTAGAAACACCTTTTAGCATATTTAAAATGAGATATGGACAGTTTGTGGACTGGAAGAGCATCTACCCCGAGGCTGCAGCTGGTAATTAGGAGATCCCAGTGAGCCGAAGGCCATGTATCCACCTGACCTCTGATGGACCCTCCACACACTCAAAGACAAGGCCAGCCATCATAGTATCCACAGTTCTGTTGCCACAGACAGGGGCGCTAAACTGGAGCTCAATAGCAGCTATTGGTCAACATCCATCCCCTAGGAGCAAGGAGGAGGGGACAATCCCCAGGAAGTCCCTCCACAAAGCCAACCTGAAGCAGGGAGAGGTGGACAATCGACAGGGATTCCCTCAGCAAAGCCGGCCTGAAACCCATAAGGGAGATTCCACTCTGGGCTGGGAAGCTCTTCCCCTACATCAGGCCATCTGCCCCAACTTCCTTGACATCGCAGCTCCTAGTTCACAGTAAGGAGCTGGGAGGGAGCAAAAATATAGACCGACTGTGGGTCCCCGAGGACCAGATTGGGAAACACTGGTATAATGCATATTCACACTACATTGCCTCAAAGCACTTTACATTATCTCTGTCCAAAGCCCCCAGTAAGCAAGCCAGAGGTGACAGAGGCAAGGAAAAACTTCCTAGAAGGAAGAAACCTTGGGATGAACCAGACTCAAAGGTGGAGCCCATCGTCCAGGGGCCGGCAGAGGAGGTCAAATGAACAAGATGGCAAAATCCTAATCTACACAGTCAAATTATTTAGAATTGAGTCTAAATGTGGAAGGCAGGCAGGTGATTGTGCTGCCTCTGATGGCAGGATGAACAGTGGTACAGCAGCAGGGAAGGCAGGAGAGACGTCAAAGCAGAAGGGCGAGCAGGCCAGAAGGATGTCACAGGCAGCAGGGAAGGCAGGATACATTATTTTTTTGTGCCTACAGACGGTACATGCCAAGAGGAGTGGGAGAAATAAAAAGTGCATCAGCCAAAGGAAGGCAGACTAGAAGTAGAACTATATATAGAAGTCACTATAAGATGGACTGAATAAGGAGTGTTTTTAGTCTAGACTTGAATATTGCAAGTGAGCCTGAATCTCTCACATCTGCTGGAAGACCATTCCACAACTGCAGAGTTCTGTGGGAGAACGCTCTGCAGCCTGCCGTAGTTCTTTCTACTCTAGGTACTAATAGATATCCTGCTCCCTGAGATTGAAGTAGGCAAGGAGGGTTGTTGGAGACCAGTATATAAGAGTATATAAGAGTATCAGAGTACAGTATCAGAACACCATATTAGAGTATCCACCCACGCAGTGTCAGAGCAGTAAGTCACATATTCCTCTTGGAAAAAGGTTTCTGCTGCTGTCTCAATAAGACGTGATAGATAGATAGATAGATAGATAGATAGATAGATAGATAGACAGATAGATAGATAGATAGATAGATGAGTGATTGTCATGAAACCATCAACCTCATTTCTGAAACTTCTGTATCATTACCACAAAGGTGTCCATTTACTGTTAATTTAATAAATCAAAAATAGTAGTTTTAAATGCATGTGTAGAATCTACAGTATATGTTGTGTTCCTTTAAAAAATATATCAAGTTTCAGTGAAATACAAAAAATATTAGGTTGCAGATTCCAGAAGGTGTTGCATTCAAAAATATACATTATTTCAGAGTTTCAAGTAACTGAGTATGACTGCTAATAAGCATTTTTTTTAAATGTGAACATACTGGTTTTCTTAATGGTCTTGATGTTTTCAGACTGTAGTGGTAATGGGATTTTTAAGGACAATGTTAAAAAACGTGTACATTTTTCTGTAAATGATTTTAAATTTACCCTTACAAACAATTCAGACCTGGTTATCAATGGCTAAAAAGAAATTTGTTGATGCAAGTATTTTTAAATACTTCATGTTGGAAATCTTTGATAGTAGGATTTCGTGAGAATCGCAGAGGAAGAGCTACGAGACCTCCATGAGAAATGCAAAATATCAAAGGTGGAAAGAACAGGTACAGAAAGTCAGAAAGTACAAATCTAGACCAAGATTTTGCTTCAACCAACCAGCACTCTCTGTGAATGTGAATTTTTATACCAGGGGTGGCCAATCAGGAAACGCCTATGGTGTATGAGGGTTTTGGGATAACTTTTTAGGAGTTGCAGTGAAAACCCTCATACACCATAGGCGTTTCCTGATTGGCCACCCCTGGTATAAAGATTCACATTCACAGAGAGTGCTGGTTGGTTGAAGCAAAATCTTGGTCTGGATTTGTACTTTCCGAACCTGAACTTTCTACTTCTGCAAAATACGCGAAAAAAAAAGTTTAAAAACTACACAGTTTATTTAGGATGTGCCCACAACGCTGTTAAAGTGCTAGATTGACTTCATAGCAAAAATATAAAGGAGCTCAACAGAAACTATGCGACGCGGACGCTATACAAGCATCATGTTAATATTTACTGAGTCAGAGGAGCACAAGTCAGCAGTCACCTGCCGCCCAGCCAGTGGTGACGGGCCGTGGATGGATGGGAAATAGATGCTCACGCTAAAAGGGAAAGTGGAATAAAATCTCATTTAGATTGCTGAATACAGTACTATCCAGTAATTGCAACTGAAATTCAGCACTTCAACATTTTGATGGAACATATGGAGATAAATTTAGAAATACCACAAAACCGGGACACTCCTGTCATTTCGGCCGCCTGCATAACTTTAAATTAATGCCTTAAATTAATATTGGTTCAGATAATTCTACCCCCTTATACAACCAAAAATATTCACAGACTGAGTAGCACGACTTCCATATACACTCCCATTAACTTGCAAATGCAGTTCAAATGAAAGGCATCAATAAGGGTCTGGAGGACATACAAAACTCTTTCTATATCAGGAACCTCATATTTTTATATTATTCCTGCTTGATCTGTACAATGTGCCTTCATTTTGTTAAACTTGTTTAATAGAAACCTCCCTTAAAGGTTCTGCAGTAATTTCTATGGCACAGTGATTAATCATCTTTAAAGGTTATGGTGTATAGAAAGCCTCATATTATGGGGTATGTAACCTCCTTCGGTTAATGGTTTAAAAAGTACAAAGCTCGCTTCTGGGGAAAGTCAAGAGGGCAGTAACAGGTTTCTGAAACATAACTTGGCTTCAGGTCAGGGCCAGATGACTCATAAAAGCCTTATTGTACATCCCCCCCCATTTGCATCCACTTGTCCAATATGTCCTTGTTTCGCTAAAGACATTTCATGAATGGACACCTGTCACTGAGCTGGGTGGTCTGTATGCGACGTGACCCCAATTAAAACTTAGGCACTGAATAGTTCGGAGACAGACCCGACCCTTGCGAGAACTTTCACCTCTTAAAAGGCTGAAAAGGTCAGCAACCCACATCTTGCAATAAAACGTACATCGGGCACAGCCCTATTAAAAATAGGATTATCTTGAATAGTCTGTTTGTGTGTAAGAAGAACCTCTAATATGTCAGGATTTTCTGCTGAAGAAGACTGTTAGTGGGGTGTTTGTATTCTGTGTAAAACATGCTGCTATTTAAAATGTATTATAACCTAAAATATACAGCAAGATGACAAGAAATTAACTTTTAGTAAAAGTTACTTTCAGTAATCATGAATTTGACATCTTTACTTTTGGCCTGTGAAAGAAATTTCACCATTTTTCTTTGAGGAATGTAAATAAAAGTTACACAGACAGAAAAACAGATTATCTATTTTAATTCTACAGGTTTACTTTTTAACTGTCCTCCTTCTGAAAACAGGGGATGAGGAGACTTGCTGTAAATAATATGATACAAATGTTAATGCCTTACAAAAGTTACCTCGGAAACTTGCTTGACTCTGTGAGTATGTGGTGCATTCCTGAACCCGAGGTTGGATTCTGCGAAGGAAGCATCACATACTTTTGAAATGGAGATGGTAAACAGTCAGTGTCACAGCTCAGGTGAGATGATGATCAGCATTCAGTCAGACAGGTCCTGCTTGATTCTTGCCGTGGGCCATGTAGCAAAAAAATGCAGTGAAAAGTGAAATGGTGAGTGAACCATGAAAGAGAGAGTGTGTTTTTAGCTACTCTCAGAGCTGCCCATCTTTGGAACACAGCAGCTAAGGGAGAGTCATTATTAAAGTTAAAGACGTATGATTAGCAATTATAAATGATAAACCTCATCGTGCCATATTTAAATGAATCATCGACATTGCATGGCTTTTGATCAGCCAGACCCGTGCCACAAGAGGGCAACATATAAATTGTTTACCTCCGGCCCCACGTGGTCGTCTCCTAGAAACGGACCCAAACAAATGCACCCGTTGCTGTGTTACAGTTCATTTTACACTTAGAGAAAAACGTGAGAAAAACTTAAAACGAGCAATCGAGCGCTGAAAGGTGGACATATTGCTGATTAATGGAAAACAAAATCATGTCTGGAGACGCGCAAGAAGTACCACGGCTTGAACTTCAAGCGGTCATTGGATTTAATGGTAAACTTGCGTTACCTGCTAGTTAATACTACTGAGACTAGTGATAACCGCTTTAAAATCCAAAATTTATAGCTAATACTATGAATCATTTTAAAACTCATCCACAAGGTTAATTATAATATGTTTTGGGTAGCTACATATACACTATACAAGTTATTAAAAATAAGGCTATATGGTAACTTTATGCTGCAATTAAGCATTTCTTTAAATTTCAGAAATGTGTGTTTACAACACCAACATACTGTATTTCTGTCAACCAGGAACATTTCCCTGATATTTTCTGCCATTAATGATAGCACTTAACAATTAGGATTGTGCTTTAATTGCAGACTTTTAAAAATCATGCTAGCTATGTGCCACGTATTGGTGCCGTAATTCTTCGACGTATGACGCTAACTGCTACCTTGGCTTTTGTAGGACATGTCTTCTCTGGTCTTCGAGTGCACCCCAATCGGGAACATCTTATTTATCCATTGGGCTCCACAGTTATACTTAAGAGTCTCACAAACGGCAAACAGCAGTTCCTACATGGACACACCAATAACGTCTCTTGTGTAGCAGTCTCCAAAAGTGGACGCTACATTGCATCCGGCCAAGTCACCTTCATGGGCTTTAGGGTACGTACTCATTAATCACATCGAAACCCATTACACAAATCATGCACAACCATTACCTCTCAGGAGCGCGATGTTTTGTGCTTGTGTATGGATGGGGGATTAGCTCAAATGGTAGAGCGCTCGCTTAGCATGCGAGAGGTAGCGGGATCGATGCCCGCATCCTCCATGTCTTATTGTAATTTATCTCTTGTATACTGCGAACCAAAACATGAAGTCAAACTGTGAAAAGGGTTTAACCTTTTTATTAAGATATAAGGAAGAGCAAAGATTCATGATGCAGTGGTCCTGTGTTGTCATTGTTTGCCCTGGTTTTGCGGGATGTACTGAGCAAAGAATTTTTACAGCAACAGCTACTGCTACCATCCTTTTCGGATAAATATAGAAACCTATTTTGTGTTTCATTGTGTTTTTTTTTCTTCTCCCGACAGGCAGATATCATAATTTGGGATTTTCCTCAAAGGACAATCCATGCCAGGCTGCAGCTCCACAAGGTCAAAGTAGAGGATCTTGCATTCTCCCCCAATGACAAGTATCTTGTATCTCTGGGGGGTCAGGATGACGGCAGGTAAGTTTACCCTGAAGAAGCAAAGAGCAAGAGATGGATAAAACCAAGGCACAGTACTTAAGATTTAAAGATGGTGTGGCTTATCTGTGGTCCTGTCATGCATGCGACTTGTGTTTTTTCAGTATCGTTGTGTGGAATATCGAAAAGAAAGAAGCTATTTGTGGGAGTCCAGCTTCAGCACAGAGTGCCGGTCACTGTCTGGCGGTTCAGTTCTCCAACAAGAGCGATGATGTGTTTGTGTCTGCTGGGAAGTAGGTCATTTATAGCAAGCGAACCCAATTATGACTTTAATCAGTGTTGGTCATACTTTCAAATTCCACACCATCTAGAAAAATAACAGTAGAAAAAAAAAATCAAAACCAAACAGAAAATGATCACAGACAATTCTATGCATATTTGCATTTTTATTTCTTGTGCCCTCACCATTGTACATTTTAGTGAAGTAGATTCTTTTTGTAACGTAACTAGACGTAAACTAGATACAAACAACAGTAGCTTTTGTCTAACAACATACACGAGGTGATTCAATTTATTTAGACTACAAAGGTAATTACATTTATTTAAGCCATAAATCTGTATTCCTTAATGTCTGCTTAAGTTGAATTAAATCACAGTTGCTAATCAAGATTCAGACTTTTTATAATGACATTTAAACGTGGCTTGTGGTGGCTTAGATATAAACCATGGTGATAATGTGTTTTTGGCAGTGCTACTCTCCGCGTCTGGGAACTTGACCTTGCCAACAGGAAGATCCGTCCCTCAGAATGCCAGACAGGTCAGCTGAAGAGGGTAGTGAAGTGTGTGGAGGTGAGGTTACCTTCCAAAAGTCATGCTGCCCGACAATCTTTGCAGTTTTAAAATTTGGGCTGTGCAGTGCTTCTGAAAGCTTTCGAGAGGCTTGGTTTGAGCCTCTGTGAAGCAAAACAGCTGCAGACTTGAATAGAGTCCTTCTAAAGGTATGGCTTATATTGACATGGTGTTTCGCAGATTGCAGAGGATGACGATTTCTTCTACTGTGGTACGAGCAGCGGCGATGTTCTCAAAGTCAATCTCAAGACCAAACTCCTTAACAGCTGCTGGCCAGTGAAACAGAAATTCAGCAAGGTTGGTGAAGACTGGGCTTCCCTCCTCAGTTAATCGGTTCAGCCCTTGTCAAAGACACGCTCATTTTGTCTCAGGAAAAGAACAGGAAATGGTACTAATGTGATGAACGGAAAGGCCCTCAGTATTAATTCAGATAGACAATGTTCAGTGGTAGTCAATTGGTCTGAGGCATGATCGGTTTTAAGTGGGCTTTATATTCAATACCATCGAATAGATGCATCATTAAAGTAATGAAAATAATATATGCAGCAGTAAATAAAGCTGACATTTTCTACATTCGTCTCTTTAGATAATGCAAGTTCAAATGTTTTCCCATTATAGTTTAGAAGGCGATCATAGAGGAGTACTTGACGTTATTGTATAAGAGGTATAATTTACATTAATAATAATAACAGTGGTTCCGTGTGTGTGGAGCTTGCATGTTCTCCCCGTGTCATCATGGGGTTCCCTCTGGGTTCTCTGGTTCCCCCCCACAGTCCAAACACATGTTGATGCTAATTGAAGTTACCAAACTGCCCATGGGTGTGAGTGAATAGTGAGTTAATGGTGTGTGTGTGTGTGTGTGTGTGTGTGAGTGTGTGTGAGTGTGCCCTGCGATGGGTTGGCGCCCCATCCTGGGTTGTTCCCTGCCATGAGCCCGTAGGATCCGGACCCCCCGCAACCCTGAATAGGACAAGCGGCTACAGAAGATGGATGGATGGAATTTTGCCTGTGGTGGTTTTTGGAAATAAATGATTGTCTTTTTGTGGTTTTTGTAGAGTATAATAGTGATATGATACTTTGTTCAGACCTCTGGGGAAATTGTGCAGTTTTTGAATTTGCTGTTTTCTGCTGTGGTGGTGCTGACTGGCATAGCGTGAAGTGACAGCCTGTCATTTGTGCAGGGAGTGAACTCCCTGAGCACGCTGAAGATGGGGGACATCCTGGTTGGCTCAGGTGACGGCATGTGCACTCTGTGCTCAGGGTCTAACTTTAAAACCCTCAGGTGAGTTCACAGGTGAACGTTCAGAACGGACAGCATCTTCATCAACCCTCGTGTATGTCCTCCTCCTCCTCCATGTTTAAAAGTCCGGCAGCTGAGTTTAAATGCGCCCAGACCAAAAGAATCAGTCCTCTTGTGAAATGAGCCTTGATGCATTTTGCCGCAGTTCCTTCACAGCAGCGCCACCTGTTGATCATCTACAGTATAGACGTGGATATGGACCACACATGCATTATTCGGTTCTCTGACAGGAAAGTGCAGCTGAAGGGAGGGGTCACTTCAGTTGCTCTCCGGGGTGAGGGCCACCAGTTCTTTGTCGGTACGGACACGGCACAGATCTATCGCTGCAACTATATGGACTTCAAAGAGGAGCTCATCGCTACAAGCCACAACAGCGCTGTGAAAGGCATCGTTTTCCCCTTGTGAGTGACACACCAGCCGACACACGGAATTCACATAAAATTAAGCAGCATGAGCAGGCACTGCTCTGTGTCTCTTTGTGTAGTGTTTGCATTCATGCCACCAGGGGGCGCTGCAAGTCAACTTTACTTGAACCACTTGATTGACTGTCCTGTGGTAACTCTTACAAGATTTGTTAGTCAAAACATCAGCCCAGCTTAAAATGGAAACGTATCACTTGTTATGTCTCTCTCTCAGCGCCACGTCTGAGCTGTTTGCTACATGCTCCCAGGATGACATTAGGGTGTGGCACTCAGAGACTTCCAAGGAACTGCTGCGCATCACCGTGCCCAACATGACCTGTAACGCTGTGGATTTTATGAGAGATGGAAAGAGCATCATTAGCGGTGGGTCAGACGCATCGGGGACTGATGTGCGAGTGTCTGTTGCTATGGGATGGAATATGACCTTCCTCAGACTGATGCCAGTCCGGTGACTCATGTGGGTGAGCCCTCATTGTATGGAGAACATCTCACCTGCCTCTCCAGACAGGGGCGATCTGACCTTGGGTTGTGTCAGCGTGCTTGTAGAAGTCAAATAGGGTCAAATATATATATATGTGTGGAACAAAAGTTCATTTGTTTGTGACAAAATCATTTAAATGTTAATACATTCAAGTCTTGTGTCCCTGTACTGCGTAAGAATTATGGGAAATAGACGTATATATTGAAGTACTTAACTAATACACCATGTATAGAAAATTGTCCAGTTGTTTATATTTAATCTCATATTATTCACAGTTTACTACTGTGTACATTATAAATCAGTAAGATACAATTTACGTAGTATGTTTTGTTTTCCAGCTTGGAATGATGGGAAAATTCGTATTTTCACTCCTGAAAGTGGAACGCTGAGTGGCATCATTCACAACGCCCACAGCATGAGCGTGACGGCTATCGCGGGCACCCGAGACTGCCAGAGGATAGTCAGTGGAGGAGGGGAGGGCCAGGTAATGTCTCTTGGGCAAAGTAGGAAAAAACAAAACCCACAAAGCATATACAATACAGCAGTATTCATAGTAGCTATGCATCGATGAAAAGGATGTTTATGTACATGCGGGTTTAGATTCACGGAATAATCTTACTTTTGCACTTCTTGCCACACATCTAATTATACAAATGGTAAGAACAGAAAGGCATGTAAGTTACAGTGAATCAGCAATTAAATGTCAATTGAAAACCATATTGCGAGGTTTCAGCACACCAGGTGAAAATGCTATAAATGCTTGCATTTTAGATTCTGAGTTAAGTTTATTTAAGGTGCGAGACGCTCTGTGGACTCTGTCCAGGTGCGGGTCTGGCAGATCTTTCCAGGGTCTCACCAGCTTGTGGAGACCATGAAGGAGCACAAGGCGACCATCACCTGCATCAGGGTGAAGAGTGACGACAAGGAGTGCGTCACAGCCAGCTCGGATGGGGCCTGCATCGTCTGGGACCTGGTGTGAGTGAGGACACCCGCCCCCCCCCCATCACCAGAACCGCGTGGTGCCACCTACTGGTAGCCCGCAGGCCTGCAGGGTCAGAACATTCATGTCCCTCTCTTGGCAGCCGCTTTGTGAGATATCAGATGGTCCTGGCCAACACGCTCTTCAGGGCTGTGTGCTACCACCCCGAGGAGTACCAGATCATCACCAGTGGGACCGATAGAAAGGTAGGGCGTCTGTCACCATGAGGCCAGCGCTGGGCTTTCACCTACAGAACCACAGAAGTGCAGCTTTTACAACACATGGCTTCTTTTGGATCAGCGTGGAACCTGAATTTGATTTCAGCTGTTTTATCATCCTGTGACACGCTTTTCTGCTAACATTCTGAATTCATCACCAGTCTCTAGCCCCATTTGGCCCCTTAGTCATTTGCTCACCCTATTGTCTTCACTCATTTAAGGCTATTATGGATATAATACAATTATTATTAGCAGAGGTGGATAGTTGAGCTCCACAAAGCAAACATCCGGTTCAAGATTTGTTTCAAGCAATTAGTTGCGCATAAAGTCACAGTTTGAAATAAAATCTTGGTCTGGATTTTTATTTTCTGTACCTAGAATTTCCACCCCTGATTATTAGTGAATTAGGATTTAACAGTTAAGTTTCCCAGAGTGGTATGAAGAATTTCACTGGATGAATGAATCACGTGGATGAATTCCAGACCTGCTGTAAAAGTGACATCACACTCTGGAGTTTCCTGAGCTGGGGCATTGAATCTTCAGCTAATTGGGGTTGGGGTAATCATCCCTTACAGTTTGGTCTCTGCCACTCTGTTTGCACTTGTCAACTTTTGGGTAGTGGTCTATTCATTTAACCGCTTTAGTACTTGATTTTGAAAACATGCTTGTGTGCATGGTGGTGCAGTGGTTAGTACTGTCGCCTTACACCTCTGGGGCCTGGGTTCAAGTCTCTGCCTGGGTTATGTGTGTGTGGAGTTTGCATGTTCTTGTGTCATTGGGGGGTTATATAAATGGGTGCTCCGGTTTCCCCCCAAAGACATGCTGAGGCTAAGCGGTGTTGATAAATTGCCTGTACGAGTGTGTGGTTACCCCCTGTGATGGGCTGGCCCCCTGTCCAGGGTTGTTCCCTGCCTTGTGCCTGTTGCTTCTGGGATAGGCTCTGGACCCCCTGTGACCCAATAGGATAAAGCGGGTTGGAAAATGGATGGATGGATGGAGGGATGTTTGTGTCATTGGACTATGGATGATTTGATTCAACAGTTTTGTTTAGGCTCTGTTACTGCCCAGCAATCATGTCTGAACTGAGCTGGCAGCTTAAGTGAAAACGGCAGGTGCACAAAATGGGTGACGGAGGGCAGGATACACGGTAACATAAAGGTGTCTCACAGACTCACGAGGGAACATTCT
>JAODKE010000101.1:8517490-8530406 GCA_026779605.1 Mormyrus hasselquistii
TGATGGGCTGGCCCCCTGTCCAGGGTTGTTCCCTGCCTTGTGCCCGTTGCTTCTGGGATAGGCTCTGGACCCCCTGCGACCCAATAGGATAAAGCGGGTTGGAAGATGGATGGATGGATGGAGGGATGTTTGTGTCATTGGACTATGGATGATTTGATTCAACAGTTTTGTTTAGTCTCTGTTACTGTCCAGCAATCATGTCTGAACTAAGCTGGCAGCTTAAGTGAAAACGGCAGGTGCACAAAATGGGTGACGGAGGGCAGGATACACTGTAACATAAAGGTGTCTCACAGACTCACGAGGGAACATTCTGGAGCTGTCTAGGCTTACAGACTGCAGGAGATAAGTAGGATACATTTAAAGAGATTCATCTTCTCATGACGAGAGCGTTAGTGATTCCTGCGAACAGGCCTCCTATCTGCAGTTACGACTCCGACATGTAAGTCAGACATGACATTTACACCCCTTCCAGAATCTGAGAAAGAGTTTTTCGGATATACCGACGTGTAAATCTGGTACACAGACTCAAAAATAGAAGAGGCGCCTCAGTAACAAGTAACGCAAAACCTTGAAACGAGAATGAAAGCGGCACATGTGTTTTGAGTCCTAGATTACGGATGAGTAACTTATTAGGGAAAGGTGTCCCTTACCTGACGGTTAAAAAGCCTTGTATGTCTGTCATTGTCACCCATTACAACATATTGTTCTAGTATTTGGCAAATAATTTGCTTTAAGAAACCAGGCTGCAATCCAAGCCTCAGTAAAGTGAAACACAACAGACTGTAGAAGATTCAGCAAAAGGTTACAAAGGTGCTTTAAAATCCAGTTTAAATTCAGGATCTTTCAGCTTATTGCATTTTTCTATGAATTTCCTATTTGCGCCCTTTGCTTTTTCTGCGATTAATAGAATGTTAGCCTTGTAAGACCCTCAGAGAACTTTTTTTTTACTTCCCAGAATATGAAATACATGAGAGTTATAGAAGGGAATGTCAAAGGAGGTCTCTCACTGTCAGCGTGAACTTAATAGGATTTTCCTTAAGACATTTTTAGAGACGTGTATATTGAAAAGACTAATTCTCTCAGGACTGACCCCTGACAGACATCCTGCTAAGCGACCGACACGTGCGGAAATACGGGAATAAGGAAACCAGAAAAGTTCCATTTGATAGTTCCCAAGGCCCCTGAGGCAGGATGGGAGAATCGAGCGGTTAACTAGGTCCACAGTGCCAAAGGTGTGGAAGATCAAGGGGACGGGTAGCAAGCAGCGTGAGAGACTGGCAGGTTCGGTAGGGTCACCAAGATGAAAGCTACGCGGTTGGTGATCCAGTGGGCTGCTGCGCAATCAGAGCTCCCGGAGAGCAGAGAACGCCGAGATCTTTAACCAGGAAAAGGAAATACACGGCCCATCTGAACTCTGATGGAAAAGGTCCAAGTGGATAGAAATGAATTAAACAGGGAGAGAGTGGTGAGCACGGCGGGACTGAAAAGGACAGATCAGAGGCACTGCTAGTGAACTTCAGGAACTTTGATGCGTAAACTAGGTGTGGCGGGGGCAGATGCGAGGGGAGGAGGAGTCTCTGAGCGCCGGGGGTGTCAGGCATGGTGTCGGGGGGGTGCAGCGAGAGAGAAAACGGAGAGCAGAGGGGGCTGACAAAGGTTTGAAAGAAGCTCAACAGATCACCAGGGAGAATAAACAAGGAGGGCACCAAGTGATGCTTATCTAGGTCAGCTGTCCTCCATGGTGTTCACTAGTTCTTCAGGCAAGCATAGATGCCCGTGTCTGATGTGCGGACGGGTTGGAGCTAGACTAGTGGACAGAATCAAACGGATATCTCCAGACTGTTAGGGCGTGTGAGAAATGGCAAGCTGAGGAGCGGCTGCTGATTGGCTGGCGTGGGCCTGCCGGATGCTGGGCCCACCCCGGGGACGGAGCCGCTAAGAGGCTCTGGCCCGCCGCCGTCCCGCGGTCGCGGCCGTGCCAGCCAGGTGGCGCCGTGCCAGGAGCGCCATCTGCTCGCTGGAGGAGCGGCCGCACTCTCTGCCTAAGGACAAACAGCGTCCATAATTAAATTCATCGAACGGATCTGAGCGTCTCTGTGTCACAGCCTAGTGAAGATGTTGACGCGAGGGACAGTGGTCTTGGCTCCAGTCAATTCATTGACCAGCTTGCATTGCCTCTTCAGAGGTGAGCGTGTATGATTGTACTGGTGCTCACACCTTAATGAGTTTGGTTTCAACTGGAGGTCAAATGAGATAATACTGCTTTTGCACAGTGGCCTATATAGGCCCCATGGCTTAGATTCCACTGTAGCTTTAGGAGGTTGGTTGTGGGTTCAAATCCCATCACTAACTGAATGACATTATCACTGCTGGGCCCTTGAGCAAGATCCTTAACCTGATATAGGGACACTGTCTGACCCTTTACCCTAATCCTAATATATATATACTACTGTAGATGGAAACATTTCATGTCTGCTTTAGATCTTCACAATTGAATCTACCGTCTTGATAAACACAATGCAACCATCTGTGTCTGTGGCAGCGGGGAGGGGTGTGAAATGCTCGTCATACCTCGCATATACTTTGTGAGAGAACCATTAACCAAGGGGAGGATTATGTAAGTGGATGCAGGAAAATAAGTTGCTAAGTGAAGGAACAGGATAAATGGAACAGAGTGTATTTAGATGCTTTTGCAGCAGTCTTGAATGCTCTGTGATGTATCACCCCAGACAGACACAGAATTATCAATGTAATACATGGCAGTGCAAATATCCCTAACAGCAGCGCGATCTGAAGCGACGTGTACAGCGCCGCCTTCAATTCATCTGTGATTGCCGCCGTGCAGCAAGGCAGCCTGCAGTCGCGCAGGTGGAGCAGAACACAGACGGTGCCGGAATGGGCAGCTGCCGCCGTCTCTCGCTCTCTGATAGGAGCGGCGTGGTCATGTGACGGCCTGAGGGCAGGGTCGTGTAAGCACCCGACTGGAGTAGGGGTATCTCGGACCAGTCACAGTCTGAGGGGGCCTTTTTTACATGCTTACACGACATTTTGGGCAACGGCATATTTCAGAAGTTCTGGATTTCTGTGATCCTTCTCACAATGGTAAAAAATGTTTAAATTCATAATAATTATAGAATTCCACTGCAACCATAGAGGTAATGAATGGTACAGTAAATTAATGCTGTTGTATTTGTGTTGTATTCTTCGTTATACCTGAATGTTGGGGTAATTTATCATAAGGGCAACTGTGGGAATTAACCAGTTTAAAGGGAATTAAACCTTCTGTTTACACTGGGGCCACCCTGCTCTTCGATTAAGCGACATATTTGCCCACTGTCACCCACATACATACTGCTGAATTATTATTAATCTTCATTCTCCTTAATTGAGTCTTCCAGGAAGGTAGGATCTGCTTGGTAATTTTTTAAAGTGACAATTAAATATAAAATCTTCTGACTGCAAGTATATGTCTTAACTGTGGCTATAGTGTTCTTGTATGAACATCGAAGCAGTATCCATCTACCCATAAATCCCCCCCCCAGGATGCCAGTCTCAAAGTGACCCAGGATCCTCTGGAGTTAGAATTTCTCTGTTGATATTTCCCTTAAAATATTTAGCTTTCTCATTATGGTTTATTCACAGAAGGTCTATGACTACATTTGTCACGTCGATACATAATTTAGAAGAAAGATGAATGGATATATCGGCCTGTCTCCTCATCTGTTGTTTAAAAAATAAGCCAATACAATGTTTAATAATTTGAATCTAACCCATGGGCCCATAACCAGCTACAGAATTTCCAATCTGCTCGTTCTTCTTCCTCATATTTCTATATGGCCACTAGGATTCCTAGAAGTCATGTCGTCACCTTTCAGGGAGTAGAAAACATTCAGCTTACAGCTAATTCAGAAATAAATAGCAGCTGCTACAAACCAACACACACAACATGCAACAAACTCTACGTTCTCCGTCAAGCACAGCTCCAACTGACCAAGAAGACCTGAATGTGCAGTATTAAATCATGGATGCAGTGTTTTTACTGTCATGGAAATTATATCGATATTGTCGAGAGTGTTGATACCCCGAGCTATGAATTACTCAAAGTTACAGTCACTCCTGAATGTAGAGGCACATTGTCACATGACCCCACAGACAATTAGTCTGCTTTTAAAGTAACCGACTATTAGGTGCCATGAATTACAAAGTGACTGGCACATTTCTGATAGTGACATGTTCTCTGTGATAGTGTGAACATGCAGATGGACCATCCTAACTTATAAATGGAGAAATTTATACTTAGGAACGTTTAGGGAGGAAACTGGTGATTCTAGTTACACAAGAAATTGGTGCGATGGTCATTTTAGGCAAAGCTTTAGTTTCCTTAATCAGGGATATTAATGAAGATTAAGTTAATGAGAATAAAAAGGAGGCCAGGTTATGTGTGCCGTTCACAAACATTATTGGCAAAGAGTATTTTAGGAGGATTTTCTTGTCTCTCTGGATTAGATTACCTACTGGGAGGTGTATGACGGGTCCGCCATCAGGGAGCTGGAGGGGTCCCTCTCGGGTTCCGTAAACGGAATGCATATTTCACCCGAGGGAAAACACTTTGTCACAGGTATGTTTGCAGCCTTGCTGTGTGCACAGTGACGTCGTGCTTGTAGCCTTCGCTTCACATTAACATTAACGTGGATTGATACTTCAGTTAACACCGTTACATTTGGCATGAAGATTCACCAGCACAGCTCTATGAAAAATACGGACAAGGTCTTTTACCTACTGTTTTTAAAATCACTAAATAAATCATAAATCATCATATGTAAACGTGACTTAAAATGCAAAATGCATCATTATTCTATGTTTTATGAAAGTAAACAAACTGTTTGTCTTATCAGAAACTTATTTAGATTCAAAGTCACTATAATGGCTAAATAAAGAGAGCAAACAAGTAGAAAGTGACCTTGTTACGAGGCACAATCTGTGTGTGTTTGTGTATGTGTGTGTGGGGGGGTGTCTCTGCAGGGGGTGATGAGAAGCTGGTTAAGGTGTGGGGGTACACTGAGGGGGAAGTGACACACGTCGGCGTTGGGCACAGCGGCAGTATCACCAGTGTCAGCATCTGCCCCAACAACAAGTACATCATCAGCACCAGTGCAGACGGAGCCGTGCTCAGGTGGAAGTACCCCCACGCTTCCTGAATGCCCCCCCACACCTGTCCCGGCATCCTCACTGTGGGGGTGTTTCACTAGCCCCCTGCTACTTTTCCATATTGTTGCAGATGTATACATTTGATTAACTGCAGAATGTTTTTCATACATCAGAACAAATGTGATCTTCACTCAGAATAAACCAACATAATGATGCTTGTGGTGCTTGTACATTTTGCTAATTACCTTAGCATTGAATGTAGTCATACTCAATTGCCCATTGAACATATTGCATTGCCTGGAACACTGACAGGTACAGAGGATACCACAGCAATATAGTATTTATTCGACAAAAAAAAATAAAAAATAAAAACGCAGTCAAATACATTGCACAGCAATGTTGACATGTAGGAGAAAAAAATGTTATAAATGTGGAATTTCATCAACTAAAAGGTCTTAGAAAAGTGAAAACCGGTATTCAAAGATACTATATTCCCAGTGAAGAACTGCATATTTATTTATGAATTCTTATAGTAACAATGTAAACAAAACTATGCATGCCAAAGTTCATAAGGCCTGAAATCACATACTTCATTTTTAAGTAGTAGCACAAATATTCTTCTTTATGGCATTGAAAATGTATATAGTAATATTCATATATGTAACATTTAATAGCAATTATAACGAAGATCAAAAAGCTGAGAGTATCCTTGGCAAACTGCCCTTTAACAATGTATCATTTTAAGATCTTCTGGGGTGGAGGATATACGGCAGGAGGAAGGTGAAAATCAGGCCGGCTGCTCTGTAGCCACGGTCTCTCCCGTTTCAGCGTCTAGGTGCCTAAAAATCAGTAATTAGAGGAATCTGCTCGCAACTTCGTACCGTCAAGCGCAGTACCATGCAGGCTTACAGAACAAGGCACTCGAACAATTCTCCATTTTCACTGAATGCTGAACTGGTTTCCCACATGCGTCGAACTTTTAGGGACATATTATAGAAGCCTCCAGTTTTCTGGAGTTAAACTGGTTATGAATTATGTAATGCTTCTCTTGAGAATTGCAGTGCGTTCTCAGTTATTCGTGCTAGAATATTCCATCTGGAATACGGAATACTCTATCTGCTGTAATGCTCCAATTAAATACCACATTGTTGTTGTAACTTTAAATTGTATTTTAATTGGTCTCTTTAGTATAAATCTATAACCGCCCTCCCAATATACATTACAGAGATGAGTAAATTGGCTCGCAGGGAGATGTCACAAGAGTCTAATTTGTGGTACTGGTGAACTGTGAAATTGGATTGAAACGGAAACGGCGTAGTTCAGTCGGTGTGGTCATTCAGGAGATTTGTTATCCTTTGACACTCTGGATGACTTCTCGTCCAAATATTATCCAGAATCACATTTCCTTCTTGCATGAATTTTGTGATTTTTTAAAAAAATGTCAGGCTCTTTAAAATGAGATTAGCATAGGGCCAAACGATTTAGTTACTTTTAAGTCGAAATGATCATTTCCGAGCCAAACAGCAGGGGGCTCCCAAATTCTTTAGTGGTGCTTTTCTTCGACGTGAGGCCGATTCACAGCTGTATAATAGGATATTCTTTTGCGCTGCTTGTAGTCTCTGTGATGTTATTTTCAGTACATTGATGAGGTTAAATAATTAATATTATAATTTGCCGCGTTCAGTGATTAGTAAGGATCATCAATAGACCTAACCAAGTAGGGATATGTGTTCCGCAAGAAATACGGTGGACAGGCGTGTAATCGGCTTACATTTTAATGATCCGTGCTCAAATATCAGCACCTGCGCCGAAATAAACGCGTCCCAGAAATGCGTGGGCTCGACTGTCTGCCTGCAAACGCGGACAGTCCGATCCCCTATTGCGGGCGGTCCTAGAGTTTCCCTCGGAACAACAGCACCTACTCAAACTAAACCAGGCTAATAAGATTCAAAGTGGGAGGGAACAGGAGCGGAGATCCGCCAAACAGGAACACGCACCGGAGAGCTAAGCCCGGAGTCATGCGAGGATCGCCGCGGACGCTGACGGGCGAGTGAGTCCGAGTCGGAAAAACGAGGAAGTACGCGGAGCATGGAGTTGGTATGAACTCACCTTTCCAGTTATGACAGGTGTCCGCCGACGGGAAAAACGAGGGCGCACGCAAGCTTAGAGGAATCATCGGAATGTCTGGGGGACACTAGTCATGTGCCTTGGCACCGCAACGGTGCCCCTACAGTGTGATACGCTGTTGTGCTTTTTTCCCCAAGGAGGAACTTGAAGGCGGACAGGTAGGAGCGCTTTTTCCCCGCCGATACGCTCGCCGAGATTGTCCCCCCTTCAGTGACAAATAACCATGGATAATCACCGGCAAGATAAAGCGAAGAAAGCCATGAAAACCAAAACGACAAGCCGCAAAGAAAAGAATCAAAAATCCGGCAAGGTTTTCCGGAGGAAATCATTGAAGTCGATGGGAAATTTCATGAACAGGATTTTAAGAACTTTAGGCACCCTGGCGCACTTAGGGGACATGGATCCGGCGGAGGCAGAGGATGATGATGGCGGCTTCGGGAATAGCGCACCTTGCACCTTAAGTGCAAACTCAGGAAACCTTAAAGATGACATTCAGGTTGGAGGGGAGAACACGGTTAAAAAAAGCGTAACGCTGTCTTCCCACGGATCTATAAAGGATAGACTGTCTTGGTGCTACGGGGATAAAACTCCGGGAGTTCTGGGTTTAAAAAATCATGGCAACACCTGTTTCATGAATGCCGTGGTCCAGTGCCTGAGCAATACTGACCTGCTTGCCGAGTATCTCGGTCTCGAACAGTATAAATCCGATTTCAACCCGAGGGGATTTAATGGGATCGTAAAAAGCGAGGACTCTCAGCAGGATAGGGGTGAAGTGACTGAACAGTTGGCATCCTTGATAAGGGCGCTTTGGACCCTCGAATATACTCCGCAACTGTCTGTCGAATTCAAGGTAGGTAATTTAAATATTTTGATTCTTCTTGTTGCTATTGTTCAGCATTAAGTAATATTAGGCTACATGTTGTGTTTTGTACAGTTGCCACATCCTCACATCCTGCGATTACGGTATTACAAAAGTACTGTTGTAATCTTTGCGTTTAGGGATGTGTACGAGCTATATGAATGGGAAATTCCGTGTTCAGGTTTGTTTACCATAATCTAAAATGCTTCACGGTTCAGCAGTGCCAAAACGTGCGTTTTCATTCACATATAAGATATGTACTATGCTACTATCTCTCTTTTTTTTCACCGTACGCTTATCAGGAAGTTTTTCGCGCCGAGGGTAAAGTGTACAGCGGAGGATATATTACGCGACAGGCTTGATTTAATGTTACTGCACGTATGTTTCCGTGAGGAGTAAAACTTAAATACATTTTTGAAAATCTATATGTGTAGAACGGATTTTAAAATGCAGCGGAACCAATTTCATGCGTCTGACTTCCGTGACTATAATAATAAAATTCCGGAGGCGGGGCTGATCCGGATACCCGGGGGGCAGGTGGAGCTCCGCTCCGCCGAGGTCAAACCAGTTCTGCATGGATGTGTTTTCGCCTTTCGACCAGGAAATTAACTCCCCGATGCCTTTAATGTCGGGCCTTTCTGCGGATCATGGTCGCGTTTGCAAACTATGTGCCGTCGCAGCCTTTATTAAGGACTGCAGCTCTTCCTGGGACATTTCCGCATAGTTAAGTTTAGTGTTTTCCCTTTATTGCAGGATCATCGGCAGTAACTGGGCAGTTTATACTATACGCAGCTGAGCTGCGGCAGCTCTAATCCACTGCTATTAAAATAAGTGTCATAATTAATATCATATTACAGTGATGGTATTATAAAGGCTGGCATCCGCCCATGCGATGCCCAAGTGTCTGCTGGTGACGGTGCCCGGACGCCCGCATGCAGCAGCAGGTGGAAACAAATCTCACCCACTGGTTGATAATAGCCAAATGACGTGTGTCCGTGAGGCGCGGATAATTAACAAAACCGACTTGTAAGTCATAATATAAAACAGCAAAAATAAATAATAATAATAATATAGCGCTTCAAACGAAAAGGTGAATTGTGGTTTCGTTTTCTGGCCGGTAGATTATAAAGGGACAAGTGGTCGTTATGACCAGTACACACAGGCCTGTCTAGATGTGTAACACTTGGCGGTTGTCTGGTAATTATCGGTAGGGCAAACGGTCCTCTTGGTTATTAAGCAGCTTTCCAAAATAACGAAATCGGTGATCGTTTTTGTCAAACTGCAGTCACAGTAAGCAAGACTCTATAATCTTAATAAAAACCTAGTGTCCTTAAAATAACTTTTTATTAGACACCGTCGCAGACCACTAGCTTTTAAAATAAGAGGTGGTGTGTTTGAAAACTTTTATTGCCAGTAAATTGCAGAAAAGATGTTAATTTGTGAGAACAATTAATCAGATATAATTGATAAACCAGCCTGGTGTGAGTTTAATTGTTCAGTGATGCTTGGTATGGACATTTCTTGAGTTCATTGTATTGGTGTTTGAGCCTGTAGAGTGTGGGATTTATAAACTGGATGGCAGCAGCCCCAGATCACTAAAGCTGAAATTTCCTAGTGTGGGCTTTGAATAACCACACAGTCACCCTTTAGTGTTGTGTTTAAGAATTTTTTTATAACCAACAGTCATTTACATCCAGTGTTTTTCATGGTTTGTTTCATAATTACCCAACTGAAATGTTCCTTGTTCCTAGACACCCCTCAGACACGCAGTTGTTTGTTTTTATTTCTGTGGGCAAACCAGTTTTTGCAGCAGTGCGTACGACAGGCGCCAACATACCTGAAATACTTCCACTGGAATCAAAAGAATGATTATTGCATTTCACAGTGAAATGTACTTGTGCACTGCTTTAGTTATTCTGCCTGTGTGTGTGTGTGTGTGTGAGACATGCCTGTGGGTGCTGTGCCCCCCCCCCCCTCCAGTGAGGCCAGTGCAGCCCACCTGCCATGCACTGGGCACTGTGGAATGACTTGTCTGCATTCCTGGGATGTCATGGTGAAGCCCTGCTTAGCATTCACACTGCTCTTCTGCATGCCGATTAGTCTGTCGAGAACAATGTTCTACTGGTGTCCCCGAGTGCACGCAGGTCACCAGGTGTCTGGCTGAAGCGGGTAGTCTGCACCAACATTACCCCCCCCCAACCCCCCCAGCCACCCACCCAAACAATTCTGGGTGCTGAGCAACACGACAGAAAGAGACCCTCTGGTTCAGCACTACACACAACCCATGGAATGAGACGGTGGCCATTAGGACGCGTAGACGGCTCATTCTGATCTGAGCACGGTGCCAGAGTGTGGCCGCGTTCCTGATGTCTGCGGTGCAATGGGTGCCCTCAGTGGGGGGGTGGGGACACGTTTAGGAGAGACAGGAGAGAGATGGCTTCTAGATGGCTGAAACCTGCTTTTATAATAGAATGAATGTGTGCTGTCCTGACCACCAGAATGTATCAGCTGGGAATGACACAAGTTTGTACATTAAAAGGGATGGTTACCACTTTGCTATGCAGTTATTCACTCGTAAATTTTCCTGGTGCTGCTCTTAATGGAATTTTAAGCTCCATTCCGGTATTTGAACATCCATCTCTTCTAGCCACTAATCAAGCACAGGGGGAGGGTAACGCTACAGGCCGTCTTAGGATACACAGGGCACGAGGCAGGGGACACTGGAAATAATTAGTTTGTGAAGCTGCCAGTTTTGTGAACCAGTGGCGCAGTATTCCAGCTGTATGTGCTAAAGACCTACTGTCATTTCTCGTTGCCCGGTTGTGACTGAATGGTTTTATCCTGAGGCTGTCCTGGGACCGCCCCCCACTTTGAGGGGAAGTGCAGAGCAAGGCTGCCCACCGTGTTGGCTCGCGAAGAGCCGGAGAGCTCCAGAGGCGTGCTAGCGGGCAGCCCCCGGTTTTCCCTGGGGGGGGCGGAGGAAAGCGAGGTTCCCTGGCTTCGGTGACAAGAAGGTTGGGAGGTGCCTGGCAGAGTCACGAGTTTGTTGAGCATCCCGCTTTTTCCCGCTCGGAAAACGTCTGTGTCTTACCGCATATGTAGTTGTTGAACCTAAACAGCGACATATATCTGATGCAAATTTTGACTTGATTCCTTTTTGTCATTTTATACCCGCCGGCGCCTTTTGATGAAGTCACTGAAGATCAGCTGCCCGCATTCTGGGTCCTGCGTGCCGCTTCAGCCCTCCTTGCAGTTTCATTTTTAAGTCTGAAAACTGAGTATGATGGTGTTACTCAGGTGTCCAGTTATTTGAGATCTCGACCCTTTTTGTGGGTTTCAAGGAATCATTGGTTAAGTATAAACCATAGTAGGAATTGCACACCCACCTCCACTCACTTAGGTCCCGCCCTCCCTGTTTGGGTCTGATTCAGTGACCCCCCCCCCCCGCCGTCCCAGAACGCCGCTGATGCATGGTCGTCATTCCGGTTCGTGTGAGCCAGACCTGGGCTGAATCTTTTGGCAACCTGTCTTTGAGCGTTAGATATGTGCTTCCTGCTTTATCCTCTAGATCGCTGATAGATTGCTGTTGCGGGATCGAGTGCTGACAGGTTTTCCCATGTCCCCCCTCAGTGGAGACATTTTTGACAGTGAGGAAAGGGAGATGGAAGAGAGGGGAAGATGGGTTTGCCTGTGAAAGATACTGGGGGAGAGCAGAGCCCAGCAAACACAGGACCCCCCCCCTCTTTACTGTGGCTTCCAAGCCCCCCCGCTGTGCTGCCTTGCCTACCTGAGTAAACAGACAGACTGAAGATGGGAATCTCACAGGTCAGAGGTCAGCTAGAGGGCTGTGTGTTAAAACACAAGATTTCCCCGCCTCAGTTTTACTAGGAAATGAATCGATACTTCTGCCATAAGGCAAAGGCTGTGAGAGAATGATTCTGATGTTTATAAACACTGGAATTACAGGTTTAAAGATTATTTACCTTTTTGGTTACGTGTAAGTTCAGCATTCGTAATTACAGCCACGGAGCGAAAAATGGCGGCGTGTTGAAGACACGGATTCCCTGTCTCAGCACAATGAAGCGTTTTATGTAATTATCTGCAGGACCGCTTTGGATAAAGACTTGTTTACACAAAATCTGATTTCTGTTAGCCCATTGTCTTGCACTTAAAAAAATCTAAATGCAGTCTTATATCCAAATATACTGTATTTATTTAGTAAGTCTTGCAAAATATTGCACACCGGACATAAAACCCCAGATAGAGTTAGGTCATGTTCGGTTAACAGATAATGCGTGTGATCTGAACAAGGTCGGCGACCAGTGTTGTGCATTTATTGTATTTGACATCTGTTAAGGAACTGGGGTCATCTGTCCTGCAGCCCTTGCTGCTGTTTTTCATTATTTATTTTTGTGAAAAGCAATGACAGATATGGGCCTGTCTGATAGAGTGATCTCTAACACCAAACACGGCCCTTCTGATGCCTTCCATTCTTGTCTTTATATTGATGTACCCCCGCGTATTTTATCCGCTCCGTTAACGAAGCTTGGGGATGTTTGGATGGGGGGGAGCTGAAATGTTTGTTTGCCCATTTATCCTTAGATGTGTCAGGTTATCCATAGGTCATGTCCCAGGGTATGGAGCAGAGACATCAGGCTGTAGAGTCTGAGTGTCTGCTTTGTGTATGTCAGGGTAGAGGAACAAAGGGAGGGGGGGAGGGAGGGAGGGGGGGGGGGGTGAATCCAACAATGCTTCCGGAAAATTCAGATCGGCAGAGGGTCG
>JAODKE010000101.1:8589234-8601896 GCA_026779605.1 Mormyrus hasselquistii
AAAATGAGGTCGAGCATTTGACGGCTGTTTTACGAAGGGTACAGTGGGGCCACAGCAGGCGGCTGCGTGTGAGGAAGATATGCATTTTTAGAGATGCTCAATAAACGAAACATATTCTTCATCTAAGTGTTTTTGTTGTTCCTACGTTACCGTTTCGGGGGTGGGGGGGGTGGCGGGTATTCATGGGTGCTGTTTGGAGGGGGAAACGGGTCCTAATCACAGAAGGTGCTGGGCAGCCCTGAAGATCTCAAGGTCCAAGCTCCGGAGCGGGTGATGATGTTGTACCTTTGAGGAAACTCCTGCCCTGCACTGCTCCAGCTGCTTAAGCAGGATGTGCAGTAACTCAATATCTGCCAGCTTCGCTGTGAAAATTCTGAGAATTGAGAGGAATTGAGAGCTTTGGGGCTGAAGTTCCCGGTTTGGCTGTATGAAATCAGCAGGGCTCTGCCCTTGCATCCTAAGTCGTTCATTTTTAACGGCTTTTCCCGCGAGCTGAAAGCGCCCTCTCACTCACTCCGTCACTGTCTGACTCTCTTTCTAATGGTAAAATGGGCAGTATTAAAATGTGAGTCGTATTGTTATGCTGATAGGTGTTGTGGAGCATCACGTCGTGAGGGACCCGCAATGATTCTGCCTTTCCGTGCGTCTGGCAGGACTTCAGGGAGGAAGCAGGTGTGAGGAAACGGCTTTTCCCCCCTGTTAGGATTCGGGAGGCTGGGGTAAATTCCCGGGGGGGGTTTTTAAGGGGCCCCCCATCGGGCCCAAACCCCAACGCCCCCCCCCCCCCCCCAAATCATGTGGAGGGTCCGAAAGGCTGTAGCTTGGCGTCACTCATATTTACCTGCTGCCTCCTGCAACCAGCTGAGAGTTGCTCCCTGCTGCTGTACCCAGGACGCCTCAAATGGGGATTTAAAAAAAAAAAAATAGATGTATATCGATCTACTGGGGCTCCATTTTGCCGTGGTTTGCTGGGAGTGGTATCATCTGGAGGACTGACTCGCGTTATCAGTCCGTGAGGGATGGGAATTAAGCCCGTAGTGTGCCACCCCTTTTTAATTTCGTTTCCCGTTTCCCCATTTCTGATGTAACGGACAGACAGGCATGTTGGCCAGGTGCCAATAATTCCCGTCAACTGTCACAGAAACAGCCAGGCAAGAAAAACAAGCCCTGTGTCAGAGTGACTCTCATCCCGCCATTCTGCCAGAAGGAAACGCAACACGGGTTAAACCCAAATGTCATTTACGCCGGAGCTGATCCCCGCGTGGCCACGCCCCCCAGTGTCCCTCCCAGTATTTGTCAT
Organism: Mormyrus hasselquistii; assembly: GCA_026779605.1. Classification (NCBI taxonomy): domain Eukaryota; kingdom Metazoa; phylum Chordata; class Actinopteri; order Osteoglossiformes; family Mormyridae; genus Mormyrus; species Mormyrus hasselquistii. The sequence continues at coordinate 8,590,535 of JAODKE010000101.1, forward strand.
ACCTGGCTGCCGATGGCGGACTCCGCCCACCAAACCCTAAACACTCATCTATCCAGCATGTTGCCTTTTTCATTGCTCGACAGTTGCTTCTATACAAAAAGGCTTCGTCAAATTCAAAAAATTTACTGTTTATACACTTTATACTAAAGAAATGCAGGTCGGATATCAAGTTGCTGCTGTGTGTGGAATCTCGTTTTGTTTTCTTTGTTGGTCTTTCTCAAATGCAGATTAGAAACATTTGTTTTTTAACATTGATACCTGCTAAACTTGGATTTTTGTACCTGACTAGACATTTTCAAACACAAATGATAGTAAGGAGTTTTATTTATTCATTGAAAATGTCTGAACTTATTGGGGGGTTTGGACTATAAATAAAATACTGGTCAAATATTAGTTATTAGGTTTAAGAATTACCCTCGTTTAATCATCTTTAGGGAAATGGTTCTTGTAGAGCTTATCAATTAATTCCTGACTAGCAAACATCCACGTCCATTTACATCAAAAAGACTTCCGAACTGCGCAACTCTTCAGAAAAACTTATTAAAAATCAGCAAACGGTAAAAGACAAACAGTGATTTAAAAATTTCAATCCTCATTACTTTAAAATGAATGATGAATGCTACGACATGCTACTAATAACTATATTATTACACGCAAAAGCACGATCACTTATAAAAGTAGCATAAATCTAAAATCGTTCACCTGATGAGGAGTTTCAAGAACTCTTTGTTGTGCACGTTTACAGCGGTTTGGCCTTAATCTTAATCCAACGTCTATCAGACACAAAGACGCACACCATCTGCCCCCATTTATATATAAAACAACGCATAAGGACGCGGCTGTGTGTATGCATACCATAGATGACTTGGGTCATCGGTAAACAAGTCAAAGAAGGGCAAGAACACCCCCGTTTACTATGTATGTCCTCATTTGCCCTTTTATTATAAGAGCGTCTCATTCTCATTTCGTACTATTGCAGGTGTAAGACTGACACCCTGTGGTTGTGTTAAGTAATACAATCGGAATATGAAGACGGTTTTCACGCCAATGGTACAGTAGACGTTAGGTAGACGGCATGCTGTGTTTTTCTAATGAAATAACAAAGAAAACGTGGACAACCGAGGCTCCAAGCGTGCATGTGTTTGGCATCAGCTGAGCAGTTCTCTTGAATATTGACAGATTGCCGTCTTCTCTCTGCATTTTTGATGAGCCATGAAGGAGTGTCTGGGAGTAAAGGTCTCATTCTCTCTGGCGTTCACCAGACGTGCGGCACACTTGCTCCGCACTGTTAAAGGGCCACTGGCCTTCACTGTGTGTGAGCTGTGATATCACAGCTGACCAAAATGGCCGTGAAGGCATTGATGGCTCTTCCAAGTGTCGATTTGTCCCCACCATTTTAAGGACTTTGTTTACATGGAATCCCGCTGGCTAATTCGACTTGGGCAGCCCGGAGGGTTGGGTGACTATCAGCACACGCTGAAATGTACAGCTGGATTCCAGATGAGACCTTCAGAATGCACCGGAAGATAATACCGCGTGTTCATGATCACTGCCCGCTCTCACTCCCTCCACATTTAAGGTGTTAAACTGGCCGTTCCTCTACGGTCAATCCCACACTTTCAGTTCCTCGAGAGTCTCTGATGGACGTCCAGGAGTGACTACCTCGTTCCATTTTCACCCCTTTCGCTATACATGATTCATGTTGTCAGGAAGACTGGAGAACAGTGTCACTCTGAGAAAACCTTGTCGCTTTACACTGTCGCTCCATATAAATGGCGGCATTAATCAAGGACGGCAGCCAGTTTGTTCAGGGTTCAGGGGGGAGTGGGTGGGTCCCAGTGACACTGAGCCCTTAACTTGCTATGCAGAGTTTGAGGTAGGACCATAGACTGACCCCTCCAGAGCTTCCGCTTTGCACAGTGACACTGACTTGCTATGGCTAGCCAAAGCCACCCGGGGTGTTCAAGACTCTGATTGGCTGCAGTTGTGGGGTCACATGGGCGCATTACCTTTGTGTCTCAAGCTTGGAACGGTGAGATGACAGAACACAAGTCTGCACGTCACGATCAAATCAGACAGTAAAACAAATCAGATCTTCGCAAAGCATGCAGGGTAGCTGAATATTGTGTGATTTACATTGCATATCTGTGTGTTTGTGTTTCATCTCCTTTATGTAAGTTTTATAGCTCTGGGTATCTGGTTAGTAGCCGCAATTCGAAGTATTTCCTATTTCAACAGATGGCAGAAGTGTAATAATGATTAACATCATTGTTATGGTGGACTGTTGGTGTCGTAATGCTTAACTGTATTGTCGAGTGAAAAAAATTAATACCATGATATTTTAAGCGCCATGAAGAAATCGGCATCTTTATTAAACAGCGGTGTAGTATTTAGTTGTGTCACATTTAGGCCTGATGTAAATCATTCACTTGAAATTAGTGTTAAGCCCCAGGCCATGCAGACTGTGTACTCGGCACGTGTGTGTTCAGTGTGTGGCATATGTGACGTTATTACAGCCAGCAGCGTTCCTGCTTGGCAGGATTCCATGTCGCCTCATCCTGGTATGTTACTAACTATAAAGCATCTTGGAGTCCCTAATTAAGCTGCACTTAAACAATATCACAGGCATCATGACGTCACTACAGGGATGTTCATTTCCAGGGCAGGAGGGTAATGGCAGATGGGCCAGACGGAGTCCTCTCTCACTAGGGACCCCACAGTAACGCGCAGAGCAGAGTCATGCTGAATCATAGACCCTGCTAAGTCATGTGATCTGAGCCTGGTCACCTGCCACAGTGACAGGTTGGAGAATCTGGTCGTGAAGTGATGGTGGGGATGCACTGAGGCTTCCCCTAAAACTGTGAGCTAATAACTCATCTGGGGGCATCCCCTAAAACTGTGAGCTAATAACTCAGCTGGGGGCATCCCCTAAAACTGTGGGCTAATAACTCAGCTGGGAGCATCCCCTAAAACTGTGAGCTAATAACTCAGCTGGGAGCATCCCCTAAAACTGTGAGCTAATAACTCAGCTGGGGGCATCCCCTAAAACTGTGAGGTATTGGGTCAACTAGGGGGTGTCCCCTAAAACCCTAAAAGAATCAGATCTTGGGTCAGCTGGGGGTGTCCCCTAAAACGATAAGGTATTGGGTCATCTGGGGGGCATCCCCAAAAACTGTGCGGTATTGGGTCAGCTGGGCTTCCCCAAAGTGACAGCGTGCCTCCTGTGAGCTGTGCCCTTTATCTCCCCAGAGCCCTAAAATTCTGCACCATGGGAGGGTCTCCCCATGTGAAGCTCCTTGTCGAGTGGGAGCACAAGGTCAAAGAATGGTGAGTGCCCGCCCCCGCCCCCTGCCTGACTCTCAAGCTTCGTCTAAACCCGGCACGGATCTCTGATGTCAGCAGACGTTTTCCTCAGCAGTCTGTCTGTGCCCTGCAGCCTGTTCGGGAGCATCCAGGAGGAGGTGGTGAAGGACGCGGAGAGCGTACGCAGTCAGCAGCAGCAGCATCTCCAGCAGCACAGCTGCACGCTGGATGAGTGCTTCCAGCTCTACACCAAAGAGGAGCAGGTGACCTACGGCCCCCTCTGCCTTCCATCCGCCCCCATCAGTCTACCTGCGCATTCAGAAGCCCCCCCCCCCCGTTCCCAGTACACTTTTTTATGCCTTGCTAAGCATTAATCAAAACCTATTTTCTAGCATTAATTGAATTTACCAGCTGCTGACGGTGCTAGTTTTTGCATTTTTAAAAATGGCTGTTGAATGACAAAGCACTTTCCCTTCTACCATTTAAACATTTTTAGGTCACGGTTCTGTAACTACTGTTCCACCTACTGGCCCTCTTTGGTATGACATATCATGCACGTGAAGCCCTTGTTCTCTGTACCTCTGCGGATATACGCTGCTTGTTCGTGGCCTTTTGGGCAGCAAACTTCAAAGCCTAACGGGCTTGTATCAAAATTATTTCGCGGCTGTTTCAGGAACGTACTGCCCGTGGAGTTTTGAGAGGTGACACTGTACTAGAAGGTGACTGAGTTGCATCCAGCAGAGCTGGGAAGTCCTGACCCTACGATGATCGGCTTCTGGAAGGATAGTGCATGTTTGTCAGGTTAAAACCCCCCAGGGCTTTTCATTAGGTTATAGCCTGGGGCTCTGCCGTCGGGCAGAATGGGGGAGGATTCCAAACGGCACGGCAGAATTTACTAGGCAGGTGTTTAATAGCCAAATCCCATCCTCGAGCGGCATTTGCGGACCTTTGGAGGAAAGCTGAAGTCAGACAGTACCCTGCTTTTGGGAATTCAGGGTCCATTAACTTGGAACGCGGAGACTGCGTGGCCTATTTCAGCGCTTCAATGCATAAATAATAAACAATGTGAATAACCCACTTACCATCAAATTAAATGGCAGAAAGTTGGCCTTAGAAGGTGTAAGTTTTATCAAAGTGACGTTTTCGGAGTGCTTGTGCGTGGGACAGGCAGTCACATGACTGAGGCACAGGAGGTCTGGGTAAATCATACTGGCAGGGGTGAGGCGCCCCGGTGGCCTGTGAGTGTACTGCGCCTTACTGCACCATGGTAGCTCTTGCTTCCTGTGGGTTCCTGTTTGCGGCAACATCACCACACCCTGTATATCCTTATAATCATGTTTCATGGTGTGTTAGTCTCTGGCCTGAGCACGCTGATGCATTCCAGAGTATTAAAGTTCATCCAGTCAACATCAGACTTAATGCCATGTTTGTTTTTGCCCACATTTGTTGTCTTTTTCCAGCATTTTCTAAGCAGCCTTCCGGCACTCATTTTGCGTCTGGTTTTGAAACCTCCCAATGCGCCTCTGTTTGCCTCCCAGGTCCTGGGAGGTTGCCTCATTAAGGGCTGGCATCCTCGAGGGGGGGAGGCTGTAATGAGAGATTAGCAGAAAAGCATGAGCCGGCCATGATGGGGGGGCGGGGCTAACAGCATGGCGGGTCACACACAGTAATCCCACCAATGATGGTAATAGCAGCAGTAGCATCAACATTGCTCTCACCGAATGAAATTGACATTATTACTTTGTCATGATGACCGAAACATATGATTGCTTATCCACTGCGTATCGTCTTTTTACAGCTGTGTAGTTCATTGAAAAGGTTCATTCAGGATTCAAGATTTAAAGTTTTATTGACATACGTACAAAGTACAATGAAATTCTGAATGCCTCCTCCACAGACAATGGACAACATTGCAATGCAATGTGTACTAAGTCCATGTTAAATATTAGGTTATAGAAATAAATGTCATTTGCAAAAGTATGAGTACAGGTGTACTGGACAGATACGTCGGTGTCCTTAAGCAGTACAGTAACCTAAAGGACAGTGTGTGTGTGTCAGTAAGAGCACAGGGTGTCGATAGCCGGACATAGGCATAATCATTATCCCCCCCCCCCCCCAGCTGGCCCCTGACGACGCCTGGAAGTGTCCGCACTGCAGGCAGCTGCAGCAGGGCATGGTGAAGATGAGCTTGTGGACCCTGCCTGACATCCTCATCCTGCACCTGAAGCGCTTCCGGCAGGTGGGCGAGCGCCGCAACAAGCTCTCCACGCTGGTGCGCTTCCCGCCGGGCGGCCTCGACATGGCGCCCCACATGGTGAAGCGCAGCCAGAGCATGCGCAGCCTGGGCCCCTGGCCGCCTTCCTGGAAGCAGCCGCCCGACGGCGGCCCGCCTGCCGACTTCCTGTACGACCTGTACGCCGTGTGCAACCACCACGGCGGCATGCACGGGGGCCACTACACAGGTAGGCCCCGAGGGTTGGGTGCTTGAGAGGCCGTGGCCTTCGGGGGCCAGATTCCTGCTGCTTTACCATTTAGCCACCGATGCAAGTCACATGGGACAGGCTACCATAATGATCTTATAGATTATGGTTTTTGGTCATGATGCTGTGTGTGTGGATTATGTTAATATTACATTGCGGGGACCAAATGTCCCCTACGATGTGATAAAAACCTGTCGTTTTGACGTTGTGGGGACCCACGGAGATCTGTGAACGCAGTCCAAACACTAAAAATGCCAGAAGTCTCATCATTTGTTTGATTACTCATAGTTGATGTTAGGCCTGGGTGGGGGTTGAGGTCCTCATGTTTTTCACATAGAAATGAATGGAGAGTCCCTACAAAGATATAATTAGAGGTCTGTGTGTGTGTGTGTGTGTGTGTGTGTGTGTGTGTGTGTGTACAGCATACTGCAGGAACTCTGTGGATGGACAGTGGTATGGCTATGACGACAGCAGCGTGGATCTGGTCCCAGAGGAAGAGATCTGCACACGTGGTGCCTACATCCTTTTCTACCAGAGACGCAATGCCATCCCACCCTGGTCCGCCAGCAGCTCGCTCCGCGGTGAGACTCTCACCCAAGTGCCAACTGGAGCTGAACTTGGTGGCCTGGTGTAACACTGACCACCCCCCCCTCCCCTCCATCAGGCTCCACCAGCTCTTCGGTCTCTGACCATTGGCTCATCCGGCTGACGGGCGACAGCAAGCGGGGCAGTCTGGTCTCCAGAGCCTCCACCACCTGCCCGTCTTCTGTGCCCGAACCACCGGAGTCCCCCGTCTTTCAGGAGGAGTCTGATAAGCAGGAGGCGGGTAAGTGGCTGGGCCGTCTTGCTGCAGGGCTGCTGGTTTGGGGCTCAGGTTGTTCAGTTACAGTCAGCCATGCAGGTTTACAGGAGAAGACTGAAAACGGGCCATAGTAACGGTGTAAGACATTTCTATGATCAAAAGCTTGTGGGTTCAAATCCTCGCTTAACCCTCTGGAGTCTAGGGGTAGAGGACACACTTTCTCTGACTGGGACACGGTCACACATTTCAGTCAATATCATAAACTTAATTCATAGCAAACAATTTATTTCTTATTTTTATTCTTATATTTGTTTTGGTAACAAATCTTAATGTTTGTGTACTTTGTAAATATGTCAGACTTATGTGAAGTTTGTAATTTGACATCAAAGTATAGACATTGCAAGATGCAGTTTGGAACACTTGCAGAAACATTATAAAAGTACATAATGAGCAATGGTGGCAGTTTGTTCCCAGATATCTGATCAGCAAAGTCTTGGCTACATGAAGTTGATTAAATGGTGTAGCTGCTGTCGCCTCCAGAGGGTTAAGGGCTCGGAGGGGCTGTGACTGTTCTGCCGAGGCTTGAACTAGCAACCTGCTGATCACAGGCAGAGGCCAAACCCACCGAGCCCTGAAGCAGTTTATGCAAATTTTTTGTTTTTTATTTTTTGCTTTCCACAGGCCCCCCAAGCGGCCCCGAGCCCCGGCCCTTCGTGCGAAGCCTTCCGGGCCGTAGCATGAGCATGCGCAACCCCAGCAAGACCAGAGAGGGCCTGAGCAAGGTGCTGCCCCTGCGCTGGTCGTTTGGCTCCAAGGACCGGCAGAAGCGGGCCCCCGGGGAGCTGGTGGAGTACCTGGAGTCGGGCAGGCGGCCACGCTGCACCAAGGACTCCATCGTCAATCTGATGGCCACTACACCCGACAAGGAGCCGCCCGACTCGCCCGGCTCTGGCAGGGTCAGCTGCCTTGGCCGGCTCTCCAGCGAGCACCACGACTCCCTCAGGGTGCCCGAGGGCCAGAGTCGGCCAGCTGCCGACGGCTCCGGGGTTCAGAGGCGGGGCAGCAAGCCTAGGGACGACGGCACAATGAATGGGAGGACCTCCAGGAAGGCCCGGCCGGAGCAGGGCAGGGCCCCTGACCCCCAATCCCGGAAGAGCTCCGGTGCAGGATTGCCAAGTAGCTCTGGGTCCGGCGCTGCCCCCAGCTGGGAGGCCACACTGAAAAGAGGAAAGGGTCATGTGGATGCGGTCCCAGGAGGCCAGGGGAGTCCAGCAGGGCAGGCCCATGTAGACAAGGCAAAGAGAGCCGGGGAGTCGGGCGGCCACGATGGTCTGTTGGCCTTCCTCAAGTCGAGTTTCATGAAGAAGGACTCGCAGAGGAAGGCGCGGCAGGCCGAGGTAGCCCCAAGGAGTTCATCTCGAGTGTCTCTGTCCAACGGGGGGCCTGGTGCAGCCCTGGATGGGAAGCCAAACGGCGCCCCCGGTGGTAGCGTCGGCCGGCGCAGCGAGGAGATGGCCAATGGCAAGCCGAGCTACAGCAGCTCCACCCCCAGCATCAAGCGCTCCCAGAGCTCTTCCAGCATCCACGGCCGGCCAGACCCTGCCCTGCGCCGCTCCACGTCCCTACACAGGAACGGCATGCCGGGGGCGCCACCTCCACGGAGCCTTACCGCGGAGAAGCCCAGCTTCGCCACCCTGCAGCGGACACGCTACAGCACCAACTCTCTAGGCAGGAAGCGCACGGTGCCCGAGTCCAGCTTCTGAAATGGCAGAGGGTGCCAGCTGGGGCGTCCCACCCCCACCAGCACTGCGACCACAGAACACTGATCAGGGCGTCATTTAAGCCGATTACCACCAGGGGGCGTCTATGTGGATCATCTAGCTGTGCGTGGGTGCAAGGAGTATCCATGAGAAGCCGATATTGTGAGTGAATGAGTGTTCTTTTTACTGTTACAGTTTTGATAATTAACAGTAAGTGCCTGTCGCCCCAACACGGTTCACATCATTGACCTCGTGTGCAGTGGCTTAACGCTGGATCTGCATGTTTGATTGTCACACGTTCCAGGGACACATCCGTATCTGAAGCAGAGAACACCTTCCCTACGCTGTTCTCTGTCAATTATTTTCCCCTTAAAAACAAAGTTAGGATGATTTGAAGGATCTGAGGAAAGAAATAAAAATTTATTTTGCTTTTTAAAAGGGGGAAACAATTGCCATACTATTTATAAAATTTTATAATACACTATGAGCAAATCACCTACATCTTGTACATACATAAACATAGAATAAAAATATATATCAGATGATTTATTTATTTAACCACTTCATTACAGTAGAAACTATTAATTAATAAATGATTGTGCTTGCACTGTAAACTTGCTGCTAGAATCTCACAGTTTTAACATCCCAGATAATACATGGAAATTACTTATTTTTGCACTTTCAATGTAGCACCAAATATTTGCTTTCTGTGCATTTAACCGCATTCTTTAAGAAGCCTAATTAAATTAACCCGCTTTAAATCCCCAGAAAGGAACATCTTTGCCTACCATGTAATTGCATAATTAACAACACTGAAACAAACTGGTTAACTTTAAAAAAAAAACTCTTTGTTGTCAGTGACGCCAGTGGTCAGGAAGTGGTTGTGAAGCAGAATGTGCTTAACGATATAAAAATATAAATCTTGCAAATCTGGTTTCGTAGTTGATTTATCAAGTTACTGGTGTGGGGGGTGTTCCTGTACTCCATGAAGATGAGAATCAGTCATTTAATCAGTACTACTTTTACTAATCGCTAGCGGTAAAAATCCGCTTCTGAAGGTTAACTCTCACCACAAGGGGGCGTGCTCTTACATTACTGGTGCCCATTCTCTTTTTCATGGGGCTGAAAACATTTGCCGTATTCATCTAAAAGAGTGGAAGAAAACTGTCCCCTTGTCAGTCCACCGTGATAATCCTGTTTACTCATGAAGTAGCAGCTGATACCACCCACTTTTCAGCACGAGGGAGGAATTAGTGAACTGTAGACAGGTCCGCTTGCCTGTGGTCTTCACTGTCCCACTTGCTGTTCTTCTCCCCAAACACAAATAGACTGATTCAACAAACATGCAGTACAATTTCTGTCTGCGCAGTTAATGAAGACACAATACTGTATCTTGGTAATGGACTGAACTGGTCATACTGGTTCCTGTACCAGCTATTAATAGAAGCAATAAGCTTAAATGAAAGACACTGTTTTTGGCTTGTATGATGTAATCAGTGCTTGTATTACTGTAATGTGGGTGTGAAGTATGGATCCATTTTTAATTTTTATTTTTACTCACAAGAGCAAAATTCTGCAGTACCACTAATTTTCAGAATTCGTGCATGGGTTCTCCAGCTGTGATTTAAAACCACATTGTGCCACGACACCGTGCGTTGCCCACATCCAATTGGCCAGTGGCGGAATCCTCTCTTACCTCATTGGTGTTTGTCTGTATACAAAAATTCCACCTTTTATTCAACCAAAATTCTATGCGTTGATTCATGACTTAACATGAAATTGACAAGATGCTGTAAGAATACACTTTTATTCAAACAGCACAATTAACATTGGAAAAGGGGGCTTGGTGCTTTAAATTTTTGTTACTCTATTTTAATACTGTTAACTGTTAGATCTTTTTTTCCTGGAAGCCATTTATTTGAATTTTTAAGTGTCTTTTTCCCTTCTTTTTTAAAGAATAGAAATGGGTTTTAAATCAGGTCATCATCCCACTCTTCTTGCTCCATCATAAGCTCACCTCTACTAGGTCACACACACATTTTATATATATACTTTGTTTTGTTTACTTCTTCTCACTGTTTACTGTGTGCTATGAGATTTAAACGACATAAAGAAATGAGAAACCTGGGCAAGATGTGATCTCTGTATCGTTTAACCTCTCTGTTCCTGAATCGTCTGCATTCATACGTGTCGATCACCTACCACAATGTTTACCAAAATGAGCACTTGTACAAGCATGTGAACAAAGGACATTTCACAGTTCTTTTGTGAAACCTCTGTTGAAGATGTTTTATATGCAATTTTTGTAAAGGTCTACATTTTATAACTGCTTTGTAAATACTTAATGGTAAATGTGAAGAATTGTATCCTGGTAGCAGACTGACCAGTCACATGGGCTTGGTTTAGCTGTAAAGCACAAATAGAAGACATTAATCGAACCTTCTCTGCAAAATGGGTACAAAATGGCACATAAGAGGTTTGTATCTGCTAAAGATGTCTGCTCTACATAATATACGGTTTTATTTTTTAATACAGTAAATAAAACACATTGTTTATCACGAATGGTGTCACAAGCGACTTGCTTAATGATTCCGGTGTTAGCAATAGATCACATTTTCACATCTCTCGGATTCAAACATTCGCACAGCTAACCAAAACTTCTTCTTTTTCATTAACTTTTTAAGTTATATTTTTAGGTACAGACATTTTAAAATGTTCGAGCTTATTAAGCTGTCTGTTAGCTCTTCTAAAGTAACTTCATTATGAAATAAATCTCAGTTTATCTCGTATTTACATTACTTACTGCTGCAGCTTTTAAATGCACGTGTGGAATATGTGAGCAATTATTCTAGTTGTTTTTTTTAACCTAAATTACAGTTTCGAGCAGTGAGTTGTAGGATTTGTTTTATGAGTGCTAATCGGATCCATCTCCCCCATAAACCCCCCCCCCCCCCCCCCCACCCCCCCCCACCCCCAACACCACAACCCCCATCCATGTCGCTCTCGTCCCCCGCCCC
>JAODKE010000101.1:8601906-8612353 GCA_026779605.1 Mormyrus hasselquistii
TTTCGAGCAGTGATTGTTAGGATTTGTTTTATGAGTGCAAATGGGTTCCACCCCCCCCATACCCCCCCCCCCCCCCCATTAAATTTCCCTAAATATAGGAATGCATTGCCTGTACTGTGTCTGTCAGCATAGCCCAGAGATGTATAATAATATATTCATATAGTCATTAACACCCTGTCCAAACAGCTTGTTCTGAGGAACAGCTAGAACCTCCTTGAGATGAGGCTGCTTTCTCCAATAAGCACAACCATTCTTCTCTGTCATCAGAAAATGAACAGTATGACACAGCAAGTCAGTCAGTGATTCACTCATTTGCTGAGCAGTCATTTTGAAAGCTAGTGGAATAATTATGATACGTCAAACCCACAGGTCAGCTTCTACATCAGCCATGCACTGATCCACACTGATAACCGTTAAAATGGTAGATGGTTATCGGTGAATTTCCCCCAAAAAAACACATGATCCAGATTCTGACAGGAGAGTCCCCAAAGCAGTGAGCACTACGCAGTAACAATCCACCACACCAGTTTAGCATGGTATTACATAGTAATACCTTATAGTATCTTATGAATAAAGCAATTTAGGTTCCTTTTCTTAAGGACCACAGTAGTGCTTTAGAACATATAAACTTTGTGATCCTAAATCGAGTTCCTTGACCAGGCTAGTTGCTCCATCCATCCATCCATCCATCCATAGCCATACACACAGTCTTTCTTGTGATAGACTTATGCCTTTGTGAGAGAAGCAAGCTTTAATAAAATTTGATATGCAGACCTGCTATGTGTGTGTGTGTGTGTGTGTGTGTGTGCATATGCACCCTGCAATGGACTGGCATCCTGTCTAGTGCCCCCCAGCCTTGTGCCCTATGCTGCCCGGCAGATTCCAGCTCCCCCCTTTACCCTGACCCAGTATAAGTGGTTGGATGGATGGATGGATGGATGTATGGATGTAATGCAGGAAGAGCATGCATTCATTCATAAACCCTTTTTTTTTATGCTCAAGGGTAGAAGGAAGAGCATTGACTGCTGTATGTTCCACAGTAGGCAAACTACAGGGGGTCATGTGACTCTGGGATGGTTTTGTTAATGTGGCTCAGCAGAGCTTTGTCCAGGAATTTCATGGCTACCGCTGAGAGTGTGACAAGATGGCAGTCATTAATGCAGGCTGCCCTGGCTTCACTCGCAATCAGAATGATGACGGTGCATTTTAAGTAGCGTGGACAACCGGGAAACACCCCCCCACTGTGCAACACAGATTTTTGAGCCCGTTGCTGAGACTCCATTGGCTGCTTTGCCGAGGTTAAGTTTTAGGTCGATGTTCAGTGTATCACGTTGGAGCCAGAGCATTAAATTTGGCTATAATTAATAATTTCTCCAGAAATTATTGTCATGTTGGGAAAGTACTAGCTGTTGCCCAGTCAATAATGTTCCTGCACTTTTGGGACAATTAACTTATGATGTTCTGTAGTTATGCAAATATCCTTTGAAGTAAATAATAAATGTTTAAATTAGGATCCCTTCTCCCTTACGTGTGTGGCAGATGCGGATCCTCTGGCTTTAGCAGTGGTGGCTTTTGCAGGTTTGCTTGTAGATAACAAGAAATCAGCAACATGAATACGGATGCTTCACTACTTACAAACTTTCCACTTACTGTACGAACATTCAGACATACGAACGAAGAGGACTGTAAGTCCAAATTTTGTTCCTTGGGCTCCCGTTTCCTGTCCGCAACACCAAGTTTTTTCTTCTACGCGCCAATTCCGCCTAGTACAACTTCTGGCTGCCACACAGCAGTTTAGCGCGCGTACTCCCAGCATCCTAGTTCTTAGTACTTGCGTGCACCCTTAAAATGTTGACGAATTATGACTTACGAATGGCTGTTCGAAGCATAACTCATTCATAGAGATAGCGTCTGTATACACCTTTGCTCCAAAAACCTTAACGTGCTTAGGTACCCTCTCATCCACAGGTTGAAACTGTATTATTTGTCTTCTTGTCTCTGTTAATCTGTGGCACTGGTTGTTTCAGTGGTTTGTTCTGGTGACATTTAAACACAGATTGAGACCTACTTTCATCCATGTGCCGTAATTATACTGGTTCAGAGACTGGACTTTACGTCCTTGGCTCCGTGCTTAATGACAGAGGGAGGAGCTGTTTGTTGCTGTGAGGGTGTTTGTTGCCAACAAAAGCTGGGCGACCTTGAGAATCTTTTTCAGAAACAGTGGATATATGTTTTCTTGTGGTGTTCTTTTTATCTAACCTACAAGTTATGTCAAAAATAATCTCCCAACGGTATGTTGATCTGTTCTGAATGTTTTACATCTGTTGATTTATTCTGCAGTAAGAATATATAGCGTGTTAAAATAAGTAGCTCTTTAGACCAAGCTGAGAAAAAAAAGTAAACTGGGTCATTCAACTATCTCATTAATTCCCTATCGGTGGATTCTATTGTGTAAACATCAGCAGTAGGACTACTGTTAATTATTAAGACATACCATAGTAACAGGACACCTTCAAAGGTCTTGTGGAGTACATGCCATTACAGATCAGAGATGTTCGGCTGGCAAGAGGGGGACACGTCACCCGCATATTATAAGTCAGGGGGGTTTAATGGTATGGCTGATCAATGTATGCATGTCTGTTCAGTTTTGTGAAAAACTGCATTCACAATATTTTACTTAAATTGCGTTAAGGCTGTCAGCGTAACTATCTGCCTCGGCTAACTATAGGTCTGTTTTTTCTTATGATACGTAATTTATTCCTTTTTTATGGTTTCCTGATTCCCAGCAGAGTCAGAGTTTTTCTTCTGAAAATGAAGGGGTTTTTCCTCAGTACTCTTCCATTTAGACTTAACTCTGACTGAATGACATGATCGCACTTAATTTTCCCTTGCAGGTTTACAACAAGTGATCATTTTTCTGGTCTTCTGCATTATTAATGAATTATCCATTTTGAGCACGAGTCCTTTGGGTCACGCACTCCTGTTAACCTTTGCTAATATGATGTCAGCTTTGTAGCACTTCACATACTGTATGAGCTATACTGAAAAGAGTTTCCTGAAGGAGTCTAAGTGCTCTGTGCCTTACAATGTATTACCAAACTGACTTGCTTCTCCCTCAGCCTTGCACCAGGGTCAGCTCTAGCTAAAGGCAGAAAAAAATGGTGACATCTAGTGATGATGATAAAAATGGCTGTAGTTATACTGATATATATATATATAATCTCAGTATATTATTTATTATTATTATTACTCAACAATTAATAATATGATTATAATAGCTATACCAGAAACAATGATTAGCATTTAAATGCTAATCATTAGCAGAAGTGTCAAATTGGGATGTTAGGACAATTCCAAAAAAAAACTGGAACAGAATTATATTGAACGACAGTTTGTATGTGTGCTTCGTGATGCGTTGGTGCCTCATCCTGGGTTGTTCCCTGCCTCGTGCTCATATGCTCCGGAATAGGCTCCGGACCCCCACGACCCTAAAAAGGGGTGCATGGAATAGTCAGGTTTGGTCTCTGTCTTGCTCCGCTCCGTTGAGTCAGTACATCTCCCTGTTTGGACAGCAGGTGTGTGTTTTTTTTTTTTTGATTTAGCAAACCAAACACAAAAGGGAAACCAAAAAACAAAGGGACCACAAGGGGTCAAAACAATCAGGTGAATGTCCAAACACTGACGCTATGCAGAGCAGGCAGGAAACAAGTGACAATACAAATGGGAATCAGGAGCAGAAGTACATGTACAGTGAAACAACTCAGAAAACACCAACACAATCACAATGACCGACTATGGAAGAGAATAAGGGCAGACACTTAAATACACATGAGAATAAAGGGCTTCGACAAGGGACAGCTGTGGATTATGACTAATCAACCACAAAACAAGAGACCAGAGGCAACAGGGAACAGATGAGGGTAATTACAATCAAACACTAGGGACTATGGCAGGATTTCTTATATACTCTTGCAAATTCATGGTTTATTGTTTTTCTGTTTATATTTTCTACAATTTTGCACATATCTTTTTTTACATTTTTTTGTTTCTATCTTTATTTTATAGTCTGTTTGTTATTAAGTATGAGCGATCCAGGATACATTTCACTGCATGTTGTACCTGTAAAACTATGCATGTGACAAATAAAGAATCTTGAATTTCTCAGTTCCAGTACTGGAGGGCCAGTCTGCACGTTTGACTGCTCAAACGCGTCTTATTCAGCCCATCGAATGGTGAGGTTTAGTATGCATGTCTGAGCAAAGAAATTTGTAAACTGTTGCCGACTGGCCCTCCAGGGCTGGAACTGGGGAACCCTGACATAGAGCAACAGAGGAGATACATGGAACATATGTGAAATGATTACCAAACTAGGTAGACACAAGGATAACCAGAAACAGGTACAAATATAAGAACTAATACAGAAATAATATGAATGCAAAAACTAACGAGGGAGAAAAACTAAAATCTAACAAAGGGGAACACTAATGACAACAGTAACAATAATGGGAGATGGGATGACCAGCGACACCTGCTGGGCAAACGGTGAGATGACAGGGACCAAACCTGACAGGCATATGTAAATAAGGAGCAGGGATTGGTTGGGTTTTGTATTTTATCTCATTTTAAAAAAGTTATGTACTACAGTGTTTTGGGGCAGGTACAATCCTATCCTCAACCGTGTGTGCTCTGCAGCTGGGAAGCAAATTGTCACCGAGTAAACTCGGAAAAAAAGTGTAGGGAGGGGGAGTCCCACGAACCAAAAGGATGTTGTAGAAATCTTCTTCTTGTCTTAATTGTATTCTTGGCTACGGTAATGTTTGAACGGCTAATAAAACCACATAATAGTTTGATGTCTCAAAACCATGTATTTGATTCACGCACACCCGTACAGTTAAATACCTTGACATGTCTCGTTTAAATAAATAAATTCTATTTCTTTTTTTCTGAGAGGAAAAAAAAAACGTCAGATTTCGCGCACCACACTCAGACCTGCGTTTAAATACGTGATCATTACCTGCCATGAGTAAGACAGCGTTCGTGGTTACGCAACACTGAGTCCCTAAAAATCGCCACATCTCATGGACTTGGGGAAAGTCACGCGAGACCTGAGCCGCCGAGCGGAGGACTGGCAGCAGACCCGAGCCAGAGGATCGGAAAGGAAGCGGAAATTTACTGTTTTAGGGGAGAATACAGAGCAGCGCACCCGGGGCAGCGCTCGTATTCAATAAAGTGCTGCCAAAAGGACGGAGTCCGTTTATTCATTTAGATTATCTGGCCCAAGATACGGTGAGTGATCGCCAAATTATCAATTTTACAACAGAGCGGAGGATGTGTTTTTCATCATCTGTTGGGGGTAGTGTCATTCCCAGTTTGATATGAAATTGTAAAAAAATTAATCTATGAGTGCAACCTTTGTAATCCGGGAATACTTTGTAACGAAGAGCCTCCAAACGGATGCGTGCATGGTTGCTGTTTGTGAGCGAAACCAATATGATAGGTCTAGTGTTAATTTTGTAATTAATGTGCTGATGATTAGGAAAACAGTTCATTGGAAAATACTAAATTACGCCCGTCATTTAAAAGTACCAAATTATAGCATCTCAAATGAAATGAGTATGATTTTGTTACTGGTTAATTTAGTGACAATTGTGGAGCATCTTACACTGAAGACTCAGCACTGTACAATTAGTACATTTGTCGAGCAAAATCAACGGATCCGGTTTATATTGGAAATACCTTCCCTGCAGGACTTATTTATTGTATCCAGTGTTGTGACTTATCGCTTTTTTTCTTCAGTAACTGACAAATGTAGGTCAGGGAAAGAATAAATGATTCCGCGATTTTCATAAAAGAATTATAGGTGTAATCATCTACTTTTAACGCAGACATTAAATATACAAAGAAAATTGGGCAACTTCCTGTTATTAGGCTTGTACACCTCTGGTCGGACAGCCGTAGAAATGGTAAATATCGCTTATTGGCTATTTAAATTAGATAATTATTAAGAATTCAATGCAAGGAAGCTATATTTAGATACGTTAGGTATAAAATAAAATTCTAGTAATTTATGTATCTCGCAGTTAATGTTTATATGAATAATAAATGGGATTCATTTAGAATATACTGATCGATTTAATCATTTTACAGTTTTATCATCGTAATTAAGTGGCTTAAAAATATTTAACGAAATCGTCTTTACATAATTTTGTGAATACCTTCTCAGTTTTCTTATCGCCAGAAACATATTCTACAAATACCCAAGTCAACATACGGACGTGTAGTCGGAATGTTTATTTGGTGTGTCCCAAAGATATATCTTTTATTGTCCTTTTAAAGGATGGTGCCTACTAGGAAATATAGGCAGGCATTCTTTATATTCCTGTACCTGGTTGCACATCGCTGAGCCTGCATGCCAGTTCAGTACAGCCAAGCGGCGGCACATGGGTATGAGACCACTGTGAAACCTCCGTAGGAGACGCTGAGGTTGTCATATCGGCGCTGACCCGCCGCATGAGGGAGGCTTCGGGGACGGATTTGCTTTTTTTCCTTGGGTATGAGCGGGGCTACTGGGCGTTGTCATTTCCCAACATTTGATTGGATGCCTGTGACTGCGCTCGTCTGCCATTGGCTGCGCGAGGTGTCAAAAGGATGGTTTCCTTCCTTGCGCTGGGCTGGCTCGCTCCACAATGCCAGTTGCGGCGTAAGGGCGCGGCTCCATCAAACACTTTCTAAAGTGGCGTGTCGCTTGCAGTTCTTCATTTTATCGCACACAATTTTAGCAGGGGGCGCTAACTAATGTAACTTTGCACCTGCAGACCGGCGGCCGTGGCGTGAAGAGCTGCTGTAGTGCAGAGAGAGACACCCCGGGTTCGCAGGGCTTGTTGTTTTTCCTCTGCGCTCCCTCCGCTCGCCGACAAAGAGCGCCTCGCCGCGTCGCACCGCACCGGGGACGCGTACCTGTTACTCCCGCAGCACACAGGTGTCCAGCGACCCCGCACCATGGAAGCCGTCGCTAAGTACGACTTCAAAGCCACTGCGGATGACGAGCTAAGTTTTAAACGAGGGGAAATCCTAAAGGTAGGTACACTTACCCATCTTCTCACAGTGCCCTAAACAGTTCACGCTCGTATACTTATAAAATTGTATAATGTATATCGTATTTAACAAGCCTGTGTTTTAAAACCTTAATTATTTACCTGTATCATAAACCATTTCAAATCTATTTTAATTTACAAAGTCGAGTAGGCATGGCAATAGGGTGACGTCGGCATTCATGAACCATGCATTTAGTTTTCGCCTTTAAATTTCTAAATCTAGTCAAGTGACTAAGTTGACAGACTCGGAAACTTTGGTGGAAAATGTGGGAAATAAATGATAATTGGTGTGGTAGATCAAATGCTGTTTTTACTGGTGAGAGAGAACGTGAGAAATTTCAGTTATCTGTAGGGAATTGACTAACACGCATGTCCATTCCCAGAATTTATGTAGCAGGTATAGTAACGTATTGATGGCTGGTTTCTTTTCTATGTACTCTTATTTTCTGGCGTGCTTACGATCAGCTCCTTTGCGATAAATGCACACTTGGTCTAGCTGTGCAGGAGATGATGCACTCCTTTGGTCTTTGTTAGTTCTGCATTTGTAAACACAAAGGCACGCTCGTGATAAGCTGGTCTCCTGTTGACAACAATGTAAGGAAAACAAACGTATAAGTAGCTTGCAGGCTAGATCTGCCATTTTAGTTCGCGTCTGCGCTTGGACGTTATACCGTTTATTTAGTCAGATCTCCTTGGTTAGTCAGGCCAGCGTTTTCTTTTCCTGATAAAAGTAGCTTCTCGGAACTGTTTATGTTTCCAAGAAAAGCCTCTGCCAAAATATAGCAAGGCTTATTTGATATATTAATCATGTTCTTTTTTTTTTTAGCAGATATTCTGCATGTTTTCACAACCAGTGTTGGCAACCAATTTAAAATAACTCTTAACCTCCCTTGACCAGAATATGTCACCGTATTTAACGGGTGACATGGCTAGAAAAAAACAAGTCTGAGTAGCCTGCATTTGGTACATTTTCTCCTGTTGTGATTGTGGGGTTTTTTAACCATCCGCAGCCTCCCAGCTGTGGGGGGTGAACCTGATTCTCCCCAGACCACAGAACTAGTCTGAGTTGCTGTTACCTTTTTTCCATCATTGCACGTCGGTGATGTGATTAATTTATAAGGTCATAAATCCACTAGAATAAATGTCACGCTATGCAAAGTCATGGAGCGGAATATAGAGACCACTTTTGGTCATACGCTAGAAGAGGTATAATTAATAAAAAAATACCTAAAGTTTTACATAGTGTTATAAATACAATCATAGCATTTACAACCAAGTTAAGAATACCATCCGGGCTGATCTTTCTTTTCCTTTACTTTAAGTACTGTGATGGGAGGGAAACTGAATATGTACTCAGTCTGTCACTTCATGATACGCGTGAAGTAATTACCGATGCCCATGAGCTTGAGTACTAGCGGATGATGAAACATTTTGTTCCGCTGCCTCACTCTTTAGTTGCATTAGTTAAATAACTTCAATAACTACATAGTCCCCTCACGCACTGTTTAAAATGTATAAGGAGCATTAATTTAAATGTATCTTTAGAACCAGGGCCACAAGCCCCTGTAAATACCTTGGCGTTTTATAGTTTAATTGTGTAATTATCACGGTCATTTTGTCATAGATATGAGAATCCTTAAAGATTTATTTCTTTATTTCTTTTATTAGTTGTCTTGGGTCTTGCTGTACAGCATCCGGCCCTGCAGTGAAGTTTGCCCTGGTCCGTAGAGAAATGCAGGGGGTAAAAGGTGTGTCATAAGTCACTGCCGAGCGGTGCTGTCTTAACATGTTATAACGATATGTTCACTTCCAAAGTTTGGATAAGATACGCCTTCGGTTGCCGCAGCATGCCTTCTGCGTACCCGAAACATCCGGCTTTTTTCTCAGTATCGCGCATGTGAGGCGACTTGTTTCTTGGTGAAGACCTTTTCAGCGTCAAATCCTGTGTACCTGTGCATCCATGGCCTGCGGCATCAGTCCACCAAACCGGCGCGCGGCTCAGCGCCGCCCCGGGTACAGGGTGTGTGGCGTAAACATGCACTAGCAGCACCTCCTGCAGAACAATGCTTGAATATTTTACTGGCAAGTGCCCTCCCGCTCCCGTATTCCCGTATTCCTGGTTTTTAGCTTTTCACGTTGACGTAAAACGGCAGCAGTGAGAAACCACATCACGGCAGAAGAGCCAGATACCTGTGTGTGTTTAGTCAAAGCGTTTGGGAGCATGGGTCATGCACGACGGGTCCTTATCCTCCTGTCCGTCTTCCAGGCTTCCATCCTCTGTCAGCTCAGATTATTTATGCAAATGTCCCGTCCGACTCGACTGACCGACTTTTGCTCTCTTGTATTAATTATAATTATAGTGATTATGTGTAAGTTTAATAGTTATTGTTCCACAATAATACCCTTAATTAGTACCTCTAACTGAATGTAACCCAGTGCCTTCGTTGTCCTGTACTGGACGACTTCCTCACTGATTTTGTAGACGACAGAAGCTGTTCCTTTTGCACTTTGATATGCTGTGCTCTGTTCTGGAAGCTTCATCTCACCCTAGACAGTTCCAACACAAAGCTATGTTTCATGGGGTGTGACACAAACATGTCAGAGGTGAGAGTGTGTGAAAAATGGTGTGCACCGATGACAAGTCCACGTTTGGATCTGTGCTCTGTCGGCGGCGTTGTCATGGAGCTGGTGTAACATGTAGCATTTAAACGGAGAAACCAAAAAAAAAAACTGTTTTTGATGTGGAGGAAAATGGTGATTCCTGCCGGTGGGAAAGAGTTCAGCCTGCCTGACATGTGCCAGGCGACGCTCTCAGAGGAACTGAGGCTGAGGCAGCGTGAGGTCGACAGCAGAACAGGCAGGAAAGGGAAATGAGCAGCATCTCCGATTGGTGGTCAGGCGCTTGTCTGAAGACTGGCAGTCTGTTTGTGGGGAGGCAGGAGCTGCAAGTATTTTATTTTATTTTTTTTCCCTTTTAGTGTCAAACTAGGGAAGAGACTGTGCCACTCAAGGGTTGCTGGAGAAATGGTGTAACTTTAGCTGTTCTGGTTACGCAAGAGTGCTGCCCAAAAACTCTGGCAGGCTGCTCACCCCCAGGGGCTGCGACATGTTGCCGCTCGTGTCAGTTAAAGGTTGTAGTGACTCTGTGCTCTGTCAGGTGCCGTGGCTACGCGCCATGAGTGTCTGCACGGTGCTGACTTCACTGCACTACAGAAGAGCATGCTAGACTGGGCTGTTGCCTCGAGATAAGGGCCTTTGAAAATGGGTGTGTGGTTTTTTGAAAATGGGTGTGTGTGGTTTTTTTTTTTCCCTGTCATTTTTAAATCTCCCTCCTTCAAACTCTATTGCAAGAG
>JAODKE010000101.1:8616073-8627125 GCA_026779605.1 Mormyrus hasselquistii
CCAAAAGTGAACATCAACCATAATGAAAGTGTGTGTGTGTGTGTGTGTGTGTGTGTGTGTGTGTGTGTGTGTGTGTGTGTGTGTGTGTGTTGTCTGATACTTCTGGTCCAGGGTATGACTCTCAATAACCTGTTTTTGAATCTGAATATCCACAAAATAGTCCACAACCTTCATATTCTGTCTTTAGAATGTGCCCCAGCTGCTGGGGAGGACAGGGCTTAATCGGGCCTGGGGTCATCACGGACCCCCAGTCCTCCACCCCCCGAGTGGCCTGTCGTGGTGCTTTCGGAAAGGTTTCCTCAAAGTGAAGAGCTGCTTTTCTGGGACGAGGAGTCCCCTGACACATTCCTACAGGCGCAGGCTGGCTCTGCTATGCATCTGGTCGGGAAACCTCTTCTCTATAACCAGCCTGCCCCCCCCAACCGATGTCACCCAGCTGGCATCTAACCAGACCGCAGTACACGAGAGGGAGGCAATGGGACTCGATGACCTCAGCTCTGTGCTTCGTCTTCCTAATTTTTAATGCTGGCCCCCGAGGCACATGCCAGTGCCCCCCCCTCTCTCTCTGGGCCTTCCTCACACCAGTCACTGCTGATTTGTGCTCCCATGTCGTCTGCTTCCATTTCAGCTTTTGGAGATATTGATCAAGTTTCTGCTGCTCAACCCTCTGTAGCAGACAGAAGATAGTGTGCATGCAAATGCATCCATGCATGCCTCTCCCTGCTCTTAGCCACTGTCTGAAACCAGAGCTCTCTAGATTCCCTCAGAGAAAGGAAGAGGTCGGTCACTTATACCAGAGCTGAATTTGATATCAAGGTTTCTTTTATTTTATTTTATTTTCAAAGCTTATACTTTGCTCGCTCCCTGCAACAATTAGCTGGGATTCCACAATGCGCTGAACCTCTGACAATCGCAACGTTTCCATCGTGGGGCTGGGCATGCTGGCGTGGCGATGATGATGTTGGGAAGCGGAGAGCGCCCTTGCTGCCCCTGCCATGGGGGGGAGGGTCCGGGCGGAGGAATAAGACCTCCCGGAAGGTTGGGTAAACAGTGGACAGACTAATGGGTGACATGGCACCGGCTCGGAGCCTGTGAACTCCTGGTACCTCACCACCGCTTCCCTTCACGCCTGTCAGGCAGTTTGGGAGTTTGAATCGACGGAGGGCTCATACTTCACCAACTGTGGTGGTATGTCTGGCCCAGTGTCAAGCCTCCCCCCTCCTCACATGTTATGATTCTGGAAGCCTCCCTGTCATCCTGCCATGTCAGTCATTCCCTGGAGATGTCAACATTTTTTCTAAATGCTTAAACAAAGGGGCCTTTCGTTTTTGAAGTGTGATACCTGGCTGTCAAGACACCTAAATACAAAAATAATATATATGGTGCATCTTGGAAAGGTAACTGTGCATTAAAAGGACACCTTCCATCTGTCTTTTGGCAGGTGTGTAATTGGGGGGGGGGGGGATTGTTCCGTTTCTGTAAACGGGTCACCTGCTCGCAGCCTGTTGCCCAGTGGGTGGGGTACCTCCCCCGCCTTGTCTCTTGACACTTAGAACTTGTTGATGACTAAAATCATACTGGCCTACCCAGTGGCCCGTACAGTGAATTCCCTTGGTTGGACCAGGTGGTTGGGGGTGGGGTGGGGTGGGGGGGGCAGCATCTACAGGCTCTTTGCCGAAGTACGGCTTGTGACCTTACCACAGTGAGGTACGTGGTGGAGGTTTCGGTCATCCACGCTGTTGGCAGCGCGGCCGCGGCCTAGGGGAAGGTGGGCATTGAGGACCGGGGGGAGCGTGTCCTCGACCCCAGCCTCGGAGCTTGTGTGGTGAGTGGCCACGTAGCATCTGAAATGAGACACTCTTTGCTGGGGGGTGGGCTAGGGTCACAGCTGGGCCAGTATCACTTATGACTCTGGGAAATATTCCTGAAAACAAACATGCTTCTGGCAGGAACAGGAGCAGCTACAGTGGAAGTGAAGGCAGACTCCTGCACTATAGTGAGGACCTGTGTACCCACTCCCTCTCCCAGCGAGGTTTTCCTCGAGCCTTTCCCCAGGTGGGGTCCTGCAGGGTGAGCAGCGGAGGTTTCCAGTGTGTGTAGAGTAACAGGGTGGGTTTGTACCGGCCAGACGTCTGTGGTTTGTCACCCCCACCTCCTACTGCAATGGAAAATGCTGACAAGGCCGACTGCCTTTTGTTCTCTCTCTTGTCTGTGGTCTGTGTCAGCCTGCTCTTTGTTTTTGTTTTCTGTTTGTTTTGAGATATATATATCTCATATATAACGTGTGTATATATATATATATATATATATACGTTGACAAATACGTTCCAGTATAGAAAACAATATTTTTGGTTCCATAGAATGTTAAATACATTGAAATACATCTCAGACTAAAGGAGGCAATACAGAGTTTAGTTATTTCTTTAGCAGAGTCTTTTTTTTTTTAATTTTTTTTTAATACCTAAAGCAATGTGCGAGTAAGAAAGCAGGGACAATCCCCCGAGCAGATGGCCGAGGTTATCTTTATGCAAATTAAACCACACCCGTCTAGTTTAGATGACTGGTTAGCCGGCTTTGTGTATCCAGCAGGTCGGCTTCTGTGGCTGACGCCGCGTCACCTTTCTGCATCCCGACAGAGGCGCACAAAGCCCTGTCCTAGTAAGGGTGCAGCTCACAGGGGACTCCATTAAGATCAGTCAGCATTCCTGAGCACCAGGATATGGGCCAGGTACCTGCATAAGTACCTGGAGTTACCTGCATAAATCATGCAAAGGTTTCCACTTGCCCTCCCTGATATGGTGGGGGTGGGGGTTCACTTTCCGCCCATAATACACTGCTTCTCCTGCTCTGTGGTAATTAGTGTTAACGGCATGGTAAAACAGATGGCATTAATACAGCCCAAGTTCCAGTCCTGACCCCAGCAAATTCAGCACGACTTCAGTCCCGGCAACATGCGACGGCTCTTAAGAACTTAAGACCATAAGAAATTTACAAACGAGAGGAGGCCATTCGGTCCATCAAGCTCATTTGAGGAGAACTTAACTAATAGCCCAGAGTTGTTAAAATCTTATCTAGCTCTGATTTAAAGGAACCCAGGGTTTTAGCTTCCACTACACTAGCAGGAAGACTATTCCATACTCTGACTACACGCTGTGTAAAGAAGTGCTTCCTCAAATCCAGTTTAAAATGTTCTCCCGCCAATTTCCACCTGTGGCCACGAGTTCTTGTATTTGAACTAACAACATTTAAGTTACTATTTGGTTGAAGAGCATCCAGACCTGTTAGAATCTTACATACCTGGATCATGTCCCCCCTCCTCATAAGACATTCCTCTAAGACCAGGAATCATTTTTGTAGCGTTGAACCCTTTCATAAAATACCAATGTCGTCTTTTTTTTTTTATTTAAAAAGTAAGGTGACCAAACCTGCATACGATATTCTAGGTGAGGTCTTACCCAGGAATTGTATAATCGTAGCATCACCTCCCTTGACTTGAACTCCACACACCTAGAGATGTAACGCAGCATTATATTGGCCGCCTTCTTTGCTTCTCCATACTGGCGAGAGTGGGACATGGAAGCATCATCATACACAGCAAAAGTCAGCAGTGACCTCCTTACTAATAATGCTCCTCTAGCTTCTCCACGTTCAGGTGCATTGAGGGGTGGCCATCGGAACGTCGCCCTCAGTCAACTGTGCTCTCCTGTGGTGCTGCGTTCTAGTTTGCTCCTTGGTGCTGGTCATGTTCTCGCTCTTGTGCTCTCTCGGGGGGGTGTCCTCTGTAGGCCTGTGCTGTTTTCTGGCATCTTCACTTTCTTCCCCCAAACGGTCACTGCCATTAGGACAGCCCCCCCTCCCCCATGTACATCAAAGGATCACCTGACCAAATTGAAACTTCTTTTTCTTTCTTCCAGTGTAAACTCAGAGCTAACACACGTGAGAGGTTACATTCCGCCCTCCCACACATGCACACCAAGCTCCCCCACCCTGACCCAGCCTTCCTCCAGCTGGACAGCTCACCCTCCTGCTGTAATTTCCAGATTCTGCATCATGTTTGGTCTCACCCTTCGCCTCTTGGGGAGGGGGGGGGCTCACTGACAGCTGGCTGGATGCACGCTCAGTGGAGCACATACTCCGTTGGCTGTGTGTGTGGTGTGTAGGGGTGTGTCTGTGGGGGTGGGGGGGGCATTCCAGCCAAAGCAGAGTGGTCTATATTTGTCATTATATTACAACCTCGGTGGATAATTATCCAAGCCCCCCCCCCCCAGATGAGATTCTTCTCATCTGACTTGCCAAAGCTTCCCTTTTCCGTCTGTTTGCTAGTTATATCATTCAGCTTTGGATACAGGCTGTGCGTGTGTGTGTGTCTGTATGTGGGGGGGGGATTTATTTAAAGCAACCTAAATAGGGCGAGAGCTTTGCATAAGCTTCTTAAAGTCATTTTTTATGAAATGGAAATTTTTAGTAGGTGGCTATTTCTGAGCCTCAGTGGGTCAGGACCGTCTTACCAGAAGGATGAGAATAGAGCGTGAGGCGTGTGGTGGAGGGGTGGAGATCATAGGATTGGGGGGGGGGGCAACTGTCACTAAGCACCAGAGGCCAGATGCTACCTTCCCACTCCCTCAGGTCTGGCCCAGGCGTGGTAAGGGTCCATTTTAATTTGAATTTAATCATCCCCCTGTACAAACCTGCCAGTGTGCTTTTTGTATGGAGGACTTAAATGGACCTCCCCCCCCCTCCAGCCTGTTGCTGTGCTCCTTCCCTGCGTCATGTCCTCACATCGCTTTCTGGGGGCCCCGAGAATCTGGCCAGTCAGATGTGGTGCGGACGTCACAGCGCGTGGCACGTAACAGTAGCCCCACGTCTGCCGGTGGGCCTCTTACTCCACAGGCATCTCCCGGGGCAACAGGTTGGGGTATTTTCAGACACACATCCTTTTGTTTGTAGGCACCCACATGCACAGTACCCTTAGCGAGACCAGGTGTTGACACCCCAGTGTTGGAGAACATACCATGACAGCTTCTGTGTTCGTTTTGCAGGTTTTAAATGAAGAATGTGACCAGAACTGGTACAAGGCGGAGCTCAATGGAAAAGATGGCTTCATCCCCAAGAACTACATCGAAATGAAGGCGCATCCGTAAGTGTGACCATAGCTCCCCACCCCCAGGGTTTGCGTTGGGGCCAGGCAGACTCTCAGCTGAAAAGCAATAGTTGGTTCTTCTTCCTGCCTGCTGTCTCTCTGTTTCTGTTGGTTCTTGCTGGTGTAGGAACCAGGTAGCACATGTTCCATCTAATATTTCATTTGGCTTCATCCACCCCCACCCTCCCTCAAAACAATAGACTTGCATTTAAACCCCCCCCCCCCAGTGTTAAACTCACTCCTTTCTTGCTGGTTCCCACTGATTCCTGCTGGCTCCAGCCCTACCTTCATGCTCACTAGATGCAACAAGTGCCTGCACTGTCCTGGGACTGTGACCTGCTCCCAGTCGCGTACCACACATGCAGGGGAGCAGGTGGTAGGTTACGGGCCGTTATGTTCCCTGCATGTTAGTGACAGAAAGGGGTCCTAGGCTGGTGTGCCTAGCTGATGTATTACATTAAGGCTTATAGAGCAGTGCTTTGTGTATCCGAAACGTGAATTCGTGAATGTGTTAAAAATTGTGCGATGGTCATTATCCATCTATGTATTTTCTAACCACTTATTCTGATCAGATTGACTGAGAGGTCTGTCGCCTGGTCCTGGCAACACCAGGCTGGGGTTATACTCTGGGTGGGATGCCAGTCCGTCTCAGGGCACATACATGCAGTCATACTCTAAATGGCTAAATGGGGTTTCTGAATTTACCAAACTGCTTGGTTTTGGACAACACTGGGAGAACGTGCTGACTCTACACACACAGTACGGTTGGGATTCGAAGGCCACCCTTTGATTATTAATTTCTTTATTTAGTAACTCTTTCTAGATAGCTGTGACCAGTGGTTATGCATCCTACTTGATGGAAGTTCTTTAGAACTAGATTTGTTCCTCTCCTGCTTCCCTGCTTTTTGCATGGGCAAACCATTGGTTTTGCATAAATACACACTCTTGCCTCTTCTAGTAAAAAGAGAAGGATGCCAGCCTCCCATGCGGCTGCGATACCTGATAACGCCAGCTACGTTACCACGGGGGTCAGAAGTGGGTGTGTGTAATATATATATATATATACACACGGGTGAGCACGGAGGGGTTGTTTAAATGAATACCTAACAACACATTGGCATCAAGGACCAGTTAAGGAGTAGGACTGCATTTTGCCTTGAACAGTTTTAGTCCATCTTGGAATCTTGTCCAGTCTTTGAAGAAATCAAATGATACTGCTGTTGGGCCAGGCAAGATTCAGTACCACTTCCTAAAACATCTGCCATCATTAAGTACATTAGCTCTCTTTGGTTATCAAGAAATATTCCACCATACAGACCATAATGACTACCACCAGATAACCTTCATTAGTTGCATGTGAAAAATCATGAAAATGATGGTTGGTTATCATCATGTATGGTCATACCATCAATGATTTCCAGGGTGGTTTGACAAGGTAGGAGTACTTTTTTAGATTAATGTTCTCAACCCAGTCCTTGGGGGCTTCCAGAAAGCCCATGGAGCTGGGAGGGAGCAAAAACGTGGACCATCTGAGGGTCCCCTAGGGCCGGCTTGAGAAACACTCCCATTGTCTCATCAGCTTGGATGCTTATTTGTGATACTTATATCAAAAAATAACACATGGTGTCAGTTTTTTAATTTATTTATTTTTTGTTCTGTCTTGGAGAAGGCCTATGGTATGATTTGGAAATATGGCATCTTAAAGACTTCAGTTTGGATCTCTGGTTCACTCAAATTTTATTTTGAGTTGCATATTTAACAGATTTTAGAGTCCGAGTAGGAGATATCTATGTAAACCTGACATGTTAAGACTTACTACACGTCCCTGAGGAACCCCTATGTTACTCTTTTTAGTATATAAAAATTAATAGTGCTGTAACCGGGGCAGAGTGGTGGCTCTGAGGCTTGGGATCTGTGCCAGCAACTGGAAGGTTGCTGGTTCAAATCCCGAGAATGCCCAGAGTGATTCTACTCACTTGGACCCTTAAGCGAGGCCCTAAACGTGCAATTGCGTCATCCTGGGTGTGATGTTAATCTACCCCCAGCCATATAAGGAGGTCCTCCAACTTACAGGCAGGGGCGCCGCTAGCAATTTTGGGCCCTATGACAAAATATGAGGTTAGGCCCCCCTACCAGTGTTGTTATTAATAAAGCAGATCTCTGGGGGCCTTGAGAATCGTCATCGTTTCCCCCCCCCCTTTACAGCGCCCCTGCTTACAGGAAGTAACTTGGTGGTTAGGGGCAGGATTGGCACTCCAGCCACTGGAAAAAAAACCTCAGTGGTCCGTTTAGTGTGGTGCTGAGGTATCACCCGCCACATGGCTGCACTCAGGTTCTCATCGCTGAGGTGTTTGGCGTGCGGTGACGCACTGTAATCAGTGCATGCTCCATACCCCTCTTTAACTGGGACACTGTAGTCTAAGTAGATGAACACAGTTGAAAATAGAATCCATGTTAATAAACAGAATCCATAGTTGGACCAGTAGTACATGGATTTCCAAAATTAAAACTGTCTATACATTTTTGCCACTAAACATCTTTTTATAATGACCCAGACATGTTCTGGATGGAAATTCCATAAAAGAAGTGAAAGTTCCTGTCTCATCTTTGATCATGGGTTGTCTTGTTCATCCCATGCATGAGGATTTTGAAGAAATGTTAATGTTTTGAATATCCTGAAAGTCTTGGCAAAAACAAAATGGGGTTGAGAAAGGAACTCGTGCTTCTGCAGAACATGGATGTGCTCTAACCTGGGTCATGGCGGCGTTTGGTTATGGCTCAGCGGGACGATCTTATACAGAGTCACTGGATGCCGCTCATCACCAAGGTATGCACGTCATTTTTGGGGCCCTCGGAACGTCTCCCTTTCAAAGTCTATGTGAAAGCTGGCAAGTCCTCCAGGCAACGGGGCCCCTGGAATTATCTCTGCGACATGCAGCGAAGCTAAATACCAAGAGATGCAACCCAGGCTACTCTGCACTTTTCTGTAGCATCCTTACCTGGGAAGCCGTAGATACCAAATGTCATCCTGAAGCTATCAAACGAAAAGTCCCGGACTTTTTTGTGGACGTTAGAGAACGTTTTCCATTCTGTGTCCCAGTATACAGACATTTCAGCGAGTCGTTGGAACACCTCAGTACTGCTAATCGAATTCCAAAACGAAAGTTCAGTTTTTATGGCAAAACCTCTTTAATTTATACTCAAGATCCTGTTTACAGGGCCTTTCACCAGTGGTTGTGAAGATCATAACTAAGCACTCAATCCTTGAAAAATAAAATGTTAGTATTTGTTTTTGCTGGGTCCTAGATCACTGCGGTGTGCCTAGTAATGACCGAGCAGGCATGGTCTCCATTCAGACACACAGAAGTATTTAATACCCCCACCAGACCCCAGACCTGTGTTGAGCGAGTATGTAAATAACAAACACAGCAATTATCAGTCAGTTTGAGACTGTTGGGACAAGGTCATTCAAAGCAGGTGTCGCTTTTTTGATTACAAAGTTTTGCTCGTGACTTAAGTTCTGCCGTGAATACGGCCTTACACTCCCTCCTTTATCATGGGCGTCTCTAACTCTGTGCATTGGCATTTCGCATCATCGTTCAAGGAGAAAAGCCTCCACTTCGTCAGGGGCATTAAAGGAGGTGGAGATCTACTTCGCCATCTGCATTCCGGATCTTCCAGTAAAGGTTCAGTGGTGATTGAATCTAGTGGCTGAGGTCGGCCATGCAAAGCATTTGACTTTGTGTTCATGAAAGCACTCTTGGATTTTCTCTTTGTTCAGTGGCGTGTATGGAGGCGTTATTTTAGAACATGGGAACATCAGGAAGGAACCGTGTTTACGCCATAGGATGCACCTGGTCCTGTCAAATGTCCTCGTACCTCATTCATCTTACTGGCATATAACGATGTGCAGAGCCATCACTGTACCTAATGACTCCCGTGATATATCACCGTGTTTAATGGCTGGCATCGGGCATTGAGGGCCGAAGGCATCCTTTGGCTTTCTCTGAATGTGTAAACCTGCCCAGATGCAGGAGAGAGGGTGAAAGATGATTCATCAGATCATGGTTACATTGGTTAGAGGTCCATATTATGTGTTTTAGCCTTGGAAACAAATAATTTCCAACCATCAGGCTTGCCTTATATTCCAGCTGTGAAGCTTGTGACCAGTTTTTGCTAAGACTAGGTCACAGAGATGCTGATTCAGTTCTGTGGTCATTTTATGAGGCAATGCTGTTGTGGTATTTAGGAACTATTCTCTTTAGTTCCCGGCTATCCCTGTCTTCCCCTTGACACACTTAAATAATTTAGCAACTTTTATAGCCAACGCACAAGCAGTTCAGGCGCAAACTATCTGCCGTCTTAGAAATCCGTTAGTTGCCTCATGTTTCTTTGATAACTCGTATCAGTGTGCTGATTTTTATAGCTGACGTATTCTGGTAATTGTCATTCAGTCCAATACGGCTCCCCTTTTGTAGTTGCGTTTTGTAATTGTGATTTAGTTTGAGGTTAAAGTTCTCCCTCCTGAGGTGTGTGTGTGCGTGCGTGCATGCGCACCGGCAGATCCAGGCATGTATACGCCTATGCCTGCATAGACACACTGGGAATAAACATGGCCGTATCAATAGTTGAACAAATGGCCGACGTTCCTGTCTTCCGGGTTTATCCTCTGACTCGGTTTGGGTGACCTTTTGCCCCACAGGTGGTTCTTTGGGAAGATCCCTCGAGCAAAGGCGGAGGAGATACTCAACAAGCAGAGACACGACGGAGCCTTCCTCATCCGGGAGAGCGAGAGTGCGCCGGGGGATTTCTCCCTCTCCGTGAAGTAGGTGCCCCCGTGTGACGTCCCCAGGGCCCGATGATGCGCAGTGCTGACGGTGGCCCAGCTGTGAAACAATGGGGCTGTAACAGTGGGGTTTTATAACGACAGCGTATAATGATGCTGAAACTGATGTTCGGATTGCCCTCTATAAAGTATGGCCTATGGACCACGATAATTCACTTGGCTTGTGTGGAGCGTGTCGTGAGAGCCTGTTAAGGACCTGAGCAACTTTGTGATGCATTTTTTTTTTTTTTTTAATTACCAGCTAAGATAACCTACTTATAGTCACAGATCAGTAGGTTTTGCAAATCCCATAGAGTCATTCAGGCGAATGTGACCACAGATAAGCCTCAGATGACGTCCGCACTTTTCCATGATCTGCCTGAGAGTGGTATTCTTTTCCCCCCCCCCTTATGCACACAATGCTGCCCCCTAGTGTTCATTTTTTCTAAACATAGTCCTTCCTGGCCTCCCGTACTCTACAGGTTTGGGAATGATGTTCAGCACTTCAAGGTTCTGCGTGATGGGGCAGGAAAATATTTCCTATGGGTGGTTAAGTTCAACTCGCTGAACCAGCTGGTAGATTACCACCGGTCTACCTCTGTGTCACGGAACCAGCAGATCTTCCTGAGGGACATCGAGCAGGTCCCCCAGGTGAGCCAGGGATGCGGGCGTCCTCCATGCCACCACTGGTCAGCGTATCCGTCTGGCTGACGCAATGTTAATGAAGTACGACATCTGTAGGTCTTGCCACAGGTGTTTAGTCAGACCTAAGAGAGCCTGAGTGTGGATTGCTGAGTAAATCCAGTTTGTAAGAACGGCTGCTGAATCTTGTCTTTTGCCTCACCCCATGTAGCAGCATTCCTATGTCCAGGCGCTGTTTGACTTCGACCCCCAGGAAGAGGGCGAGCTGGGTTTCCGGCGTGGGGACTACATCCAAGTGTTGGACAACTCCGACCCCAACTGGTGGAAGGGGGCATGCCATGGGCTGACGGGCATGTTCCCCCGCAACTGAGGTCACCCACGTCAGGAGAAGGACCCCCCAGATCACGGCAAAGATCTCCCTGGTCTTCACTTTATTAATGGCGTC
>JAODKE010000101.1:8637346-8648712 GCA_026779605.1 Mormyrus hasselquistii
ATCACACTGTTAAGTGAGACTTCAAATGACAAATGTTACACCTTCACAGAACAGCTTTGTTATAAAGCAGTATTTTTCTAGAAATGTCTGACTGGATTTTGTTGTACCAAACGTTTATGCAAAATAAGCAATGTTATTCAGAAAAGTTCCAAAAAAATAAGGTGATGCTTATGAAGACCTTGTTGCTTTTTTATTTACAACTTCTAGAAACCGTAGAAGTTACATCCATATCCCACAGCTGCTAATCTTTTACCGATTCTCACTTGTGGAAAATGTGGTGTACCCCACTATATCAGAGTGGGGAAAGAGTGGAAAATGAAGTCTTCCAAGGTCATCCAGGGTGAAAGTCCCTGTTCTTCGCCTCAGGGAAGACAAAATCTGTGACAGAAGCTGCAGTACCATCCTGTAATGGCCATACCTCCCTTGTGTGGGGATTCTGGTGACGTCCTGCAGGGATAAAGGTTCTGCTACCACCAGCGGTAGTGGGCGAAGGCTCTGTTGGCCTCTGCCATCTTGTGAAGCTCATACTTCTTCTTGATGACGGGGCCCTCGTTTGCGAAGGCAGTCAGCAGCTCCTGCGTCAGCTTCTCGTCCATGAGCGTCCGCCGATGCTTGTTCTCCCGGCACTCTGTGATCAGCCACTTCATGGCCAGGAAGCGCTGCCGGTTGTCCGTGAGAGGCGTGGGCACCTGGCGCAGGTCAAGAGGTCATGGTCACAATAGGCGAACTTGGCTATTTTTGTAACTGTGGTGCCGATGCAACGCTCCTCATGACCACCAGACTGATCCTGCTGCATGTACCAAATGGCATATTTCAGACCAGTCTGTTTATAATCATGACATTGAGTTTGTCAAAAGAAGTTCCAAAGCCACAGATACGGATGTAGGTGATGGCAAGATTGGCAGTGAAGGGAAGCCACCTGCAGGGGCACTCATGGAACTGGGGGTTAAGGGCTTTGCTAACAGGCCTGTAGACAATTCTGCCAAGCCTGGGCTTGAACCAATGAACCTTCTGATCACGGGCACGGAGACTAAGCCCACTGGGCTACACACTGCCCCTATATTTTTACATATGTCCAACCACTAGCACAGTGTTTAAAAAAAGTTCAACAGACCTACACATATTTCACCATAATAAACACAAACAGGAAAATATCATATACCTGGTAGTACTTGCCCCCTTTCTGGATGCTAACCAGACCAATAACTGGCTTACAATTGGCCAGCGCCTGGTGGAAGATGATGTACGGGTTGCATTCTATAGCAGCCTTCTGGGCATCAGGGCTTTTGTGATACTTCTCCACTTGTTTCCTCTTGATGTTCTCAAGTGTCTACACATGGGGAACGGGTGAATACGTCAGTCACATGATGTCAGCACAGCCCACTGCAAAATTGACAGTTTACCTCATCCATACCTGTAACATGATATTCCTGGCTAGAATCTTGTTGCCACCTTTCATCATCATGTTGATAAATTTGCTGTTGAGGTGTGAAGAAGCAGCACTAGTCATTCATTTTCAAAATAAGATGGTAAAACAACATTCCACACACATGCACACCATGATACCTAATCATGGGATCACTGAAGCCAGAGCTGTGAAGTGAGGTTGGTGCTGCTTTGATGGGCCTGACTGCTTTCAGTTCCTGTTCCTTCCTCTGTTCTGCCGTAAGATCCGTTTCTGGGATGCTGTACACTTCCTTCCGAACCTCTGGCTCCAGGTAATAAGGATTATACCTGCTCCATCTGACCTGGAACAGCCTGAGACATGACACCTCAAACTCATCATTGCATACTGCAACCATGAATACTGCTTACAAATGCAAAGTACAGGAAAATAGGGTGTGAGAGAGAAACAAAAGTTTGAACTTTTTCATGCCAATGGCTTCATTCACTGTACAATTTTGCTCTTTTTACAATGTCTCCTTAAGAGTCCATGTAAATTAAGTAAACATGCATGCACTTTTGTCCACAACTTTCCCAAAGGTGATATTCTATTAGAATCACCTTAGTGGTGAGCCCTTGTCAGAAACTATTGTTAGGTTACTGCCAAACCTTGACAACAATCAGATCTCTCTCAAAGTCTCTGAAATCTTTTTGTTTTGGAATGGTAGATAAAGTAATCGCCTGCCATTTTCATATATAAACCTAAAACTGCCGGTATTTTTTTATAACACTGGGACCTCAAAGAATCGCCTGTTTTCACCATACTCTGCATCTCTAGTTTCTGGAATGGCTATTTCAAGTCCAAGAGAATGATATGCTTTCAAAAAATTGCAAAAACAATCATTGCCGTAATTATTAATTGATGATATAAATCGTAAATTGCTTGATACAAATTTTGCGATGGTCAAACTAGAATCGAGATGATTTCGAGAGAGGCAGCACGAGGTATCTTTGGATGGAGTTGCTAACAAGCTACATATCAAATATAATTTTCAAGCGACATCCTCAGCAATTACCGGACGCAAATGAAATTATACAGCTACTCAGTTACAAGCAAGTTACTGTACCAATAAGGGGCATTATTCATAGAAAGAATCAGTGCCGCTACTACCCTCCATACGATTTTCCTCGAAAAGCGTATTTTATCACATATAACCATTCAGTAAACCTATGCATTTAATATTCATTTTGCAAATATTTACTTAAAAACAATAATTTTACCTGGGTGTCCATGGTTTCAATAACGTTGCTGTCACCGCAGCCATCTTGGTTTTTGAAAGGACCCAGATGAGTGTTGCCAAAAAATGCCCGATCTTTTGCTCCAATTCGCTATATCGGCAAATTTATTTATTTACTTAACTCAATCATATGTATGTTATAATTTTTAAAAGATAATAAACGTTTTAACATTACAAGGACACCTTTCTATATATATTTTTTTCTGAGGCTCACGGATGGGAGTTCGGGTGAATGGAAAACAAACTGTGTCGTCATCGGCGTCGCCATCACGAGGGGTTTCAGCGTTTATCGAATATGGCGGATCCGGAAGGGGAGTCGTTGGAGTCTTGGCTCAGTGAGTACCTGTCACGCAATGGACATTTAATGACCGTTTTCAGGCCTGCTGTTGTGATGGGCATGAAACGGATGTTGTGTGCATATACAGATGCGTGAACGAAGCCTTTACATTGTGTCAGAATTAAGATTGGGTCTGATCATGTTGACAGCTGAGAAATTCATTATTCGCTGTGTTTGTAAAGCGGGAAGCGCGGGTCGTAACACTTAGTTAGCCTGTTATTTGCTGTTAGCATTAAGTAGTCCTGACAGTAGACAGATAAATATATTAGTTTAAATGACTTTTTAATTGTACGCATTGAGGAAGAGGAATAAAATGCCTGGGATTTCGCTGAGTAACAAGGTTACCATGATCGACTGGACGGTACTTTGACGTGGTTCCTGCCCCTCAGTCAGTTAGTGTAGGAGCGCTGCAGCTCACAACTCAGTTATTTTGATGCAACACATTTTGACAGTTGCAATAATTTATACTACAACATATTCTGATTCACCCTGAAAGTTGTTTCGTGAAATGTGTTTCTGTCTTTGAAATGTGTATCAGTCTTCAGTGAAGTCGGGCGGATTGGACCGGTATTGCTGGCTAATTAACCACCTACCTTGGCACTATGTGTATGATGCTATCAAAACCAGGCCGTATAATATAACCCCGTTTTTATCTTTAATCAGTTAAGTCACAAGCATCGCATTGATTATGTGCTAATCCTATCGCAGTAAATATATCTTTTTGTTGTACTTACTGCAAGGGAGTGACGTCAAACAGTCATTTTATGCCCTTTTGTGAAAACAAGCACTGCGATGCGCACTAGTCACATCTAAGTTAGACTGCAACATGCTATAGCATTAACTGTTTTATGGTTAATGGAATGTGATTGCATTTTATTCCAGTACCCCCTGATTTGAGAATCAAATCTTAAAATTTGGACAGGGTAAATTAGGATTTTGCCATTGTGTTAATCTGACTTGCTCTGTCAGTCCTTGGAGGTTGGGCACCCATTTGAGTCTGGTTCCTCCCAAGGTTTCTTCCTTCTCAGGAGCTTTTCCATGTCACTGGCTCTCTCGCCTCTGGCTTGCGGGGGGTGGGGGGGGGACTTTGGGTGGGGATAAAGTAAAGTGCTTTGAGACAATGTGGAGTGTTGAATTGAATAATGTTTTCCAGTTAAAATCAGAACTATGATTGAAGACGTTAGAAGCAGTAACTTTTAAAATAACTTTTCTCCACAGATAAAGCCACCAACCCTTCCAACAGGCAGGAAGATTGGGAATACATCATAGGATTCTGTGATCAGATCAATAAAGAATTAGAAGGGTGTGTATCTTCCAACACTCCAGAGGGTGTGATGACATAAAAACGTCTCTTTATTACAAATTTAAAAGAATGTGTGTATTATTGAATTTATCCGTTGAGTAGCCATTTTTATTACCCTCTCTTGGACAATTTCTTGCCTATATGATTTTTAAGTCGGCCATCCATCCATCTTGCTTACCTTTTCCAGCAAAGAGATGCAGTTATTTTTAAGTTACGTTAATAATAATACTAGATATGTTTTATATTGTCGGTATTTAAAGACACCCCGTACATCTTTCCAGTCCACAGATAGCGGTAAGGTTGCTAGCTCATAAAATCCAGTCTCCTCAAGAATGGGAAGCAATACAAGCCTTGACAGTAAGTAATTACAAACCTGGAAATGAGCTTAATTTTCTGTCAAATGCTCCAGGCTTAAAGTGTTTCTCATTTTTGCAGGTTTTAGAAGCCTGCATGAAAAACTGTGGGAGAAGGTTTTATAATGAAGTTGGAAAATTTAGATTTTTAAATGAATTAATAAAAGTTGTCTCACCTAAGGTAAGCCCTCATTCCTGTCGCTAAGCGTTGGTTCCCTGTGGTGTGCATTTGTGTTAGTAGAGTCATTTTCGGGGCGTGTCTTTCTGTTGCCTCAGTATCTAGGTGACAGAGTATCAGAGAAAGTGAAGATAAAGATCATTGAGATGCTGTATAGCTGGGCTGTAGCTCTGCCTGATGAAACCAAAATAAATGAAGCCTATCAGATGCTGAAGAGACAAGGTGAGGTTTTTGCCTTAAATGCTTGACCAATATTTACAAATGTTTGTTAGCAATACTGTACTTTCGCTTTCTAGGTATCGTCACCACAGATCCAGAAATTCCTGTGGACAAGACTCTGATCCCATCTCCCCCCGTTCGTCCCAAGAACCCTATATTTGAGAATGAGGAGAAAAGCAAGGTGCGTGAATTCCAAATGCTCACAGCAGGAGGGGGAGTGGGTGTGTGTGAGATGGTGGCGATCGCTGACCACCACCCATTCTTGTAGTTGCTTGCGGAGCTTCTGAAGAGCAAGAACCCTGAGGACCTGCAGGAGGCCAACCGACTCATCAAGAACATGGTGAAGGAGGTGAGACTCTGGCCCTGCATCACGTGGTACCTTCAGGATAGCAGCTCTCTCCAGCTTGACGGGCTGCTGTTGCATGAGGATTACCCAACTGGGCTGGGACTGTTCCTCCAGGATGAGGCCCGTATGCAGAAGGTGACAAAGCGTATGAACACCCTGGAGGAGGTCAACAACAATGTGAAGCTCCTCAATGAGATGCTGTCACATTTCAACCGAGAGGAGTCCTCTGATGGAGACAAGGAGCTCATCAAGGTGTGGTGTCCCTGGCAGTAGCTTTTTTTAATGCTGAACTCTGTTCTAAAAAGAGGTGGAGATTTCAGGTCCAGAAAGTAAAAATCCAGACCAGGATTTTGTTTCAATCAACCAGTTGAGTACTCTGTGACTGTGACTCTTTGTACTCAACTGGTTGGCTGAAACAAAATCCTGGTCTGGATTTTTACTTTCTGGACCTGAAATCGCCACCTCTGGTTCTAAAAGGTACTCAGTCTTATTGTCCCCTTTAATTGATTCAAGATTCAAAAGTTTGTCATATGTACAAGTACAGGTACAAGTGCAATGAAATTCTTAATTGTGTTCCTTCCTGCAGACTTAGGCAGCATTGAACATAGGGCACAGTCAACTTTATATAAATAAATTCACCCCAATACATACTATATACATACCATAGATACAATTTATACAGTATACACACAATATATACTGTATATACCCATATACAGGTACATCATATTTGTATATTCTCAATATGAAGTTGTACAGAAAGTTCTTGGACCTTATGAAATTATGAAATCCAGACTTGTGTATGAGTTTTGTATGAAACATATATTTGTTTGGAGTTGATTTATCTTGTAGCAACATAGCAAAGGATCATCATATTTGGAAATATTGATGGACGACAAAGTTTGTTAGCTAAGTAACTGATTTGGAGGATATGCAGGTATGGAAATAACCAGGCACCAGTTTAACTAATCAGAGAGTCATTTATCAGGGTGCATTTTTGGTGGCCCTTTCTCTTGTAAAAATATGTATGGGTCAATAAACCATCCGCCAATATGAGGTGAACTCTGGAGGACACCAGAAATACTGCTACACTTGCTCTTCACTGTGTTGAGGGCTATATAACCACTGCAAAATATTGGAATTTTTCAGTTCACTGAAAGATTCATGGTCTCCATATAAAGGAAATTGAAGATGTCCCAAAGAGCCCCAGGAAACACATCTGTTTTTATGGAAGGCTGGGCTGGAGAAAGTCTTTGCTCTCTTAAGGGTATTAATTTAGCAGGATATTGCCTTGTGGATAAACTGGCCACTCTTTACCCCATAAATATTCCCAGCAGTCAGGTATAGTGGTGAGAATGTCATAACTTGGCTTTTGTTTTTCTGAGTTTGGACGTGAGTAGCTTGGCTTTCTAGACAGAGGATAAAAACAGAGTCATGACAAATATTCTGGAGAGAATCTGGCCCTGTGTCCGTCAAATGAACTTGCACATAATTGAGTACCGTGACGTCAAAGATCCGAAACATTCCTACAAATCTTTTGAATGGCAGATTAAGAGATTAATGGGCATGCCAAAGTCCAGACCTCAGCTGTGCAGAAATGTTGTGGCAAGCCTGAAGCAGGCAGTTCATGGAGCCCAGAAACTCTGTAGCAGTTGATGAAGAATCAGCCAGCAACAGTACTTACATATGGGAGAGGAGTTATTCTTTGTCTTGGTTGTACCATAGCTTCTTGAATTCAGAAGTTTACTTCTGGATTTTTTGACTCTGTCTCTCAGATGTTTGCTCTATTACGTTTGAAAGTTTGTTGGGTGTTGGAATTCAAATGGAGATTGCGTGACCTTAATTTTTCTAATGTCATAAAATGCTTTAGATGTTCACGGAGCACATATGACCCATGTTCAGTGCAGTGAATTGGCATTGTCCATTCTTTGGCAGATTCTGAACTGGGAGTGTCTATATAGCGGTGAAAGCTGGTAGGTCTACTGAGACCTTGCCTCTACCCTAAGCCATAGGTCTTCAGGTCTAATCCGGGATGGTGACAGCATATGCAGAACTTATCAGTTCCTTTTTGACTGCTGACAAATACAATGCTGGAGAAATCCCCTGAAATAAATTGTTGGAAAAGAGTTCACTACTGTTGTTGTGTCAGCAAGGCACATGTGAAAATTTCAAGGTGACCTTTATTTTTCTGCCAATGTTGCAGGAGCTTTATGACCGGTGCGACAAGCTGCGCCGTACTGTCTTCAAGCTGGCCACTGAGACAGAAGACAATGACAACAGCTTGGGTAAAAAAAAAAATTATAACAACAACAAATAGTAAGGGATACCATTTGCCACCACAGCGTGAGTGCCGTCACTCACAGCAGGCTTCCAAGCAGTATCTCACCTCTTGTAGGAGACATCCTGCAGGCAAGTGATGATTTGTCCAGGGTCATCAACTCCTACAAGAAGACCGTGGAGGGACAGTCTGTTAATGGAGAGGCTGATGTTCTGGGGACAGCACTCACGCAAAGTAAGTGCATCCGGGCTAAAAGTGTAAAAACAAATAAAATAAAAATTGCATTTACAGCTCTGGAAAAAATTAAGAGACCACAGTAAAATATTCATTTTTATTCACTTCTCAATTTATGTGTGTGTGCCTATGTAAAAGGGCTTATTCTTTACTTTCTGGGTCTTCAGTCCTGCTTCTAGGAGCTTGTTATGAATTGTCCTTGCTGTGCACTTCACACCACTTAGTTTCCCATTCCTTTTGAAGGTCACCTGAGGTCATCCTCTGATTTATGAGGCAATGTCGGATAATTTGACGGTCATCTCGAGCCTGGAAGCAGCCTGCCGCGCAGTGTAGCCCTCTGCCAGCAGAACCAGGATTAAACCAGGATTTAAAAATGCTATTTTTTTTTTTTTTTTTTTTTTTAAATGTAGAGTGGTCTTTAAGTTTTTTCCCAGTGCTGTAGAAACATTCTGCTGTAAGCATGTGCTCTGCAGTACACTGGAAGCCCATCTAAGGTGTCTCCCGCTTGGCGCGTTTCGCTTCCTGGGAGCGGCTCCAGGCTCAGTGGAACCCTTTGCAAGATAATTGGTCATGGAAGATGGATCAATGAAATGGATAATTGCAGATCTGTTTAACTGCCTGTCCGTATATCAGTGCACCGAGGTGATTCACACATTATTGATCTCGCGTAGCTCAATCGTAATTATCAGGAAGCCCTGCTGCATATGTAAGAACCCTCATATCCGCTTTTGTTATTTAGGTACCAGGGGCCTCAATCCTACGGAGACGCTGATTGACTTGGCAGGCCTCGACATTCCCGCCCCCTCACCCCCAGAGTCCGTTTCAGATCCCGCAGCATCCAATCAAGCGCCGGCACCATCCATTCCAGTGCTGCCCCCTCCCCCGTGCAGGCCGACCGCATCGCAAGGTTGCCCTGTCAGTCAGACGGAGGGCCTCAGACAGCCGATCGGCGGCCTGCCCTCCGTGGCTCTCTCCCTGCTCGATGAAGAGCTCCTCTCCTTCGGTGCCCTTCTTTTTTCCTCCCATGTTTGTTTTTTTTTTTCTCCTATGACACACAAGCTTTGAGCCTTAAAGAAATCGCTGAACCTAATCTGCAATCGATGTCTTGTGATTTTGACAGATTATTTTCATGACCTAGCATATAAGTGCATGCTTTTTATTTTCATATTGTAGCCAGACATGGTGAAAAGACCTTAATGATCCCCAGTAATTAAATGTTTTGTTTTAAATCTGTCATCTGTATCTCACATTATTCTTCTGTACGTAATGGAATTATGGCTGTACTTATTCACTTATTTCTTTAGTTATTTATTGCCTAGTGTGGCCTGCATTCCCGTATCTCAGGTCTGAATGATCCAGTTCCTACTCTGAATAGCCAGACCAGTGTGCAGAATGAAGAGGAACTGAACAGTGTATCCAAGCCATCGCAGGTGATGCGTGTTCAGCGATCTTAACATTATTTACTTCCATGTTGCTTTTCTGCAGTTGGACTAAGAGGAACATGACTTGAAATATTTCCTCTCCTACTGTGGCCAGGCAACCAATTCAGGGCTGGATTTCTTTGGGGGTGGTCCTCTTCCAGGGCTCATGTTCCCCAACATGCAAGGGTCCACAGGTCCCAGCCAGAGGACACCTGTATGTTACCCAGAAGCCCCTAGGACCGCCTCCTTCCCTTTCCCCAGCACAGTGCAGTTTAGCTCAGCCTCCCTCAACCAAGGTCTACAAGACCTTGCCATGCTGGACCTTGGTGACCCAAAGAGGTATGTGAGGTTTTTTAGTGCTGGGGTGCTTTCACCTCTCTGTTCTAGGTTAGATATTTTTATATTAGTGCTAACAGGCAGAACAATAATTCTAAACATAATATGAGGTAGTTTTTATATTTTGTAGTGGCCAAGAGTGACCAAAAGATTTATTTAAAGATTTACTTATTCTGCTTTAAGCCATCTGGGGTCCATCTGTTATACAGTCATTCAAGGACTTAACCTGAATAACTTCAGTACATGGCTAAATATATAAATTAATATTAAAAATATATATAATAGAAAATTTATAAATGTAACAGTGAAAACTGTACGCTGTATAGATCCTTTTGGATAACTAGAGGTTTTTGATGGCTATGACCAACAATCATAGATATATAGAGAGAGAACTAGAACTGCTGCTGCAGTGTGCCTTGCTGTAAGGAGTCTATATGACCATCATTGTAGCACAGCAGTGTTAAGTGCCGTGTTCTGTGTCAGCAGCATTCCGGGCCCGCTGAACTCGGCCCCTGTGTTTGGGCCAGTTTCCAGCGCTGGACTTCCGGCCTCCCCCGTGCCTGGCTTACCCACGACCAGCCCCAAAGCCTCCGCCCTGGCCCAGACGGTCAGCTCCACTCCAGGAAGCCCGCTGTTCCGCTCGCTCTCGCCCGTCCTCCCCCCCAGCCAGGGGAGTCCGGCAAAGGGCCCGGAGGTGTCTCTCGCCAATGTGCACGTCCCCTTAGAGTCTGTTAAACCCAGTAAGTCACCGGGCAGCCCACTCAGGAGCTTGTGGGTTCAAAGTAAATCCTGTTTTGTTTTATTTATTTATTTATTTATTTTTGTATATATTCTCTGAAGCACGGCAGCAGTGTGCCATTATGAGGAAAAGGAAACATTTCCATTTTGCATGTTAAGCTTGAAATTTTGCATACCTCAGATTCACTGCATTTTGATTTATGAAATTGTGCTGTGGAGAGAAATCATCACTGAATGTAATTACAGGTGCAGCCTCACACTGGATTTGGGGGGGGGGGGGTACACATAATTGTCATTGTGCATAACGAGATGAGGCTCTCAGTGCAAGAGTCACGCATAGTAATAGTGTTAAAGCAGCATTAGGAAATAGAATAACTGAGGATGATGAGAATAGGGCCACAGTTTCCTGAGTCGAGTGCATGTATCTCCCCCCCCCCCAGGCAAAGTACTCCCCGTGACGGCGTACGACAAGGACGGTGTCCGCGTGCTCCTGCATTTCGCCACCGAGTGCCCTCTGGGCCGCCCCGACGTGTTGGTGCTGGTGGTGTCCATGCTGAACACGGCACCGCTCCCGGTCCGCAGTGTGGTTCTGCAGGCTGCAGTGCCCAAGGTGAGCCGGCAGCGCCTGGACCGCCGTGTCCGGGTCCCACGGGTTCCGATCTCCGTTTGTATATTAGGCTGAAGGTTTGGTTTCTTTGGCGGGTAGCAGAGTGCTGCATTCTGCGCGAGTGGTGTGATATCCGGAGTGGTCACCCTATTATGTGTCTTTTAAAAACACGTTGATCAAAGTCAAGAGTGAAAAATGGTGTCATCCTGCAGTTTGAAATTGCCCCAGACTCACTGTCTGCATGTTCCTCACGATTTTGGGGCCACAAACCCTAATAGTAACAGCCTATTGTTCTTGAACCCACCCACCCCCCCCCCCCC
The DNA here is from genome assembly GCA_026779605.1 of Mormyrus hasselquistii. Classification (NCBI taxonomy): domain Eukaryota; kingdom Metazoa; phylum Chordata; class Actinopteri; order Osteoglossiformes; family Mormyridae; genus Mormyrus; species Mormyrus hasselquistii. The sequence goes on from JAODKE010000101.1 coordinate 8,648,698, forward strand.
CCCCCCCACCCCCTC
>JAODKE010000101.1:8651594-8668576 GCA_026779605.1 Mormyrus hasselquistii
TTTTGTTTGTCTTTACGGCTTTTTTTTTTGTGTTTTTGTTTTGTTTTCCCCCCCCCCCCCCCCCCCAATATGTTGATCTTTCCCCTTCAAGGCCCCTCCATCCTTTGTGATTTTGACTGTTGATAACCTGTACCAGTATTGTTTTTTTTTTATTATTTTGGGGGGAAGGCTGATATTCTGATATCAGATGTGCTCTCCTGTATATTGCTGAGCGATAACGTTAATGGGCTCAGTTGGAGGTTTGACTGCAGCCCTGTGTACGCAGAATATGGTGTCGTAGCCGTGGGGCCTTTTGATTGGCTGCCCCTAATGTACGTCTCCTGGTACACTCTCATCTTTCTGCTAAAGCCCTTTTCCTCGTCAGCACTGTGAACAGTTTCCGATGGGAAAACAAAACGCTCCAAACGTTTATGTACATTGTTGTATTTATTGTCCTTTTAGGGGTTAGAGTCAACATACGTGTATCGTGTGGCTAACAGAACTTGTATATATATCATTGTGGGAAATGTCCAGTTGCATGAAGAATTAAAGTCTTCATTTTAATTGGAATCAAATCTGTTTTAATTGCTTTGAGGATCTCCCATGCAGCTGAGATGGAGATTAGATAAATATGTCACATAAAAAGCAGATCATGTCAGCTATTTGGAATGTGTACCTACACAGAAATTCACCTTTGTTAATTAATTTTTGCTGGTAATGAGATCATTCTTAAACATTGTTTAGTTAGCAGATGTTTCATCAAAGACGACTTGCATATAACTTCATAAATTGGACTGAAATGCCTTCTGAATACAATGTGTTCTGTCACTTTCCCTTGTTTGCAATTTCTTAAAACATGTGGAGAACATCTTCACAGCCAGTGAAATGTGATGCAAGATCCTATTGCAGTTGTACTGCAGTTGTTATAAAGGAGCAATGACTAACACAACAGGGGTATATATATATATATATATTTTTTTTTTACTGTTCTCTGTGCTTCCAACAAAAGGCAATTAGTAAAATGCTGGAAGCCTATTGTAAGTATCTGTGTAATAATGAACCAGGACACCAATAGGGGTTGCCCCTACCCAAACCATGACCATTGTACCCAGGCTTGCTTATCAGGTCCTATTAAGACAGACCAGTTGGCAAAGTAATCCTGAAGGAAGATAACCAGCATGCACCTCTTATCACCCGCCCACCTCAGCATTTTCAGCAGTTCCTTCTCCAGACCACATCAGCATGGCAGGCATCGGTAAGATAAGTCCACTGCATGTCTAGGAAGATAGGGGAGCTGGCTATCAGATGAGACCTTAATGATCTGATGCAAATATATTTATTCTGTGGCCGAATAAAAAGCTGCAATTCCCTATAGAAAAAGAGCAGATCGTGTTTTTCCTCCAAAACAGTTGCATTGTCTTGAGTTTTTCCTACTATGGTATATTTGCATTCTGCATTAACTTGTTTAAATTTCCTTGATTATTTGTTAGCACAATCTTTGAATTTGAAGCTTGCTGTTGTAAATGTGATCTTAATCATATTTCTTCAGAATCAAAATCAGAATCATTTCGGAAATCAAACCTAAATAGAACTTTCAGAGTCATCTTATTTTTTTTACACTTACTTTCTGCCAAAGTCAATGTGAAAGAGTTAATACAGATGTCCATTTTACATAACGACTTATCAAGTATGGGGTTGTAGTCAGCCAGGAGAGTATGCCCAGAAGACGACCCACTCACTTTAAAGGGAATGTAGAGACCCCATTTCACCCAACTGCATCTTTTGGTTTTAGAGGGAAAGCCAGTTGCACACACACACAGGGGATGTAACCGCACAACAAACACTGGAAGAAAGAGGCCAGGCAGCTTGTGCCATGTTATTTGGAAACCAATACCAAATTAATACAATATCTGAGAAAAACACTTAAATAATTATAGATATATTTTCCTTGGTCATCAAGTAATTTACCTTTTCTCATTTAGCTGATGTTTTTATGATAATACATATAATTAATTTTTAAAAGATTATTTAATTGACAATCATACATTTGTGGGGGAGGAGAAGTCTTCTGTTCTAGATGGTACTGTTTGTGTGCTGTTAGAAGTACACAAATAATAAAGCTGATACCCCTTTATTATTATTAATTTCACATAAGTACATATATTATTAGTATTATATTGCATATAAGTGGAAAAAATATCGTCTCTGACAGCAACAGCTACGTGCAAAGTGGTAACGGAATAGATTTAAAAAACGAAAATGTTGTGGCAATGCGCGCACTCGTAATGTGCGCGCACCGAGAATGTCAGAGAAATACGTGTACGAGCATTCAGTACGTTGCGTCCGGATAACCTAGGTTCCGGCCCAGTGTTCTCTTAACCACAAAGATGCGCAAACAATCATGACCGCGCACGCAAAAGTAATCTATACAATAAGATTTGTGCGTGCGCGCACCCGCGAACTCTTTGTGTGGTGGCGTAGAGAAACGCGGAGGAAAAGCCATGGCGGACGAAAAACCCAAGGTGAGTAAAATAAACAGTTAGCTAGTTGGATGTTGTTTGAATTGGCTTATTTTGGAGACTACATATATCAAAGTAATATCACGACTCGTAAATTAATTACCTTAGTTTTGATTTTTAGTATTTTTTATTCTTCTAATTAATGAGCCTGGCGAAAATCCGGAGTTGATGGTAAATGAAGCAGGCGGTTAACTAGCGAGCTCATTACTAGTTTGCTAAAATATTCTGTTCATTTTTTCCTAAAATAATTTTAGGGTTTACATGGTTAACATAAAATATCTCAACACAGTATCCATTTTGATTTTTTTACATGACCACATGTGTACTTTTTGATGCGCGAACTACCTATCTTGCCTAACTAGTAGGCCTAGTGAACATTTGAGTGACGTACACCTAGTTAGCTGGCTAAGTACTAGTTAACCCGATAAAATCCTATTGAATTATAAGATTATGCATGCATTTTAAAGCGGCTTAAGGTTATTTTCAACAGCTCACATGCTATTAGCTTGTAATGTGTTACATCTGAATTAAAGCGTTTTAAAAACACTAATCATTTTCGCGCGTTCTCGCTATCACGAACTGCATTGCACGAGCATGCTTTTAATTGCCAGGTAATTCGGGAACCGTCTAGTTTTTATTTGGGCACCCGCTGGTTATTAAATTCTATATTTATAATAAATGTAAAGATTAGATTACTAGTTTTTCTGCAACTTCAATATCACGATAATTGTTTTTCTGAGGTTAGTCTTAACTAGATATAACATGTCAGGTCATTGTGCAACATTGTGAAGGGAATTCATCGTTTGAAATGTGTTTATTTTTGTGTGGAAAAAATAAAAAAACGACGGATATCGGCTGGCTTAGTGCATTTAATAATGTCGTTTGAATTCAAAGTGCTTGTAAACGTTTCGGAAAGTTTAGTTTTTAGTCTTGTATAAGTGTTAAATGCATGGCTGCCTGATCTGATTTTGCATCTCGGCCGTAAGTCAACATTGGTGACAGCCTATGAAAGCGGATTTTTTTCGCACAGTGAAAGCAGCTTATGGTCTGTACCCGTCATGCCGATCACATTTCAGACTCAGCGCACCAGTGAATCAAGTCCGTGCCTTTAACTTTATTATAATTTCGCATTTGGGCCCCATTTTTTTTAATCAAGAAGAGCAGTGGAGGATGTGTGCCAAATAAGGTATTTGCCTGTGGTGGGCTTTCCAATTTAGAGAGATGCCTGCAGAATATAAATACCTTTTATCGTAGGTCAGCAGGTAGGGAAGCTGTTTTGGACACAAATACCAAGTTAAGAGAGGAAGTACTGCTGAAAAGTAGGTGCTTCAGTTGAATTACTCTAACACATACAGCTGTATATATGGGCAACATTTTCAGGTAAGGAACGCAGTACAGAGAAACCCGATCTGCATGTTACACTATGTCGTTGCTGGTGGACTTTCTCCAGAGCCACCACTTGTACTGGAAATCAACAGATTCGAAGTTCTGATTCATGCCCCAAGTCCTATATGTAAATGTTGTTTATTTATTGTATGTCAGCAGACTGCTGTTCCACAGATGTTTGTTTATATTTGCTTCGATTGATAGATCTCAATATTTTGTCCTTGGTGTCAGTCCACTGGTGCTATGCATTGGGCAGCCAACAACTGGCAGGCAGCTGGCGTAGTAATGATGGACTGTCAAGAAAAAAAAAATCCCATTTCCCTCTGAAATGAGCCACTCTAAAAGGTAGTATAGATATGTACAATATTGTTTTTGGCCTAAAGTATAATACCTCGGAAGTCTGCTTCCAAAACAAATAGAAAGCACTATTGGGGGGGGGGGGATAATTATAGTACATAATATGTTTGATCTTCTCCCTCAGATCAATTTCTATTTAATATTTTGTCCTAATCAGAAAAGTGAGAATTTAATTTTCTTTTCTAAATGGCTTTTTGACCCTGTCTGGGGTAAGTGATTTGGAAGGTGGATGAATGGGCAGTTGTTTTAAATATGGCTGTTTATACTCGGGGGGGAGTCTTTTTAAAAGAAAATATAATCTCATACTGCAGCTTTTTAGTTGGGCTTTTTTTTTGTTTTGTCTTGTCTAGGTTTGTACTAAGCAGAACTTGTAAACTAAAAACTGATGAAAAGGGTCTAGTTGAAATATCTGTCTGTTCTCTTCTGATTGCCCGAGCTGGATTTGAGCTGCAGTGGCTGGCCTGGGCTCTGAGGGGGCCCACTTGCACACAAACCACCTGGAAATCGGCCTCCATCTCCTCCTCGCAGATGTACTTGCTGTTTTGTGTCTTATTGCAAGTGCTGATGCATCACTGTGAATCTGTGTTTATCTGGAGGGCTTGAATTCACATTCTCCTGCCTGCTCCTCCCCAGGAAGGAGTAAAGACAGAAAACAATGACCACATCAACCTGAAGGTGGCGGGTCAGGACGGCTCCGTGGTACAGTTCAAGATCAAGAGGCACACGCCACTCAGCAAGCTGATGAAGGCGTACTGCGAGAGACAGGTGACGCTCAGTCCCTTCCTGCTGATCGAGCTCCCAGCAGACCCTCTACCTGAGGCGTCTCTGTTCCACCCTCTGCTGCCCCAAGGCCTGGCAATTTCGAAGGAATTGAATAAGGAAATTAAGAGTTACTCTGCAGCAGGTGTGGCCATTCCTTGCTAGCAGCAGTGTGCATTTTTTACTCTCTGATGGTGTCCTTTGCCATTCCACTAATGCCCTGTTCACTTCCTTCATCAACTTTTGCATAGCTGTGGTCTGTCTTGTTTAGTGTTCTGTAAAACTTGACCTACCAGGTTTTTGGTGCATGTCGATCCCAGAATGCCCCGGAGCAGTTGGAACTGGAAGACATCTATCTCTGCTATTTGGGGATATGTGATAGAAGTGGCCTTTATAATCAGATCTGTATTTTTGTTTTTAAATTTCTACAGAACAAATCACATGATGTGTAGCTACATATTTTGTGGCAGTGGTTGGGGCTGCTGTTTTGCAATTCTGCGGCCCCAGTGTAAAAAGCAAGACTGCTGTATGTTTTGAAAAAGGATCTCAATGCCTTTCTGACTACACCTGCAAAAAGAAGGGGTACCTGTTCTTTGTGTTCATTTACCAGCACTCTTTCCATCCTGGGAGCTCTTTTTTTTTAATCTAGTTTCAGTATGAAATTCCCTGTGCTACCCATTATCCTGATTTCTTTTTAATGCGTATTTTCATACTTTGCTGGAGTTGGTTTGTAAAGATTGTGTTACTCTCCATGCTTTGTAACTAGTGTACACTGGGGAAACTCTATCTATGATTATTTTGTGACAGCACTTTGAGTTTGTGTGTGATTCTGTTCAATGTCCTAACTTCCCTTCAGGGATTAACAATGAGACAGATCCGGTTCCGGTTTGATGGACAGCCAATCAATGAGACAGACACGCCTGCACAGGTATAGTAAACTTGGAGATGACCTGGCGCTTCCTATCTTTACTCTTCTTAGGATCTTAAACTCTGCAGTTTTGCTCCTTCTTTGCAAGCGAAGTGGTTTTTCTTTTTCGGAATCTTTCTCAGGTGTAATTTCTCCTCGGCTGACCGAAAGTCACCCAAAGATCATCACTTTAACACAGCAACCTATTGTAGAATCTACATTTCCAGTATTTTCTCATTTGTGGGCTAGGCAGTTGCTTTTATTCGCTCTTATATAAATGCTGTTAATAGTGGAGACTCCAACGGTGAAATTTGGCATGTGATAATCATCGGTTTGCTAGCATTCATTCCTAATGCATGAGCCAGTGCTTCATGGGTCTTGTCACGGTGTACCTGTGAGTCGTAATTTTTATTCATTTGTGGCTGACTGTTGTGATTTTATTCTTTTTCACAGTTGGAAATGGAGGATGAAGATACTATTGATGTTTTTCAGCAGCAAACAGGAGGCCAATATTAGATCCAGTGTTTCCCAAGCTTCAGCTCCTCCGGATCCCTTCCTGTCTCCCTCACTCTCTTTCACCAGTACTTTTCCCCACACAGACCCCTCAGTCAGCGCAGAATGACTACCATACAAACCGAGGGATCTCTGTGATGCAAACAGTTGTATAGTGTTCTCATTCTTGCTTTTAGCTCCTTTTTGTACGTGATTTTTTTAAAATCACCAAAACACACGTGTAAATGGTCCATGAAGACTCGAATTACGCAGCATTCAAGGCCCAGACTTGTGGATGTGTAATGTCTTTTGCAAGATGAGGAAGTCACAGTAAATTATTACATCTCGATCTCAGTGACAGTGCGGTGCAGACTTTTTTTGTGAAGTGTTGCGAAAGATGGATTTTATATCTTTTTTTATATTGTAGTGGTTATGTTTAAAATAAAACTTGTCTTAAACATAGTTTGATTTGATCGTTAAAGGAAAAAAGGCCCTAATATGCCTTTTAGTCAAGTGAAATATCTGTATTGTTTAAATAAAAAAATAAAATGATTTTCATTTTAAAAAGAAGCTTATGTAGAATCCAAGCAAAATGGTGGTTTCTTAATTTACAATATCAAAAAATAGTCAAAGCTGTGACTTGGTATGTATAGTTCAGATATTTGCTGTTCAGAGTGATTTTAGTGACAGCTACACAATCATAGCAGTGCTCTCATTAAACATGTTCAACCTTTCACATATTGACCAATTAACAATTATGTGCTATATTACCATTTGAAGTTCCACCTCACTGGCATATTGCACTGAAATACTCTCAGTGACTCAGCTGGGAAGATTTTTGAGGTACTTTAGTGGGTGTGCTAGTATTTGATGCCCTTATAGTATTAGGTATTTGTTTTTTTGCACCCTGAATCTAGTTAAGGCCATAACTAGTCCCTGTGTTGCTGAAGCTCAATGCTCTTTCAGACTCGAACTCTTGATTTCCCGTTCTCTCCCGGAAGCCCTTTCATGGTTATGACTTCACAAAGTAAGGTAGGCATCAGTGTGATGCCTTCATACTGTAATGCTAATGACAAGCTTACAGTGAATAACTTTGGGCTATACTCTTCTATGTGTCTCCTATTGTAAGGGGTCTCTGAGGTCAATCTTAAACCCCGGAAGTAGTCATTTATTTATAATATTGACATTTGGTTTTATGCTGCACTTAGTTCTGATCACTCAAAGTCCAATGCAGCATATGTATTTAACTGTGATCTCTTAATCATCATTTCTTGTGCTAGTCATCTCCCCCAAACAAAGTGAGTTTGTTGAAATCGTACTTGGTGTATTTCCAAGAATCAATAAAATCTGACGTTTATTATTGACCTTGTTTGGATCAAGGCAATGCTGGATATTATAATTACGTTCGTTACAATATTCTGATAAACAGTCGTTGAACATTAGATAAATTAACTGGTTATATTGGGCAGACAAAAATCACAGATTGTCTGTATCTCTAAGCACGCCCCACACTGTCCTTATCAGAGATCATTATTTTACTAGCATTCTTGGAAACAATAGATGCCCTTTCAAGGGTAAGCGTAGTGACGAGCGGGAAAGCACTTAGAAGTGATCTTACGTATTTTAAATTAATCCGTGCCGTCTAATTTATTAGTAGAAACACAATTTTGGACAGAACCCTCAAATATGAGAATTGATTTATTAATAACATAAAATTCTGGACAAATCCTTTAACCTTCACTGGAATGTATAGCTCAATATATAATTTATGACTTAGTCCATGGCGATAGATGGTGTGCTGGGGTTCAGAATTTAAAAATGTAACTTATCGGAAACTAGTAACCCTACTATTAAGTGTTCTATTCGGAGACCATCGCCTAGCTTCAAATAGGGATCAATTAAAAAGCTCCACGGCGACGAGCATCACGCCGCGATGTCAAAGTCGAATCACCAGCATGGCTCGTGGGCTTGCCGGCCAATCAGAATGCGCGCGGTTCTCTCAGGCCGCCCTCCATGGGTGGGTGCAAAACCGTGCCCGCTACTCTGCCTCTCGCAGCAGATTGTTCAATTTAGTCAAAGCCGGGTGGAGCCTAGTATGAGTCGCTGAGGCAGAGGGAGGAAATAACTCGCGTTTGTCAAAAAGGCACTTTTAGTCGCTTCGGCCCAGTTCTATTGTAACCACCATAGCGGAAAATGACGACGACCACCACTTTCCAAGGGATGGACCCCGGTTCTAAAAATAGCTCCAGGTAAACGAAGCGGTGCTGTGCATCTCGTGCCGTTTAAACAAAAGGACCGAGGGAAGACCGTTATGTGCTCGAGCGCTCCGCGTCGCGCGGAGCCCCATCCTGCTGTCGTTCGACAGCTGGCACGAAAATCTTTAAATTTTGTGGATGAGGTATCTTTTTGTATTGGATTCTCTTTTATCATCCCCGAAAGCCCGTTATATTGTTTGCAACTGGGCGGGCACTTTTTGACTGCATTTTAAAAATTATCATTATGGTTATTTTTTGCTGGCATCTTGATGGTGCCCGTACATTTTGTTGTTCGAGATGACTAGGTGGTTGGAGTATTCAACTCGATGGTCTTTGTTATCAGAAGCTGGCCGTCACTTTCTGGATTTCATTCAGCGGCGTATACCAGTTTTCGAGGATTCATTGCGGAGCAGGGCGGCTTTATTTCCGTGGAGCTTGCAAGAGATACGCAGAATTTTTAAGTTATTCATGTCGTTTTAACTGTTAAATTACATTGATTAAATCGTGGTGTAGCAACACCCCCAGCCAAGTTCTCGCCTGCCATATATGAGTAATTAAGCCCAGCTGTCTGGATTTATGGCTCTGGATGATTGCTGACTGGCTACCTAGTTGGCTAAGTCCACATGTTTTACAGATTTCGTTAAACGTCGCTAATTGACATTAGGTGGACCGCTTTGTCACCTTTTCTCCCTTTACTGTTCTGTGTGATTGGCCGAACCAGTTTCCCCTGGACCTGGTTTTTTCTATTCGGTACTCCAGCATTTTTCATTGTGTGTGTAGTGTGTCTGGAGTAGACGGTGTACAGGCACCCAGCATTTCCCATCCGGAAACCTAGCTGGTCTTTAACTACGTTAGCTGACATCCGCTCACCGGTTTCATCCACCTTTTAACGTCGTAATTATCACAGATGGTCACGCTATTAGCCTATGTCTGTGTTTTTCCGCGTGTTTGAATTATATTGTTTTCCTGTTGGGTGGGGTCATCTTCCCCAACTTGCCTCTTGTATATCCCTCTGCAGCGCCGTGTAAATGCATGAGATCATCTACTCAATGGGTTAAGTCGTCTCCTTTAAACATCGCAAGCTGCACCCACCGACCGCGATAAACGCGGCTTTTTCACCAAATCGTCCATCGTCTTTTTTTCTCTTAATTTACGACCTAGGGCTTGATTTACGTTTGTTTGACTGCAACAGCTGCACAGAGTCATCTGGAAACAAATACTTACCTATAAAGTACTAAAAAAATCTGGTGGGGTGGTACGGGAGGGGTCGCGCAGTGGCTCTTCTAACATCCATTTTCTAGCCTCAATCACGGCCGTCCGCAGTGGCAGGATATCGGCTCTCATCCTGTTCAGCCGTAGCTTAGTGGTCGTGCACCTCAAGCCTTGTACTTAAGCAATTGTTGCGTTTTGGTGGAGGAAAAAACACCCTTAGGCTGGATTATTTGATGTATAATATGCATGTACAGATGCTCGTTTTATTCTACCGCGTAAGTGTGGATGCAGTCTTTACATTCGTATTAATTTTAGTCTTTTTTTTTTTCTTCATTTTATGTGGCGATTTATAGTACAATTACGCGATCAAATTTCCAGCACCGTGCTGCTCACATGTATGGTGAGATTGGAAAGCGCACAATCTGTCAGCGGGAAAATGGTTGGAGGCCCTTCTGAATGGAAACGAGTGTTTAGCTGGCGGCGAATCCTGCCACTGCAGCACACGTACATGTGATTAATAACGTACTGCAGATGCCCTTTTTTAATTTCCCCGACAATGTTTGCAACTTCCTGTTCGGCAGGAGGTCATGGGTACCTGGCACGTTCAATCGCGATATTAAAACCCTCGTTGTGATGACTGCATAGTGTGATAGCGCCTGCTTGACATGCTACTGACTGTCTGCATTTCTTTGTTGGATGCTCGCGTCAAATATTTTGGCCTGACTGAACTAGCTGAGATCCTTCCTTCAGGGTGCTACGCCCTCCAGGTGGAGGATCCAACATCTCCTTCGGTACAGATGAGGAAAACCCCCCCGCCCGCAAGAACAAAATGGCCTCCAGCATCTTTGCGGAGCCGGAGGATCCCCATGCTCATCGCAGGAACAACCCACCTGGTAGCTAATCTGAATAACTACTAGCATTGTACCTTTTTACTAAAGTTTATTCAGCTTCTCATGTAAAGTCTTTGTAGAGATCCTTCTCTATAACCTACCCCCACTTTGCTTGGTCCCAAATTAGACATTTTTTGCTTTCAGTCATTGCCCTCTTCACTTCATGAGAATGATCTATAGTTTATATAATGCAAACCATTATTTAAGTTTTTTAATGTGACAATTAACTTATTTGATATAAATATTTTAATATTGTAATGTTAGTCCTTTTAATCACAGGGTAATGTGTTCTAATTTTGAATTTAATATCCAGTGTAATTTAGATCATTTTTCAGCATTGATATGTCATTTTTTGGCAAAATGTGATTAAGATTCACCACTTAATTAATATTGTATCCCTGGACCTTTAATTTGTCTTGTAGATGTAATTTTGTCATTTTCCTGTCTGGGCATTATTTGGTAGGAATGACAATGGTAGAAAATGTTCAGATTTAATTTCTGACATAAATTTTCATACCAGTTTCCACCTGTGCTAAGAAGGCTTGTGTTCATGCTCAATAAAGACACTACACATTGGCATCTTACTGCAAGTATTGAAACATTTGATGGAGCCCTTGTTTACCAGGTGGGCTAACCAGTTTTGAAAACTTTTGGTTCTCTTGATTGTTTTATGTATCTAACCAGGATTTCTTATGGCACTACAAGAAATGGGACACTTAAGGTTACTTTATTTGAGAATTCAGTAAAGTGGTGCATTTTTTTGAACATATGTACATGTGGGCATTACCTGACCTAGACTTTGCATGTCTTTGGAGAAACTGCATGGCCTCAGCCTCATGCTTCATGCATTTGTTTCAGTACAACGGTTGCCATGCAGTGAATGAAAGCTGTTTTATTGCTTGTCCAAGAACAGAAAGGCATTTGTTGGTGCCTGCTAGGTACTGTATATTCACAAATGCCAATTAATATCACTTGAGTACTTCCTTTGTATCAATAGGCATCTTATCTAGTTTAGTGCCACAGCAGACATTCTCTACATCAGTTCACCAAATGTTATCTCTAGAATGTCCATATTATAGATATCTTGTTAATGTTGGCATTTACTGCAGTGATCAGGTGCCCCTTGGCATTCCAATTCAGTTTTCTGATCCTACCACTGTAAATTTGTGCCCCATGTCTCCATGTTGGCCTGGTCTGTTTCACCAAATTTCATCTACAGTTTTGTGCGGTTGTACATTCTGTGTAACATCTTTGTACAGTTTAGTATGATTTCGGTAAATTTAGGCCCTTTTGGCTAGCAGGACACTGACAGCGGTTGGTAGTGTGATTTCACCATTAGGTCCTCGAGCAAGACCCTTAACTGATTTGCTCCAGGGACCCTGCTACTTCATTTGTACGTCATTTTGGACAAATGGGTCTGATGAATAAATGTAAATGAAAGTTCTAAGATTCCGCTCTGGTTGTTGACGAGTTGAGGAGTATTTGAGGATGTCATTTGGAAAATCTGGCAAATATGCTAACAGACAAATCTAATTTTTTGGAGGGGGGGGGGGTTAGTTTTGTTTTTTTCCCCCCATATATCCTCATGACCTTAATTTGTATGCCATCTTTCCAGGAGGGAAGCCCACCGGTGTTTTGTGTGGAGAGCCATCAGCTCCACTTAGACGATGCCACGCCCAGCCTGTTCGAAACAACTCTCTGACTGAGGGTGCCTCCACTGAGGTACGGTGTGGGGAGGGTACTCTTGTCTGGTGAAACGGCCTCCTCCCTGAGGGGAAGAATCACATAGCTTGATGTGCACCTGTTACACTTAAATAAAATTCACCGGTTTCCAGTCATAGGCAACAGGTTTTAATCTTATGTGATGTTATTACAGTTAAACAGTGCATCTTGTAAATATCTGGGGTAGGTTGCACAAAAAACCTTAAATTGAGATTTTCTCTAAAGTCTGAGTTCCCTTAAAGTAAAATTGGGTGCACAAAAAGCCCTTAAGTCTACTCCTTAAGGTTTCCTTAAAATTTTCCCTTTGTATTTAAGTCTTTCCCCTTATCTTAGCGTTATACTTAAGGAATCCCTTAAAGTTCCATTAATGATTGCAAAAAAGACCTTAACAAACAAAGTAAGGAAAAAAAATTAAGGTACCTCTGATCGTACCTTAATTACAACACGGCCAAGTTTATTGCAATAAATGAAGAAAATGAACACATCCTGAGAAAAGTGTTCTGTAACTGAGAGAATGCAGTGCCTATGATTGAGCAATTTATTTTACTTGACCGACAGTCTATTTGATTTTCTTTATACGGCATGTGACATGTTTATATTTCATTATTAAATCTGGCTAGCAGAAAGATCTTTTGGTTTCACAGAATAAAACAACAATGTAACATTATCCCCCTAATTAGTACTGGCACGTTTCACCCTGGGCACAGACAATATTGGACAGAAGCACATCGGTTATGGAACAAATTTTCCAATGTAGAAATATGGAAGCACATGCAAAACTGCATTTCATGTAATGGAGATACAATTCCATCTGCTCAGTTTTTCACTAGCTATTTCTCCTTTCCCAGTACTTCCGTGTATCTTCCAAGTTACCACTTGTGCCGTCAACCATTCAGCAAAGTTTATTGCCATATACCCCTCTCACTTAGTCGAGCGAAAAGTACCTACTCATAGTGAACAATCATGAAGGGGGAAAAATCCACATTTTCATCGGATAATAATGCAGTGGGGACAGAATTTTTTTTTTAATTTTATTTATATTCATTTATATATTGTTCAAATTAATATATTTCGTTAGGTATCATGAGCAGATGTGAGTGCAATCAAATCCATGGGAACTGTACAATTTTACTGCCATAAACTGTCTTTCACTGCAGTAAATCCCTTAAGGTTTTTCCTAAGGAAACCTTTTAAAGTACTCTGTGCAACACCCTTAAATAAATACCTCAGTTAAGGAGAAATTAGACATTGTCATACTTAAGGGGAAAACTTAAGGTGTTTTGTGCAACTGGCCCCTGATATGCAGATTATTTTGGTCTTTTTATTCCTTACTCACAGGCGCCCTTTTTTTTTTTTTTTTTTTTTTGTTCTATGCAGCACTGCATGTGAAGATGCTACCTTCTAAGGAGGGTGGGCAAGATCCTGACCGTTGGCTTATTTGCATGCATAGGTGGTTCTAGACTCGGTTTAGGAGGGCTTCAGTCCCCATATATTTTTCTTGTCTCAGCCCCCCTGAAAAATAACTCTTCTAAAACCATTTTTTTATTTTGTCACATATTTTCCATATACATTTTGTACCTTCTGCTCAGCAGACCTTATTATGGGAGACCTTGGTTTGGCTTTCTGTATTTATTCAGAGGGCTGAGTGAAAGGTTGAAATCCTAGAATTGCCCTTGTTTTGCATGCAAATCTTTATTTGATATGCATGCATTAAATAGTCATTACTTTTCTTTTGTAGGATGGAAACGTTGAAAAGGCAAATGCAGGTAAGTTGCAGTGTTTTTTTTTTTTTATAGCACTTTGCACAACTGTACCATCATTTGCCATGGGTAAAGAAAATAATGGCTGACATTGAGTGAAAGGGTGTGTCCTTGGTTTTATGCACGGATCAACTAGCACCACTGTAAGTGTCTTGCACAAATAGCCCTATAGAGGGCAGTTGGAATCCCTTGAAATGAATGCAGGGTTTGCCCTGGGTTTTCAGAGAGCTTAGGTGCTGCCTGGGATCTGGGATGGGTTTGTTGAAAACTTTTGAAAATGCAACCAAAGGATATAGGGGAGACTTTTATTAATTTTTTTTATTTATAGTTTCTCACCTTTTTATTTTACATGCATTCTTGCCTAGTAGTTACTGACTGGTAGGGATGTCACAAAAATGTCAAATTTAGTACCGATACTAGTGAATTCCACAATTCTTGATATCCAGTTTGATACTATAAAGACATCCTATATTCTTCAAAATACACTCCTTCATTAAAATCATGCAATCATTACAAAAACCATTTCATATTTTCTGTGATTCTGATATGGTTGGCGCTGTGTGTATTCTGACTTTACTCCTGCCTCTCTCAGTTGACCTCCTCCTGGCTGATATTCTGAAAGAAATATGATGATATTTCAGTAACAAACAGCAGAGGCTGCACACACAATGTAGTAATGCACAGCTCTATAAACTGAGTGCAGGCAGTAGTTTACATTTATGGACATGGTGACAGATTGACTATTTAAATCACTAATGTTATATTTTGAGGACATGACACAGACTGAATTAGGTTTATTACTAGGAGCTATGGTTGCATTGGGTTAGCCTAAACACTATAGCCTTCATGATTAGCAAACATCATATGGAACATTTGGTTAAACGGTTGTCGCAAACAAAAATATTCGTAATATATTTCAGGATAAGGATAATACTTTGATATGTTTTAATGTAGCGTCAAAATAAACTCGCTTACCTTGAATTCTTTGAATTGGTCTGGATGCCTGTCTTGAGGTGCCTTTCTAAATGAAGTGTTTCCTCTGGTCTGAAACGTACCGTGGCACCCTTTGCATATTGGCTCGCAAATGTATCATGACTCCTTCGTGATCAAAGGCACTATATAAAGTACTTGCATACCAATTTTTTCTCCTCCCTCCCTGAATGAGTGGAGGCAGAGCTGGCGCAGCAGCTGCACGTGTTATTTTTTCCGTAGTGGTAGGCATTCTTCTTCTGCCATTTAACTGCAGACTAGAACATTTGTAAGCGGTATATGCTGCATGCGTCCGGTCTGGAAGAAGTGTATCCCCAGTACCTGTAATACTGTAGAAAAATGAGCACCATCATGTTTTCAGAATTTTGGCCTCAGAGTATTGGTTCTTGTGACATCCCTAGTTACTCCAGTGTACCCAGCATTCATTCAGCTTTTAGGCGCTCCACAAAATTTACTTGGGCGCAGCACCTAAGCCTCTCTATAGTAGGGAAAACACTGGAATAGTGGGGTGTTTTGAAGTTGGTACAGGAAACTCACTGCTGTGACTATACCTGTAATTTTCAAATTTGATGTCGCATAGAAACAGCCTTTAAAATGAGTTCTTATTCGGTGGAAGCAGTTATGATGTGACAAACTCGATAGGTTCAGTGAAGACTTCTTAACTGTAGATCAACTATTAACTGTGAAGTGCGCTCAAAATTGCCAAATGGTACATCGACATGATTCGATTCTTTTCCCTTTGTTTTAAGAAGTACAGGCAGTGTAGATGCTAATAGTGCACTGTTTAATTTGACCTGACACCCGGCATGCTTTTCCCTCTGACTCCAGTTAAACTGTGGGTTTTTTTTTTTATTTTATTTTTTTTTTTTTTTTTTTTTTTTTTTATACAAGATTTTATTTTTTTTGGATTTCCTAGGTAAATTTTATTACTCTTGGAAAATGTAGTCTGCATAAGGAAGTTTTTTATTTTAAATCGGAAATGAACTCAAAAGTCCCCCATGGGAAGTTCCAGGGTCTTTGTTTATGAATTCTGACTTTTGGTTTTGCTGCTAATACTAAAAGCAAAAAGGCAGTGGGTAGGTTTCGAGTTCGTATTCTTTAAGTAGTAAGTGAAGTATTTAACGATGGCTCTAATAATTTGAAACCCCAGAGCATCTTTAAATTATTTTACGTGAGTGTTGAATCAGTTACACGTGGCTTGAAGGGGAAATGGCATTTAAACTTGGTCAAACCCTGTGATCAGTTGGGTTTTTTGTGGGAACATACAAATTGTGAAACTTCCCACACAAGAGCCCTGTCTGCATAGCAATTGTCATGAGTGTAATGTGCTAAATTGCCGTAGTGCTGTCAGAATAGCGACCAGAATTGATGACCGGAAAGCCCTTCACCTTCACACTGTTTTGTGACAGTGGAGAACATCGAGGAGCAGGAGCCCATCCAGGAACAGAAGGATGAGGCACCACTGCCCTCAGCACATGTGGAGTCTGCTGGGGGTCCTGCGAACCGGAGAAACCCCCCTGGCGGCAAGTCCAGTCTCATCTTGGGCTGAGAGCTTGCTTTCCTTGAACTCATCTGGATTTATTTTCTTTTTTTAAAGACGTCTCCCCTTGCTTGTCTGTGTGAGCCATGGAATTTTGTCCATTGTTTTGAATTACCTTCCCTCCCCCCCCCCCCCCCCCCCCCCCCCCCCCCCCCCCCGACCCCCTCCCCTCCCCCTTCTCCCCATTCACTACCTTACATTCTTCCCTCTCCGC
>JAODKE010000101.1:8689985-8701895 GCA_026779605.1 Mormyrus hasselquistii
ACACAGCTGACCTGAAGCCGTGTCCACCTGCCCAACCAGTGCTGACTCCCAGCCTGTGGGTCACCACTGTCATCTGTACTGGCTCTGTACTCTTGTTGAGTGTCATCATCTTTCTCATCTGTCTTGGCCCTAAGGTGAGTGTGCTTTTTGTAATTTGCATGTGTGTTAGTCTGACCACATGCATGTAGTAACCAGTGATTAAAATGATGGATTTCTAAAAATAATAAATATGTAAGATCTATGCAGTGTTTTTCTCCAGTGTTTTCAAACCCCACGATGAACCTAGGTCTATATTGTTAATCTAGCTCTGTGCAGTTGTGTGTTTACATTTTCTATTTCACATTACCCCCAGCTGAAAAAAGCCTGTGGTAAGAAAAAAAACTATAACGGAATATATGAAGACATGCGACACCCATCTATCTCTCGCCCGAAGCCCTAAATTCAAGGGACAGGATGTACACGAATCGGATGAATAAGCCCGGCTTCATGATTAATTATCTTTACCATCATTAATTTTAACTGTAAATATCAACAATTGCAGCTACACCAGTTGTATATGTGTATGTATGCCAATTTATAATGGCACTAATGCTTCCCATTTCATCAAATCAGATAACAGGCTCTGCAGGGCACTTACCATCAGTTCTGTGTAAAGGATGTTTTTTTATAAGTCTCCACATGTACCATTAAAACTCACAGGCGTATATTTTGACCCAGTTTTCGGGGCTTCCTACGATAGATTTGGTTTCCTCTTTTGCTCAGCACTGTCTGCCTAGCAGTGGCTGCAAAATAGTGTCATGTTCAGCAAACATAAGAGCCACCTGCTTAGCCCACTGAACAATGTTGTGGTTTTTGCTTAAATAAGCCACTGTTTTTCAGTCAAGTGTCAGTATTGAATATGTACATATTTTATACTTCATATGTATCATAGTTATTTTTTTTAATAAAATTTGAATAAAAAATAGTCATTTAACTAACTTACACTTTGAAGTGCCCTGATCTTTGTTCCATTATACAAAATGGAGTTTGGTTTAGGGTGCAGAGGCCTCCTGTGACCCCAATGTCACATGGTTAGCCCTCCCTCTACATGCAGGTGGCCGTATCACAAATGAATGATTACAACTACACGTTTACATTCAGAGCACTTGATTTCAGTCTCTGAAACTGTAGATTTTGCAATCGGGATTTAGCTAAAATCTAGCGTTTCAGATTTTTTTTTTTGTTCATGTCTGAGCTTTAGAAAGGTTACAGGTCAATCACACAACAGGCAGTGATTTTTTTTTCCGCCCTTGTAAGGGTGTAAAGATCACTAGAAGTCTAGCCTGAGAAATGTGATTTAGATGAAGGGTGAACACAAAAACTTAACACTAACCAATACTAAAAGAATTGCTTGTTGGACTACATTTTTTTTTTTACTGCACTAACCTTAATTTCCACCCCTGGGTATAAATGGAAAAAGGGAAGAATGTTTGAGTAGAATCCTATTAGATGGGAACTTTCCAGAACTGTGTGTGGGGCTCAGCAGATTAGGGGTTGTGCTTGTAATCCAAAGGTCGCAGGTTTGAATGCCAGGATTGAGTAGAATGATGTACCAGTTGGGCACCTGACTTGGGCCTTTCACTCACAAGAGCTCTAAGAACTGCCTGCTTAATTGCACATTGCTTCGGACAAAAGTGCCCGTCTTGCTAAACAGACACTGAATGACATATGACACACTGCCCTGTGAAGTGTATTACATGCAGAAACTGTGTGTCCAAAAAAAGCATCATACTATCACCAGCATTAATGTTGTGAGACATGAGCTGCAAACAGGGCTTCAGATCTTATCTCTATGTTATTTTTCAGTTCACCACTAATGAGAAGCTTTGTGAGATATTGCATATCTGTGCGGTTATTAATTGTAAAAATGGCGCTGAACGGTAGCTATAAGCCTACTGAAGCGTCGCTTAACTGAAATGTTCAGGCACAATATACACAATGTTGAACAACAGAAACATACATAGGAACAAGGTAAACAATAGAGAAACATACAGGAGTAAGTAAACAATAGAGAAATATACAGGAGTAATGTAAACAATAAATATGTAAGATTACATGCATCTGAACAATGCTGTCCTGCTAGAACATTGGTATTATTACCTCAGTCCCTGTAATACTGTAACATAACTGTGCTCTCAGTACCATTTCTTACCATTCGCTCAGCAAATGTACTGCAAAAATCACTCTATGTTTATTGCTAGGTACAAAACAGACTTACTATTAACCCAATGAGCATACTAAAGATGTACAGGAGGAGGAAACGTGATATCACACTATATTCCAACTGTCACTGTCATCATTGGTTGTGCACAAGTAGGTCAGATCCTACAACCTTAGGTTGTTTGGGGTTTATTGGTGTTTTTTTATTTTTACATTCTTATGTCAACTTGGTTTTCATTTACATTTGTTCCTTCATGGTACCTTCACTACCATCTGTGTTTCCCCCTCCAGTACTGCATCAGGTGCCTCTGCTTACAGTATTGCCTGGGGTAGGCATCACAGAAACTCTACTTCTCAAAAGCAGTGGCAACAGCTGGAGTCTCATGGGTCTGTGGGTGAAACTGAGTTAGCGGCGCCTGGCAAAGACTGAAACGAAGCGGGTATCTGTTAGCTTATGTGGGTGTAGCATCACACTCTACTGTCACGGTCAATTCTGTAGGCTGGTGAAGACGTATGCTGCTCTTCACGCCTCCTGGGTGGCATAAGTATCATGAGGGGACACTGGATGCTTGGTATGGGGTTACTGAACCCTTTCAGGATGTAGGCAGAATGTTTGCAGTGCATCACTAATTGGCTGTACTTGTACTGCGGGGAACCTGGTCACGTGCTCTCTCAGTGCCATCTCGTCCACCTCCTCCTAGGGAGCGCAGCCAAACTGTCTGTGATTCTTGATACTATAGCTGTGGCCAAAAACTTCGAGAATGGCACAAATATGAATTTTCACAAGGTCTGCCATAAAAATTAGCTTAATCCCCCCAAAAAAACTTCCACTGCGTTTTAGCCCTGTCACAAAACGACCTGTGTGGGGTTGCTTTTCAGCCTAGAGAGTGTGCTCACGCACAATTTTGCCTAGGAACACAGCCATGAATAAAGAATGGTACAAAAACATCCTCCGAGAACAGGTTCTCCCAACCATCCAAGAACAGTTTGGTGATGAACAGTGCCTTTTCTAGCATAATGGAGCACCGTGCCATAAGGCAAAAGTGATAACTAAGGGTGCTTTTCCTTGTATGTACAATCCCAAGTGTACCACTTGAAGCCTGCCTCTTTCTAAGCGCTAGGGTTTTCAACACAACCCTGTACCCGTGGGATGATGGATTATACCTGGACGTTCTCAACTGGGAGTACTAGCTATACAAAACGTCAAGGGCATTTGTCCCTATCAGCACTTGAGATAGGTCACTGGAGTGAAAGTCTGGGACTACAAGAGCAACAGTAGAAATAGTGATTTCAGTTTCTGAGAGCTCTTTTGGAAATGTGATGTCGAGTTCTATGAATCCTTTATATGGCAGTGACTGTCCATTAGCACCTTCGACTTCAAGCAGATCAGCTATGGGTTTAATAGCTCGATCTGAGAAGTGTTCCTCCATGGAACAGTGGTCACTTGAGACCCAGTGTCTAAAAGACAACTGCAAGTTTTTCCAGCAATACGCACTGCGGCTATACATTTTGATCCGATGAGCCCATTAGTAGAAGCAATTTCCCAGACTCACCAGCATTAGCAACTCTTGTCTCCGTGGCTGTTATCAATGGAACCTGGAGCCTCAGCAGGTAGGATGACGGTTTCTCACCAGCATTCTGAAATGTGTTTAAGAATCGGGCAAATAGCTCATCACCTTCCTCAATCAAAAACAGAATCAATTAATTCTAGGTAAGGTCTGGGTGAAGCTGTGGGACCTAATGGCTCGATCACGCTGGCAGCTGGTGGCAAAAGGCTTTCGATAATCCTTCTGGATTGAGTCAAGTCAGAAATGATGGGGTCCTGTGTCATAGTCTGACTCATTCATGGGGCATGGCCACCTTCCGGAAAAAACTCAGATTCTGATGTATGTCTTGGACTGTTTAGCAACCTCACTAATCCTCACCACACTGCACTGTTCGAGCAACAGGCTCAATTAATGCTTAAATTGACACTTCTTTCCATAAATTCAAGTCAAAATTAAATCGGGACACTCTACATAAAAATACACGTACATAAAATAAGTTTTCCCCATATCACATTCCGCACAACTCAAGCGACTCAACCTCAGCGACACTCAGCGTTCCACCATATCAGCTGGAGAAACGAGCGAAGAAGTCTGTCATTTAGATGAGCTTTTCGCCCACTAAAATATTCACAGCCTCTCTGGTTTTTTCTGTACCACCCAAAACCAGGGCTTTAGGCTCAAATTGTCGGGTGGGCAGGTTTTCTTTTATTTTTTAATCCTTATTTCCCTGTAAAGGTATATACCGCACTACTGTGATATGCTATTTCAGATATTTTACTAATTCTGAAGAAGTAGAGCAGAGCTATTTCTTACTTAGGGCTACATGTTTCTCTGTACATACGTAAACAGGAAGCATGACAGCTTAGGTTTGGAGGAAATGAGCATCATCCGCTGCGGTCAGACCTGTGATTTTGCATATTGTTCCACATCGTATCTACAATAAAGGCTAGAAAACAAACTGGAAAGCTTGTCCATTGGTTCTCACAGTTTTTGAATCTTGCAATTTGTGTTTTTGAAATGCAATTACTATGCCTTTCATTTTTGGGGTTATTAAACATTTTCGCGTGTCGCTTGACTGTTAAAATAATATTGGTTATTCACAGTTTCCAGAAACATGCGGATTTGTCTCAACGCTTTTGAGACAGTGAATCATTTCAACTGAAGCTTAAATCTCATTCTGAAAGTGATATCTCATTTTTTTCTTTCGCCCATATATCTTTTATGGTGTGTAACAAACAATACTAAACACAAAAGGATGTACAGAGGAAGTGGAGCGAATGACATTCTTTCTGTGCTGATTAAAGCGCCAGAAAAATGCATTTCAGAAATTCCAAAGCAGCATCTCTCATCAGCAATCATGATCTGGTTACTCAAGATAATTCACAGACTTTTTAGTGAGTAGTTTATTGTACAAACAGGGACACAAAAAAAAAAAAAAAGGTAAGCACCCAGATGGAGTCGTGGAAATCTACACAAAGTGAAAGGTCATGTGACTATTGCAGTGATTATAATCCATCCATCACCGTAATAGCTCAATACCAACTGGGGTGGTATAATGTTAGATTAAATGGACAACAGTGTTGGCACTATGGGCACACTGCTGGTCCCATGTCTGAGTCTGAGTAAAGTCCGAGCTGATCCCACACATATTCAATCGGGGAAAGATCGGGGGACCTGGCTGGCCACAGGACCAGTCAAGCAGTGCTGGAGGGTCGGAGAGAGCATGGCGCAGTGCGAGGTTCGATAAGTTCTTTTAGGTAGGAGGGTAGCTGGTCTATTTTTAGCTCTGTAGACGAACATCCGTGTTTTGAAAATGACGTGAGCAGCTACGGATATGAAATAGAATGATATGGTGTTGGAGAACTAGGCGCTTTGCTTGTGTCCTGTGCCTCTTGTCCTCTTCCTCGTCTGTGTCATCTGGCTATATTCTCCCCTTCCTGTCCTTAGTTGTCCCAATCTTTTCTATATTTTCCATCTACTGTCAGTTTTGTGGTCCTTGAATCTTGTCTGGCCTGGTGTCTGAACCCAGGTGGGGTTGTGCCGCTGGTGTGCAGTGTCCTGTGTTCCCATTCATGTCAGTACCACCCCCATGCCCAGAGTGTATTCCTTGGGGGAGGGTACTATTAAGATCTGTCCCATCTATTTCCAGGATGGCCACCAGAGGTCACTGCTGGACCTCCTGAACCCTTAGTTCTCCCCAGTTGTATGCAATTGTTATTCTCCTGATTGTCCTCCACCCTGACATGCTAACCCCATATACCCATCTTTTGTTTGTGAATAGTTTTTACTGTATATAATGTATGTGTTTCACCTGAATATATTCCCCAGTCATATCATTGTTCCCTGTGGGTTTTGAGCAGCCCTTTGGTCTGAATTCAGACCTTTCTAATAGTTGTGTTCCTTTAATAAAGTCCCCATTGGTTTTTACCTTTCTAAAAATGTTGCCTCAAGGATTCCTTTTCTCCTTCCTGCTCTCTCAGTAATGGCAGTATGTAATCATCCTTTTTCCATCAAAAGTTGTATAATGAATGTTTGCATAGCCTCGGCTACAATGCAGGACAACCCCAAAACAAGACTAAAACAAATTACAACATGGTGTATCTGTTGTTCAACTCTTCAGATATCAAGCATGTCCCATTGTTTGCAAGGAATCCCTGTGCACTTGGGCTCTTTACATACACTTGTACACTGCGTTGTACATCAAAATATGTCACCAGTGTGTAGAATCTCAGCGTGATTTTGCCCTTAAGTGTGCTAAATGGGACAAAGCCTAAAAGTATTTGACATATTTTTTTCAAATTTTACTGGCACATGTTTGAAGATCTGGAACTGATAAAATTTTGAGACATCGCGCCAAAAACTAAAGCAATACTATTACCCTTGACCTTTTTGATATTTAATGGATCTTATTATCATTTCATGAAAACAATACATGAATGAAAACCCACATTTCATTTCATGATGAGACAAATCACCCCAAAACTGAAGCAGAAGCAGTAGGTAGCGGCAGATGGAAAGGGCAGCTGTAGAAACCATCTTGTCCATCCATACATTTTCTACGCCAGTTTGCCGTGTGAACACGAGTAAATCTGAAATAAATCAATGGACTTTCCAGGAATAGGCAAGTCTGGGGAGTGAGATGATTTTCTGAATATTGTAAAATAAAGGTTTTTTTCCTGTCACAATTTGTCATGGGGACTATGGCAAAATTTACCATGGAGACCCCCCTACCCTTTGCTCAGTGAAATTTTATTGGTAGCAATTCAATTCTTGAGCCGCTGTGAAGCTTATTGTGGGGAATCACCCATACAACAATAATTAATGGGGAAATTAATCTTGTCACTCAGCCCTTTACCATTGCAATACCACCCCACCCCCCTAGCCCCATGGGATCCTTCCCCCTTCCCGCAAGATACCAGAATAGTACTGCTTTGGAAAATACTGTATAAAACATTGCATGGAGTATATACAGTTCTAGGCCTATTGTAGAAAAATAGATATTGCCCATGCCTAATGTAAAAATTTGCTTTGAATTTTGCTTTGATTTATACCGCAATCATCTTACACTTTGCGGGTTGTGGGTTTGGTCGCCACCACTGTGAATCTTGCATCTTTCTCCCTGTATCTGTACAGGTTTCCTCTTGTGGTCCAAAGCCACAAGATAATTTGCATTAGTGGCTTTAAATTGTTCAATATGTCTGTGAAGGTTTGCCACATGAGGAACTTGCAGCCCATCCAGGGTGCACTGTCGCTCTCCAAACGCCGCAAGACCTGTACCGGGGAAGCTGAAACTGTGTTGAAACCAGACTCTCTTTGTCGTATAGGTTGGGTATGTCTTGGTTCTTGTGTGCCAACAAAAAAAATCACCATAACATATTTGCATTGGTAAAGTCTGATTGCTTAATGTGGAATAGAGAATCATTTTGCTTAATTTATTTATCCTTGGCGTCATTAATGTTTTCAGGGGTCAGTATGAGCATGTCCTTTATCACAAAACTGCTTGTATTTGTAAGCTGTTGCATGCAAAAGCAAGCTCTCTTTTGTGTCCGTGTTTGAGAGGCTAAAATATGGCTCCTGACTCATTTGGCTCATCTAGGGGAATCCATTTGTTTAAATGTTGAAGCCTGTTTGGTTATGAGCCCAAATGAAACTTTATTTGATTCATTTCAAAGACTTTGATGAAAAGTAATTTGTTTAGTGATTTTCTCTATCTGCTGAGGGAAAGTAAACCAAGCCAGTAAGCCCATGAGTTGGAGGCGTTTCTGACCATGCATCTGATCGCATCGCATCGCAGTAGCAGTGAATCGTCTCATACTGCAATAGTACTTGCTTCATACAGTATGTACAGTATCTTTAATGTATCAGATTGTTGGCAACGCATCAAGTGTCACAGACTCGGGCGGGTTTGGAGCGGGGACAAGGCGTGGTGCAAGCACAAAAGGTGGACGACCCACTTGCGGCTCCAAGAACGAAAACGAGGTTTATTAAATGAGCTAAAAGACAAGAAAACACTAACAAAACACAACAAAACCAAAAGGACCACGAGGGGTCAAAAACTAAAGGGGATAAACAAATACTAAATAACAAAAACAGGGCAGGTGAGCAAAATACACGTCTAAAACTAAGAATCTCTAACATGGCAAACAATGAACCACTGGGGAATTGGACAGAAGCAGGGACTAAACTACTAAGGGGTAAGGAGACTAACACTGGACAGGTGAGGCTAATTAACAAAGACTGGGAAAACAGGGCACATGTGAAACTAATTAACTCAAAGCAAGTAAAACAGGGAAACTAAGAACTAAGTAAGGAAACAGAAACAACACTGGGGAATTACAGACAGGTAAAAACACAAGCAGAGGCACAAGGAACAAAACCAAAACCAAATACAAAACCACCAGACAGAAGAACTAGAAAAACTCAAATGAAACACTAGAGAGCAAAATACAAAAACAAAGGAAATGGGATTCAAACACGGGACAGAAGGATACAGATAACCACATGCGCAACAAGTCGAGTGATGTGGTCGACAGCGAACAGAGGAAACACTACAGACTGACAACAGGGGAAGACAGGCTGTGTCCGAAAGCGCGCACTCGCGCGATTTTAGGGCGTAGCGCGTTCACACTGGCAACTAAGCGAAAATTCAGTGCACTGAAAGTACCCGGATGGTGCACTGAAAACGGCCAGAAAACGCAGTGCAGAATGAAGGACACTACACGCACTAAACTGACGCCATTTTGATAACGTAGCGGAAGGGTAGGGACTTTTGTTAAGTTTTCATGGCAGATATTTTGGCGTGCTAGAGAATTGCGATCAAAATGCACTACGCACTACATCTCAGTGCACTGACGCAAGTGCGCGATTCCGGACACAGCCTTTGTTTAAAGAACTTTACTTTTAATACTTTATATAATTACTTTTTTTACATGATTTTAATTTAACTAAAAAAATGAATAAATAAAATGAAGACAGTAATAACATATAAACAAAAACGGAGCAACTTGGAATAAATAACCAAAACTGACATCAATGCTGAAAATGGATTTAATAATAGAATTTTGAAAAATATTAAATAAAAAAGGGAGTTTTGATAACATCATAAAACTAAGTGCATATTAAATTTGACATTTTAATCTCTCAGTATTCCAAATGAGGCAGCAGCAGCTGCAATTTGTTGAGACTTTGCTGAAGACTCGCTCACTTGGAAAAGTTGAGGGTGATGAGCCAAGAAACTATCTTGCTTCTGGGGCAAGAAGCTTTAAAGCATCCTAAATTCTTTCTCCACGACTGGAGTGGATCCCCCTTACGGCTGTCAAGCACTGGTTCCTTTAGGTACAAAAGTAATTTGGGCAGATTTTGGCCTACGGCTCGCCGGTGCAGGATCCTATCATAGAAGTGAACATCTCATCAGCACGGCTGCAAACAGAAGTCTGTTCTTTCCGTTGTCTTTTGGTGGCTCTCTCCGTTCAGCTCTTCCGCATGCTCTTCAACACTGGCTTCCTCAGTCACAGTATGCTTTTCTTGGCAGGTATCCTGTGCAGCAGATTCCACTTTTAGCCATTGTTTGGCCTTAATCAGTGTAGCTTCAGAAGAGAATTCATGATTTTTATAGCGAGGATCTAAAAGACATGCAAGCGCCACAGTTTTTGTTTCCGCAAGTTTTGAAAAATGTTTGGTCAGGCTGTCCCTCATGACTTGCCTGAGTGTTCTGGTGCCTTGTGTCCCTCATGACTTGCCTGAGTGTTCTGGTGCCTTGTGTCCCTCATGACTTGCCTGAGTGTTCTGGCGCCTTGTGTCGATGGCCCTTCATTTTCAAGCATCATCTTTAACATAGTCATACAGAGAATGATGCAGAATGTTGAGGAACTGTTCTGACTCATGTCTAGTGTCAATTCCTCTTCTGGGATGAGTGTTTCAAGCAAGTTGGACACGATGACCCACTGATGAACAGTAGGACAGGCAAATCCTCTGTGTTCACTGGCGTAAATGTTCAGAGTACGCTTCTGTTTCGGCATTCTTTGCAGCGTGGAGTGTGGAGTTCTACCGGGTTGGGACGGCCTGGATTATGCTGTACTCTGCAAGCTAAGGTCCTTCTGAATGTCTCTGAAATGCTGTCTTGCAAGAATCGAGTGGTGGAAATATGTGACTCACTTTCTCAGCAGTGCAGTGACATTAGTGACATATCTCTGACTTGTTAGAGCATCATATACCACAAGCTGCAATGTGTGTGCTGTGCAGCTGAGGTCAGGAAGTTCTGCACGTTTCATCCCTTTGACCATATTTGCCGCACTGTCTCGAGGCACAAGCAGTGCACCGTCTTTGCTTACTTTCGATTTCTCAAGCACGGCAAGAAACGTGTCACTAATGCATTGGCCAACGTGGGATCAAATGCATCGCTTGAGTATTAAAAACAACCTGCCTTCTGTTCAATTCATTGTCAATGAAGTGGCATGTGAAGCTCATGAGGGACCTGATCTTGACCAGTAGTCTGTTGTGACGGAAAGTGAGTGGTTTGTGAATGGATCGTCCCTTTAACCTTGTCAATAACCTTTTGGTGGACCTCTGGCAGATTTTCTGTGTGATAATACTTTTCACTTTTCAGTGAATATCATGGCTCTACTGTAGCCATGAGGCATTTAAAACCAACATCGGAGACCATAGTAACTGGGTCCTTGTCAGTCATTATCATCTCTGTAATTAGTTTGTCTGCTAGTCTAGATCTCTTATCAGCATTTGGCTTTTTTTTTGTTTCTGAAACATGTCATGTATCTGCAACGCTGCTCTATTTAAGGTGAATGTTATTCTTTAAAATAATGGTGAATGGTTCATTATACCATATAAAACAAACAACATGTACTGTATAAATGTCTCAGGGTTCCTAAGTATTCATAAAACAATTGTGGCAAAAATGAGACATTAAAAATAAAGTATCTAATAAAAATTATATACCTAAGCTAGACGAATCAATTTAATAGATGCTTTAATATACCATTAATAGCTTATGCTTAATTACATATTAGAGTTTGGTAACGCGTTTAAATTAACAGTAAGAGACTCCACGTTATCAGCCTACGTGATACATACTGTAACATGTGAGAACACCACCTCATATGTAATGTACGTACCGTAATGTAGTGATGTAGTAAATGTATGATAAGCTGCGTGTCAAATAAGTTCCTGTTGCAACATTAGCTGTCGGTGCTACAAAACGCTTTTAACACTTTGTCATTATGGGTAGCATTGCTGGCTCCTATATGGAAGAGAATTACAATTACAATATATGGAAGAGAATTAAAAATCACTGTTTTCCTGAATTAACTGCTGAATTAAATTAAATTCCTGAATTCACTATTCATAGTGAATTCTTTTGGCTGTTTTTTTTTTTTTTTTTTTGTTTTTTTTTTTTGGTGAATGCTACCAAAGACGTTATCGCCGCAACACGATTCATTATTCGGACATTTTCAGCGGAGTAACTGGGAGAGATGGCAGGCAGGCTTTTCATTATGGAAATATCTCATAAGAACTACCGTATTTTCCGGCGTATAAGACGACTTTTCACACCATAAATTTCTGCTCTTAAGTGGGGGGGGGGTCGTCTTATACGCCGAGTGTAGTTTAGGGATCGCTAATTATAGTATGGTTCCGAGCTCCTGTTGTGCCC
>JAODKE010000101.1:8730973-8746936 GCA_026779605.1 Mormyrus hasselquistii
TATTTTTTTTGTGGGGTGCGTGATCGGGGGGCGCCGCGGGGGTGGGTCCTTTTGTGTGGTTTTTGTTGGGGGGGGGGGGGGGGGGGGGGGGGGGGGGGGGGGGGGGGTCTCAAGACAATAACTGACAGGGGCTTTTATGGCCACAGGAGTGTAGGCGTCCTTAGTAACCACCCACACCTGCTGTTGCATGATCTGCCTCAGCTGCCTGATCGACCTCAGAGGAGCATGTGGAGGTTTGAATCCCGACCGTTCATCTAGAAAGTTCCAGAATGTCTGCTGCTGATCGCTTTGTCCCTCTGCGTTGGTGGATGGCAGTTTAACAGTGAGCAGTGAGACATGCTTCCGGCCAAGAATGCTAGGCATGCAGTCGTACAGCGTCGCCTAAGCACGCACCCTCCGTGTTTGCCGTGTAATACAGTGGTGCATTGATCTCGCAGCAGCTGGGCCGCCAAGCGTCTCCGTAAATCCTGCCCTTCCTTCTGAGATAAATCATGGGCGATGGGACATTTCGACAGCAGGGCATTACCACGTACGACCATGGTTCCAGAATGGTCGGATCATGATGCAAAAGGAGGTCATACAGTAAATGCAGTACAGGGGGGGATGTCATGAAATTATGCTAGTAGTTGCAGGCTAACAAATCGATTTGCTAAAGACAAGTTTGCTCATTTATTGATGGTAATGAGTCTTAAAACAGTCCTGCTGTTTTGCCAGGTAAAATAAACCAAAAATTTCAACAGTCAATGACAAACGGGAACCACTTTCACTGTCTGGGAAGAATCTGATAAAATCACCGGCACCTGAAAGTCATTTTCTCAGCATTTCATATCAAGCTTCAGTGAGCCGAGCTCTTTAAAGCTCTTTAAAGTGAAACCATTTACAGAAGCTCCTGTATCAACATTTTTTAGATTACTGATGTCGGAAAGTAGGTAATGTGCTGCCTGAATTTCCAAGGTCGTACATCAGATACTGAACTGGTCTGGACTCTAAAACACGAGGACAGAAAAGATCACAGATAATTTATTCATGCCCAAGGGGAAATTGTCTTCGGTGCCTGGTGTCCCTACAGCAATTGAAGAACAAATTTCTAAAATTATTCATTGTTTTTGATTTGAGACCGTCAGTGAACTAGGACTCGCTCAGTCCTCCTCTAATTCAATGAAGAACTTACTGTACACTAAATTTTTAAAACTCACTAAGTGGACAAATTCTCAAAAACATATCCCATGGACCTTGTGAGTTTTTGAAATTTGCCTTTCAATTGGAGTTAAGGGCTTAACAATGGCATCAGTCCGTCGGCCACGGGGTTTGAACCGACATCCTTCCGATGACAGGCACAGCTGCCTAACGGGGCAGAATAATCAAATGCAAATGTGACAGATTTTCCACCATGGTATTGTCATTTAGATGTTTAACTAGTTAAAATTTAAGCTAGGAACAAATTGGCCATATGAAAAACAAATCAGTAAGCTTTTTGCTTGAGGAAAACTGGCGCGTCAGCGCTTTACTAGAAGACAAATGGGGCGGCTTATGCTGACTGCTCCAGGGACAGAGGCGGAGGAGGCGCAGTTCTGTGTGGCTCAGCATCCTCTCCTCATTCTGAATGGACATGTGGGTACCTAGCTGGAACTCCAGAATGGCATTGGATCACACTGCTGTCTCAGGCCAGGAAGTCCTTTTAAAAAGCACAGTGTGTGCAAGTCAGAGCCGCAGAGTCACCGCTGGATGTGGGTTCTCTGTGTGACCTATGTGGGCTGGAGCGATCGTATATCGCCAGTAACGAATCCCCCGCTATCCGTCTCTCTCTCTGGGTCGTGACCGGGGACTATCACGGGGGCTTCAAAACAGAGCTCATCCAAGCTCCACCCCCAGCAGCCTGAAATCTTGGGAGGTCGGGATGTCAGAGTAGTTGTTTTGGTTGGTGTCATTTTTGTTAGGAGAGGTCTCGCAGGGAACGTCGGGATGAGGAACATGCAAAATCCCCTGTGGATCCTGCCTGGAACGCCATGATGTTAGTGCCATTTTAGTACGACGTCCTCACAGTGCAGACCGAGGGAAACCAACTAAATTAATGTTCACTGTCAATTACAGTCTGACAGGACTTACGATCTTGGATGTGTCAGTTTGCTGTGCTTCTGTCTCGTGGCATTTTGGCCGGTGCATTCAACCCTGCATGGACTTTAACTGAAACGAGTTTAGAAGATGTTTGGGGGGGGGGGGGCAGGGTACCCCGCACACATGGCTTTAGTAACGCTTTTGTGAGGGCTGTTTATCCTCACCCACAGACTTGCCGATTTCTCTTTCACATGGGGTAAAATGTTCAGTAATTAAAGAAACAGAGTGTAATATAACTTCAAATGTCTTTATGATGTTAAGGTCAGATGTTTTATTTCTTTGCTTTTCTTTGAAAAACAGAATTTGGGCTCCGTATTAAATTGTGTTGCCTGCGACATCTCCAGACAGAAATTGCAGGCGCCGCTCTGACTCTCCTGAGAATCACAGCGAGGCATGTTTCTCCTTTGGGGAGCAGAGGGAAAGGCCTCATCTGCTCACCTGTGACTCGCAGATGAGTCACAGCAGCGGTGAGCTCAGCTGAGAAGGATCCCCCGGCCTATTTGCAGGGGCGAAATAGCCCCCCCCCCCCCCCCAGAATGCACGACTTTCACACCAAGCTCGGGGCTTTTCCTGGTGCCTTGGATTTGTTATGGCTTATGAGTAGTTCAGGTTAATCTGATTTAAGGTTTCATTGGGGGGGGGCAGGGGTGGGGGGTGGTTATACATTGATTTCAGGGCAGGGTCATTTGGACCTGTGATCTGATTCTGAATCAGACTTGCAGTCCAGACTTTTCTAAGCTGCTACAGAATGCCGCATGGTTTCCAGTCACATATGCCTGTCCTGACCCTGTGAACACGGTGTAAATTGCACCCCCCGCAAAACTGATTAGTGGCTTTTGCTGGCAGTTTTGGATAGTTCCTTCCTCGGGAAGGGTTATCCGTAAACGCTGATGACAGGCAAGTCTTCCTGCCGCTCGCTTTGTTTCCTTTCCTCTGTCGCTGGAGCAGCTGTGCCATTTTTAATGGGATCGTCCCAGCAGGGTGGGGAAATGCATGTCTCTCGCTTGCGGCGCGGGACGCAAAATGGCCTCTCTGGCACGGACGCCCAGCGGGATGCGGGTGAAAGCCGAGTTCGTAAAGCGGAGTTTACGTTCATCCTCATGGATTCGGATCGTGGCTCGATTTTAACATTTGGCAGCCGGTGTGGAAAAAGAGAAGAGAGACAGGCCCCCATAAAGACTGACAGGGGGGAGATACAGTGACTGGGGGACCAGAACAGACTGGAAGGTTGCTGGTTCAAACCTGATAGACGAACTGACATTATGCTTCTTGGAAAACTCTCTCAACGTGAAGATGCAGGGTCAATTAATGTCAAGCTGTGGTAGCATCTGGTACCAATCGAAAGCTTTTTCTCATTTATTCTTATCCTGAATATTTGCTTTTTTTGGTGTAATTTGTATTTGATGTTCTAAATGTAATTTTTTTAGAACCTTAAAAAAGAATGTTAATTTCATTGTGAAAGATATGACACCCCACATCTCCCTTTATCGCAACCCTTTGTTTTTAATTCATTTTATTTTTAAATGCCTGATAAATTTTGGCTCTAACTACTGCTCTGTCCTGCAGCTCTGAAGAGGTCCTTTGAGGTGGAAGAGGTGGACCAGTCGGCACACTCCTCTCCCCATGCCCGCAGAACGGTCAACACACACCTGCGGATGGCCGGCACCCCCTCCGGACCCCGCTTCCTCGACCTGGGAAGCCGCAATTCCGATTTCAGCCAGAAGGTGCCCTCGGAGATGGCCAACCAGCGCTCCCCCAAGATCAGCCTGCGCCGCATGGAGCTGACAGGGGGCCGTGCCCCCGAGCCCGTCCCCCGCCGCACAGAGATCTCCATCGACATATCCTCCAAGCAGGTGGACAGCTCCCCCAGCCCCGGCATCTCCCGCTTCGGCCTGAAGAGGCCGGAGGCCCCCACCATGGTGAAGGCCCCGGAGCTAGCGCAGAGAAGGGCAGAGCTTATCTTTAGCCGGCCTCAGGAGGCCCCGCCTCCCAGGAGAGCTGATCCGCCCCCTTCTGCTGCCAGGATCCCCGAGCTGGTCCACAGGAAACCAGAGGCACCAGGTCCCCTGGAACCGCTGGCCCGGAGGTCCGAAATCCACATCACCAAAACTCCAGAGGTTTCTGCTCTGAACAAGGTGGCCGAAAACAATGTACACGTGACCCCCAGCGTTCCACCCAGCTACACAGAGATCAAGGCTCCGTCCTCTGCACCTGAGGTCTACATCGGGGGCCCTGACAGTAAGTCATGTGACTCTTGCATCAGCTGGTGTCCAGCTATTTAAATAGGACCGATCCTGGGAAGGAAATGGCTTTGGACCAGTTTTAATAGGAAGTCAGTACCCAGGGGGCATCTGTGAAATCACAGTGGGCTTAACAGGTATAATACTGAGAATATTACCGTAATATCAAACATGCAATCAGGCAGTGTTTAATACATTACAGATATATAGCAGTATATATGGTGATAAAACAGTCCAGGGTCTAGCAAATGGAAAATGATTATTATTTATATATGCGGCCATGAGTTTTCTTGCTCATTATGAATTACGGCTATTTATATCTGCAGTTTTTTTTTCCGTAGTTGCAGGCAACTACAACAGAAGTGTATGTTTCCAGAATATTAGCAGAATTATTACAAAGTATTATCAAAACAGCATTTAGCGAGGCATCATCCTGCAGAGGCTTAAACTGACGCCCCGAATCATGACCAGAAGACTGAGATGCTTTCGAACCGTGGGCTCAGCACAGCTTAAAAGCAAAGGCCGTTCTGTTCAGCGACCGTACCGGAGCGGAGCTGGAAACCTCTCCCAGAAAGACAAAAGTCAGTGTGTCGATCCAAATGCCATAACCTCTTACCCAGTAAACGTGTAAACACCACACTACTGTACAAGACGTGAGGCCTACCCACTGATTCAGGCTGTGTTGTGCTTTTAAGATGCTCAATCTGTATAAGCCTTCGAATATGCGCTAATTGTCCATAATATATACATTGCGATCCAGTCATTATATTGCTTTCAAGGCCGAGAAATAGCAGTTATTGTTTCATCTAGTCCAAATGGGCAAGGTGGAGCACAGCGTCCCATCGTGCCCCTGCGACTGGAGCTGGGGGGGTACAGCAGGGTGCCACATGTCCGGGGCAACAGCGGCCCATCAGCCTCAGTGTCACCTGTGGAAGTCCTGCAAGGGCCGTGTGAGGATTGTGTGTGTGACGGTCCCGATGGACGGCGAGCACGTCGCCTCGCCTGATAAACATGGCGGCGTTGCTATGGTGACCTGTGCCCGCCTGCCCCCCCCCAATGATACACATCAGAGTGATGAGAATACCAGCGACTCCCCCATCGGAAAGAATGCGCTCCACACACGGGGTCTGACGATCCTGCGGGCCTTGCAGATACCGCGAGCGCAGTCGCTCTGGCCGCGATGTGAGTTTGCGCATTCTCCATTACCGGGATGGCGCCGTGATGCTGCAGACGCTCACAGCCGCCAGCTATCGGCAAATCTTGCAGTCTGCTTGCTTCACTTTTTCAGCTTTCAGTCTGGGGGTGGGGAGGAGTGGGATGGAGTAGACTTGGCATTTGGTGCATTGAGTGGGGGGGACAGGAGTTATGATCTGAGCTCCAGACCTCTGGATGTGCAGAAGAGTCAGAAAGCCAAGGGGAGGCTTCTAATCAGAGGCAGTTGGCCTGGAACAGTGTTACAGGTCCTTGTGGCTCTGGGCCATCAGACATACACTGCACTGGGCCTTCTGAGGGCACGCACTGCACTGAGCCATTTGACAGCACGTACTTAACTGGGTCGGTATGCGCTGCACTGGGCTGTCTGACATATACTGCAATGAGTCATTTGACTAGACGTACTGCCACTGGCCTAGTATGCACTGCACTGGGCCATTGGACTGCACATACTACACTGGGCCGTCTAACGGTATGCACTGCACTGGACCGTCTGAAAACACTCACTGCATTGAGCTGTCTGATGGCACATGTTGCACTGGACTAGTACACACTTTGTTTTGGTTACAGTATAGGCCAGATAAAGGTGCAGTGGAAACAATGATATATCTCTGTTTTAGGGTTCAGCAGTGTGATGTTTCAAACCTCTTGGTTCTGTGTGTGTGGACCTTGCATGTTTTCTGTGTTTGTTTGGGTTTCTTCTAGGTGCTCTGGTCTCTCCTCCCAAAACATGCAGTTAGGTGCAGTGACGAGTGTGTGAGAGTGTGTGTCCTGTGACCGACTGGCATCCCAGCCTGAGTATCTACTGCCCAGTGCTGCCTTGTACAGACTCTGACCATCATTTTCATGTGGTGGGTAAGGCCCAGTATGGTATGGGTTCGATGCCCCAAGACTCACCAGGACGGCTGGTTGGTGACCCCTCCCAGCCGGACCCCACGCAGCTGATTTACTTCGCCCACCTCCAAGCGGGATCCATGACACAGAGTGGGGGGAGGTGCTGGGAGAATGTGTGGCGTGTCACTGCTGCAGAGGAGGATGGGTCAGCAGCCACAGCTGAGTAAACAAAGATAGAGGGGCGTGGCCCCCCGATGGGGGGCTTCCTGTGGAAGTGCAGCGCGGCTTTCGTTCACTGCTTTGCTAACGCACAACAGCGTGCCCAGCTTAGGTCCTGTCACCAGGTTTATAATAAAAGAACCCAATGTGTCACTTTTCTCAGAATGCCACTGGCAGTTTAGGTGGTGCAGGGGTACTCCCCCACCCCCCCCAAAAAGCCCCCTTACATTTCAGTAAATAGCCAGATAGACTTTTGCATCTGATAGCTAAATCGCTGAGCTCAGAAAATATGATACCGTAAATCTGGGAACTGATTCGGCTAAGGGAGCTCGGGTGGTGCTGCGATTTCCGTGCTCGTATCCTGCTCTCTCCGTGAGCGTGAGGGAGAGACGAGGAATCCGATCCTGCGGGAGACATTTTCAAGATGTTTGAGAGGCAGCGCCTGACGCATTTGGGTTCGATTAGCGTGGCTCTGTAACCCGCCACGCAGATCGAATGGTTCTGAGCCAGCGGGCGAGTGAGGGAGAGAGAGAGAGAAGGAGAGGGGGATGCAGACGTGGGCCAGATCATTCCTGTAAACTTGGGGGGGGGGGGGTTGCGGAATGGAAGGCCAACAATGAGCTAATATGTCCGCTTTTAGACAAAGTGTCCACAGTTTGGAGTCTTCTGAGGGTTGCACCTCACCTTAATGTGAAGCGGCGGTAGGGGGGGGAGTTTTTTCCCCAGATACAGTGTCCCCATCAGGCAAAGGCAAAGAGAGAGGCTGGAAACCTGGAGCCACAGGCTTTACGGTGCAGCGTTGGCTCTGTGAGGGAGGGGAAGACGTGACTGATAAAATCCGAATCCCTCTCCCGGGACGTCAGCCCTGCTCATACTCCCAGTGTTGTTGTTATGATTTCACAGATTAACTGATTATTTTATCCAAAGTGATTTATACGTTTTCCGATTCTGGACATTCTGCCAGAAAAATGCGTTTTCTCAAGGGTGTCACAAGACGGTCTTTCCCAATACCTGCTACCTCGCCAGCCAGGGTCTGTGTGATCAGCATACTGCTGTCGCCATGTGGCATAACGTACCTGTCACACTACACCTTTTTTCCTGTGGAATTTTGGTTCTTGTTGTGTCCAAGCAGTGGAACAGAGAGCCGGTTTGTTTCCGCGGCTCGTACTCTGCTGCCCCCGCAGTCGTGGAGGTCTGAGCGAGTCCCTCGCCCGCAGGGTTGGGCCATCCTACGGCTGTCCTGCGCAGCGTCAAGTGCAATGTCTGTCCCAGTGCGACGCTCCACCTGTGCATGAGATGAAAATGCAAAACATGACATCAGCCCGCTAGCTTGGAATACCCTTTGGAATACCTCCTCCGGAATACCCTTCAGAATCCTTTCTTTGGAATACCCTTCGGAATAGTTTTTTTTGGAATACTTTTGAGTGCCCGGTGTTCCACTGTTTACATTTTTTTCCTGGCCAAAAGTCTTACTTCAGCTGGAGAATTCGCACATCGATTTTTTTTTTCTTTTCCACTATTCACCGGTTATCTGTCTTATGTGGATTGTGGATTATGTGTTTGACAACCTCTCTTCCCCCAATGGGGCAGTTTTTTTTTGTTTTTTTAACCAGGAAATGACTTGATTCATATGTATACACAGGCACACTTGCGCATATATCCCTTCTTTCCTAGTGCCTGATGTCATGGTAACTGCCTCCCCAGCCACAGTCCCGAGAGACAGCCTGGGGTGGGGGGGGGGGGCTGTTATGAACAGGCATAATGACTAAACACTATGGATTCCCTCTGCTAATACAGATTACTGGAACAGGAACGCTGTAAAATAATTCCATCCCATAGCACTTCACCCCCGATAAGGACACACATATGAGGGCATTTTAATTAGCCTGGAATATCACAGTTACCATTACTGCCACACTTACCACTAAATGGCAGTTAATGAAGTAATTGCAAGATGGATCGCTCTGATATTCTTAGGCGTGATTGGTTGCTCAGGAACCAATCAGTGCCCCTGGCATTGTTCAAATTGTGAAAGCACACATTTTTATTGGATTGCAGAATATAACAGATCATGTCCATTCTAATGGACGCTGGGTCTGAAGGGGTTAACATATAAATGTGTATGTACATGAAATTTGCTTGGATGTGACCTGGGGATGAGTGGTGTCGGTTAACGGAACTGGGCTGCTGCTTATCCTCCCTCAGATTGTTTTAAGCATCTTACAGGTCACTGAATGGCATAATTTCCGAAGGTCTGACAGTAGGACAAACTGGTTCCGGTCCCATTCACAGCTAATGTGGTTTGCCTGGAGTCTTTCATGCTAAGGGCTTCAGACAGGCAGTATCTCAGCTGGTCCTTGAACCTGTATAAACCAAAACTAGGCAAGACCAGCGGCGGGCGCCATGGGACACGCTGAGCTGCAGGAGCTGGAACTGCCCTCGGGAGCATGGTGTGTCTCACACTGCCCCCTGCTGGATTGAGCTGCTTGTCTTGTTTTCTTCACCAGTTTCGGTTTATTAAAATGAGTTATGGCTGCCAGACACCTGCGCGTGCGGTTTGGTCACAGATCTTTGGAGTGATAAAGCCCGGTTTTCTGGGATGCCACATGAGCTGGAAGGGAAGTCCCGTGGATACCCTACAACTGTTGCTCGGCAACAGTAACGTACCCTGCACACACACACACCCTAACCCCCACCCTAATCCTCACTTGCTAGCAACGTTTTCGCAATACAACCCTCCAGCGGGGATTTCTGCTCTGGAGTCAGGTTAGAGGCTGTTAATAGGGAAGCAGATATGCTGCTTAATGAGAGGATTCGGGGGGTATGGGTGTGCTTGGCTGGTTCACACTCGCTTCTGGGCGGCCTTCTGGGATGGCTCCTCTCATGGGCCAGCTTGCAGATTCTTTGACCTCCTGAATTGTGGCACAGAAAGCACACAGCTAGACTTCTGGAAGCTCATGACTTCATCCTTCTACCACCAGATGACGTCGGCCGCTAAGATGGTTATGTGGGGCCTGAGAGACTGCTTTGAAGTTACATCCTGTCCACCAACCACCAACCATCACACTTAATATTTTAGGCCAGTGTTTCCTAATCCAGTCCTTGGGGACCCACAGACAGTCCATGTTTTTGCCCCTACCGGGACCTCAGAGGGAGTAAAATGAGGACCAGATTGGGAGTCACTATTTTAGATGTTAGGCAGAGGCTGTTGCTTCTGGGAAACTTCAAGCCGTTGGTTTGTCGTAACAAAATGGCTGTTGGAGTTCTGTCCGTGGGCAGCCCTGTGCACTTAAGCACCCGGCTCAGTGCATTAAGATGTCGGGTCCAGGATCAGACGTTTGCCGGTTCAAATCTCACAGTCGTCTGGGTGCTTTTAGCATTGGGCCCCTGAGCAAGGCCCTTAACTGCCAGGTGCTCCGTGGACTGTGAGAAGCTGCTTTCTCAAATGTGTATCTCTTTGGAAAAACATATATTTTCCCATGTAGCCTTTGACGGTAACACTGAAGATC
This sequence comes from Mormyrus hasselquistii, assembly GCA_026779605.1. Classification (NCBI taxonomy): domain Eukaryota; kingdom Metazoa; phylum Chordata; class Actinopteri; order Osteoglossiformes; family Mormyridae; genus Mormyrus; species Mormyrus hasselquistii. The sequence goes on from JAODKE010000101.1 coordinate 8,741,103, forward strand.
ACATGGCAAGCTCTCAATGTAAAAGCATCGGTGATGCTTTCTCGGGACAAAGTCCACCCCGCAGACCCCCCTTCCCCTTTGTGCCATTGGCTGAGCCGCCCCTCCTTTCCCGGTTTGCCGACCCCCATCTCCGGCTCCAGAATTAAGTGCTTTTGAGTGCCACCCTTATGCCCTGACTGGCCCGTAGCGGCGGCCATTTCTGAGGCCTGCTAAACGCCGTCCGGACGCGTAGGAATCGCTGACATTAGGGATTCGATGCTCGTTCTCACAGAGTCCCACTAGCTTGGCTTCGTCTGTAAACAGGAAGTGATGCATCTCATTCGTGTGACCGGCCACCGTAAATAGCCATTCTTCTTTTGATTTGTCATTTCCTGCCGCGAATGAGCAACACGGGGTGAGGAGTCGTGGAAACGTGCCGAACTGCCTGGAGGGCCGTTCCTAATTAAAATGAAAAATGGCTCTGCAGCGATGAGACCCCTGACTGTGGCCAGTGATGTGGGGAAGGGAGGGTACTTCCAGGTTTTGGAAAGGCGTCTCCCGGGTCAGGTTCTTTGTACATTAATCATGGGGCATGGACAGCCAAACAGTACCTCCGTGGGGGGAGGGGAGGGGCACTGATTAGGTAGAAATAGCAAGCAGAGCAGAAAGCAGGGCAAGTGTGAAGTGCCACCGGTGTGAAAAGCGCCGTCACGACTTGTTTGAGAGCACGAGTGTGAATGTGCCACATGTTTATAGGGTTGTACGCTTTCCGCAGCCCATAGTGCTAAATAAGCTCAGTGGGCAGGAAAAGAACAACACGCAAAGTAACAGGAAGTGACACTACTGTAGATATGCATATGATGGCTGCATGACAAGCTGCAAACACGAGATTAAATGCGAGATAAAGTCTGTGAGAACGGGCTGACACGTCGTCGCTCTGTGCTGCCCCCTAGTCCCTGTTTGATAGACAGGCTGCCAGCCCCATTCGACCAGGGTGGAGTATGACCGCATATCACTGGTTTTTATTGCAGGGCACGAAACCTGAAGTTTTACTCCATCCATTTCTTCCAAGATAAACCACGTTTTTTTAATGTCCGCCTTCCTCGCATGTCATATAAAAACCAGGATGGACTCAGCTTCCACGGTTTGAGAAGTCATAAAAAATATTTTATGTGGCACTTATGAGTGATTTGAGAGCATTAATGCATGAAGGTTACTGTACGTGTTTTATTGCCTCTTGGAAAACGAACACAAAATATCACGGCATGTCGGTCACATCTACAGTCAAGTGACAGGCTATGGTAGTAAGTCTGTAGTCACATTTTTGGGGTCATGTCTTGGGGGGGAAAAAAACTTTAAGCATGAGGCTGCTCTGTATCACGGAGCATGGATCTTGTCCTTAGTGGCTGTATTCCCGGTTCACATAAAAATGAGAGAATCTGTCCACATTCAGGAAAGGACAACGGTAATATAGTGGTAAATTGTGGGTTTGATGCCAGTAAACCACGGAGCACAGACGCCCATATTTACATGAGACACCATTTCATCTACCTGCAGAAACTGGAGTACACAGAGGAATACACACACACAGAGTGCAGGGAACATGCAGACCCCCCCCACACACACACAGGGCAGGGAACATGCACACACACACACACACACACAGAGTGCAGGGAACATGCAGACCCCACACACACACACACACACACACACACACACACAGAGTGCAGGGAACATGCAGACCCCACACACACAAGGCAGGGAACATGCAGACTCCACACACACACAGTGTGGTCTGGTATGGATTGACAACCGCTGTATCCTTTATTGACCCTTGAACCTTGGGGTGGGCAGGAAGCTTCTGGAATGGGCCTGTGACTGTGGGAGCGATCCCTCTGGAATCGCCCTGTCTACTCCAGACAAGGAGGCTGCGGATATCCGTTTAACTGCTGGTGGGGGCTTGGGTCAGGGGAAGATTCCTACCAAAGAGGGGGCCTGTGGAGGGATCCTCACCTTACAGCCCCCCCCCCCCCGTGCCGTGGTGCCGTCTCTCTTGGCCTTTAAAATGCAGCCCCTCTTTCCTTACGGCAGGTCCCCTGATCTGCAGGACGGACTCTGATTGGATTTGGGATATAGCTCCTCCCCTGGCTGTCAGCCGCCCAGCGCCATCTGTTTGCCCCTGGCTGCCTTCCCAGCATTCTTTTCAACTGACTTAAAGCGTGCGGGACAGGATAGCACCTCAGTGTGGCCATTCTGTAGTATCGCCAGTGCCAGCGATCTGGCGGAGGGGGTGACTTGCATGTCCTAAAGTGAGCCCCCAGACACTCCCCCTCCCGGGAAATATCAGCTCCTCCGAACCGCGATTCGGGAGACCCATGTTTCTCAAAGACTGGGAAACAAAATGCCGGTCACATACATTGTGGTTTTCGCTGTTCCTGTGAAGTTCATACATTTATAAAACTATGTGCATGTATGCATGCGGTAGTGTGTGTGTGTGTGTGTGTGTGTGTGTGTGTGTGTGTGCGCGTGTGTCCTGCTTCCCCAGCATGAGGCTCTGCCCCCAGAAGGATGCTGTTGCCCACAGAGCCACAGTTTGCTGCCCAGAGGGGCTCATACTGCGCTACACCCCACCCCCCCAGCTGGGAAGACCTCGGGTTCTGGGGGTCGCAGTCGGCTGATGACTTGACTCAAACCCAGGCTGCCATCTGTATTTCAAGCCTGTGCTGGAACCAGGCGAGTCCATCAGACATATTTAAGGGAACCCGGGGGCTGATTACTTTCGGAATCACATTTTTTTTTTTTTATTACCCAGCAAGGACTAGTGTAGTGGCGTGCAAATTACACATTTCCTGGATCCCTGTTGGCAGTGTCTGAGGGACGACCGGGGATATGCAGCATGAAGAGACTTATGTGTTCCAGTAGGGGGTGCTATTTGCTCACAGCCAAAACCATAAAAAAATGGTATCTCTCAGGTTGTATGATATTCCCCAGACTCCTAAGACCGAATGTCAGACGTCGCTGCTTAAACTCGCCGTGTCAATCCTTCACTCGGCAGCTCTGCCATCTCTGGCTTAACTGGGCTAATTTGGCAGAGAGACCACGGCTCTGATTCACTGCAAGGGCTGGGAAGGAGGAAGAACACCGGAACCCGTCTTTAAAGCCAAAACTGGTAGCTCGGGTTTTCCTGGGACTCCAGTGGGCCGGAGTCATCAGGACACCGGTTTGCTTTGGGATTTGCCAAGACCCTCGATGCATAGCGTCCATCCTAGTTACCATAAAACAACAAGAGCAGACCATAATAATGCATCAGCCTTTTTCCCAGGATCCGATTCCCATGTTTGCTGATACCTTCCAGATGTTACCTCAAGTGCTGGCTGTTTTAAGTCGTGACCCCAGCTGCCTTCTCTTGGGGGGGGAACCTCCACGACCCCAACTCGCATCCAAGCTCACTGGCGCCCCCCAGCCTGTAATTGGTATCCATCACTGGCGTCGAAACAAAAGAAAATGACAGCAGAAAAACCGGCAGAGGGCGACCACAAATACGTAAATATAATTAAATATTCCTTTTAGCGGTCCCGCTCACCGGAGATTTCCTCTACCATCGTGAACTAAGAACAGGGATTTCCCAGAATTCCAAAAACCACGTCTGCTATTTGGGGTGGAGGGGCAGCTACGTGTCCCTCCCTGTCCGGCCGCCCGATCCTCACTGGGATCTCGGCGTGAGTGGCCTCCCCTGGGAGACTCGCCGGAGTTCCGGAGCCACATGAAAATCCGTACGGTTGCGAATGGATCCGATTAGATGCTAAGGCGACGCATGGTTTGCATTAGGGTCAAGGACAAACAAACCATGGATCTCGTCTCCTTCAGGGCCAGAGGGGGAGGATGATGAAGATGTATCACTTTCCTGCTCTCCTCCCCCTCTTCGTTATGTTATTTTGTCACGGAAGGCCTTTTTTTCCAGGGCTGAAAATGCCGGCCTCTTTTCCATGTTTTGACCCTGACTCTCTGCAAAGATGGGCTCTGCCTCCTGACATCGGGAGTGAGTGACAGGAGAGAGGGCAGCTGCAGCGTGCTGCAGCGCCGTGCACGAGTACGTCTGCAGCTCCCGCATCCTTCCTGCGGATGTCCGCATGCCGCCTCGCCGCATCCGGGGAGCTGGCCAGCGCCGACCCATGCAGCTGGGCCAGCTCGAGCTGCCTCTGACGGGATTCGGTGGTTATGACGGAGGCACGAGGAAGGAAGCGCCGCCCGGAGTCGAACAAAGGAGTGCGGTCGTTAAGCCTGGTCTTCTGACAGCGCAGTGGGGCCTTCAGCCCTTACAGGAAGGCAGGGGAAAAGGCATGGGCTGTTGCGGTTTACAGAGAGACACACAGATTTTAAAGACCCATTCAGTGAGAAAAACAGGCTGCCATTAAAAGACCTTTAGTTAAAAGAGGCCTTTTCAGAGTGTGTCCTTCAGACTGGCATGTTCTTCATGTTAAACAGTCAAAGCTCATCTGGTTCCAGACGTCTTTTAGATGAATGAAACTTATCTTCTCCTGTTAGTCTGAGCTGCTCTGCTTCCTTATCCGTGTCTGCTCTTATCTGTATGAAATTAGCCGATAGCACATCCGTTAGCAGACGGCAGATCTGTGAGCTGCCTGCGTAATCTCTACCATCTGCTCAGTGTACATCGTGCCCCCCCCTCAGTCAGGCCTGATCTCAGGGGAGGGGCAGGAGATGCCGGTCAGCTCGAGGCTTTGTCAGCTCATCCATTCGTCTGTCTTGACATGCTTGTCTCAGGAAAGACGGTGTACAGGGGGGCTTCCCAGGACATGAGGCCAGACCTTAAAACTTCACTAATTAAATGTGTGAAACTATGACATGCAAACATGTTTGGTACAGTTGGATTTCCTGAGGAAAACAGGCAACCTGATCCATGGGGGGGCTGGTGTGGGTGCTGTTTTTTGGGATGACCTCTCAAACAACCAATAATAAAACAGTGATTCTCAACTCTAGTCCTGGGGACCCACTGTTATTGGCTGATTGAGAGATCATCCCAAAAACCCGCACCCACTGCGGCTCTCCAAGGATCAGGTTTGCCACCGCCGGTTTAGACAGTGGAACAGTAAATGTCACAGATTAGAGTCCCTGACAAATGACTTCTGTTGGACCTTGAGTGCTGGGACCCATGACTGTCCATATACCATTTTCCAGAGCAGTTTAGCTCAGCATCCTCTGCCAGTGCGGCTATTTTGAGAATGTGACTCTGCAAATAAGCTGCCACACTGCAGGGCAGTGAGCCGAATGAGTTGCTTTCTAAGGTCTGCAGCTTTAAGTGTGAACCTGGGACACATCTAAGACTTTGGGAATCCCCCATTTAATGTTTATGATTTATAAAATAGAAAGCCATTGTCATGGTACGGGGATCAAGTTCGAGGAAACTCAATCTTCCCAGATTCTGATTTGTGACAGAGAGAGACACACACACACACACAGATAAGAGGGCGGAGCTTGAGATCACAGTGGTGGTACAGCCATGTTTCCCCCACTGGAGCAGTTTTTGGGTTAAAGGCCCAGTAATATGATCTTCCCTACACTTATGCTCGCCATGGGATTTCAACCAGTGAACCTTCTAGACACTATCATGGAGTCTTAAGCCGCAAAGCCACACACTGCTGTGCGGGTGCTATTGTGCGACCAGCCTGTGAGGGCTGTATCACAAACCTCTTGTCTGTGTAATCAGGTCCAGGATCCTGTGGACGTGGGTGCCAGTGCAGGATGTAAATATACATAATTGGCAGTGTTGGGCATTTCAGGTCCATTAGCTACAAATCCAGACCAAGGTTTTGTTTCTACCAACCAGCTGAGTATGA
>JAODKE010000101.1:8811419-8824369 GCA_026779605.1 Mormyrus hasselquistii
CCCCCCCCGCTGGCCCGGCGGATGAGGGGGGGGCCACGGACCCCCCACCCCCCCCCCCCCCCCCACCCTACAGTAACGAGTGATGGCTCTTACTACGTTGCGAAAAATGGTTTGTCTGCTAGCCGTAGGATTCAGATGGGCAGAGTCTGTCCGCTCTTCCTCTGAAGGAAGAACATCCTGATAAACAGACAGGAGGAAAATTAAATTCTGCATATTAAGTGCTACGGCTGACATGTTTCCTGCTTTTCTGGCGTGCCATTATTTTAGAAGATTCACCACCGTATCTTGCATTTAGTCTCCTCGGAGGATTTAAATGACCCCCCCCCCCTCCAGAGCAGTGATTGCATCACTGGGCTTGGTTATGCAGCCCCGCATGGATGAACCAGAGGCTGGCGTCGTTAGGAGATGATCACTTTTCCCAGAGAATCAGGGGGCTTGTGGCGAGATGCCCTGATGCCATGTTTGCCTCAGATATGCCATTTCCTGATATTAATGAAGAGCTGTGACCACCCTCACTCCCAGAATGCTGTAGGGAGCCTATTCAAGACCCTGTGTTTGGACAGATAGAGCATTTGAAGTCTCTTGGAAAAACATCCACATGTTTTTTTTTTTTTTTTTCTCAAAGCAGTGCATGATCAAGATCACAGAGTCCAGCTTCACCCTTGAGATGGGATAGCAAGCAGAGCATTGGGATTGGGCAGCCAATGGAGGATTTGTGAGGGAAAGGGCCCTTTCACAGAGAATGGGGGTCAGGTAAGGGCAGGACTGGCACAACACAACCATTAAGCCTTACACACAAAGGCACTATCTGGCAAAACGAGAGAGGAGAAAAAGGAAATTAAAATGGTGATCTTGGTGACCTCAGGAAGGTGTGTAGGCTAGCAGGGATCACAAGGAAGGAATAAAAGATCATACCAGTTTATAAGATATATCAGGACAGAGGCAGGTGAATTTATATATCACCGGGAACGGTGGCGACTTGACACCCTCCCCGCCCCAAAGGAAAAGGTACCATCCCCAACCATCACACAACCTGCAAACCCACACCCTTCCAAAATGAAACAGCTCACCTTTTTAATTCCCGCCCATTTAACTTCACCTGCTGTTGATGGAGCAGCCATCTGCTCCAAGCGCGTTTGCATCATAAAAGCAGGCGGGAAGCCTGACAAAAAGTGAGATGTCAGGGTGGCCCAGTCCTCTTCGGAGGCACACCGTGAGCCGAGGACCAAATGCGATGTTGACGTTCGATTAACGTTACTATGGCAGCCCCTGGAAATCGGTTTAGACCAAATGCTCATTCCAGTGCTGTTACTGTAGGCACTTTTTTCCATTTATGATTTTAAAATATTAAATGCATCGATTTAGTGGGAAAAGTAATGAAAACATGCACAAAAGCTAAAACGGCCCAGATTCTTACAAATATATAATACAAAGGTGTTCGCTGTTGTATCCGTAAGAAGAGTACCTGCTGTTGTACTCTCACCAATAGCAAACTAATTACCTGTATGCATAATACATATAACTGGCGATATCACTTTGAACATTAGCGATGCTCAGCAACTGCATTAGCGTGAGCAGATTTTTCAGTCAAGATTTTTCGTATCGCTGTAGTGGAATTCTTATTTGTTTCGCGTTCCAGTAAAGTTATTACTTTGCGTACTCAGCTGTATGCAGAGCATCTCTACAACTGTTGTATTCAGTGAGGTTGTTCATGGAAACAGTGGTACTGGATCTGGAAGTCTGTATCCTGTTGGGAGAACCGGAAGCCTGTGCACCAGTACTGGGCCACCTCCCCAGACGGAAGCATTCACACAAAATGCCTGACATCCAGAAAGTCTGTTTGTTTCGTCTGCATTTTATCACTCCGAATCACACGCAGTCATTTGTTTGTTTTTTTTTTTGTGGCTTTGAGATCAATGGCAGATGTGTATCTGTGGGCCATTTACGAGCTCTCGGTCTTTAAAGCATCTTCAAGCGTGGTTCTGCCCAGAGGCTTGCTATGTCTGGGGAACCCGCCCGAAGACAGCCGTCTGGAGCGCGCGCTCTTCCCGGCAGGGGATTAAATGCTTTTGCGCATCATGCAGAGATAAACAGATGGAGGAACACAAATCCAAACCTCTAACCCAATCAGTAGCCCCAGGAAGAAGTGTCACGCAGACTGGCGACCATGACTGAGGAGGCTAACCCCTCCAGACCGGGAACATCGTTTACATAGACAGATACATAATGAGCCCTGGTAGACATCCACTCCTGACATGAAAGCAGAGGTTGCAGAAGTGTGTTTGGATAGCAGGCACCCTAGGGAGACAGTGATGTGTGCTATCCTGTCCTTGAGGGGCCCTTTGAGCCCGGCTCGCTCCCCATCCACTGTTTGCTTTTGCTGCTCTGTCCATGTATGTTTGCAAGTGTTTCCTCCAAGATTGAGCTTCTTAGCTAAACGTTTTTCACCACCTTGGTGACATAAGGGCTTGGGGGATTGGGGGAGTGTGAAATGAAGCCTGTTTAGTTTTGTATCATTACTGCCCTCTCCCCTCTATCCTCCTGAGTGCAATCGCATTAACCCCCCCCCCCCCCCAATCTGGCCAGCAAAACAGTAGGAGGGGAGGCACTATTTTTATTGTCTCCATTGATCGGTGGTCTGCACACAGAAGGGGATCAATATCTGGAATAAAACAGAGTATCTCTCTTTCTCACTACCTCTGCCCCCTCACCAGTTTTAGCCGAACCTTATCTCCCAGCCATGTCCTACAGCTTCTATCAGATTTCCAGACAAGGGGAGATGTGAGGTTCACGGATGAGCCAGGGTGAAGGGACCTGTGAGCCCTTATAAGCACACTTCAAAAGGAATAGTTTTATAAAGATGGCAGGTTTGCTGTAAGTAATGTAGACTGAAGCCCCAGCCCCCACCCTCACACCCTCACTCCAACCCCCCCAACCTGTCTGCCTCACTCCCTCTGTGCCGCACTATATCTACATATCTGTTGTAATTGACATTTTCCATTTGGCAGGCTCTATATCTCTTGCCTGCTGTCGCCTAGGAAACGACCGCCTCGCGCCGGTGAGCCATCACTGCCCCGTGGGCTGCCTGTCTGCTCGCTCCCCCCTCCAAACCTGACGGGGGATGGGGGGGGTGGGGGGTGGCCAGCCTTCCAGAAGAACATTTAATAAACCATTAACCATAATATTAGCAATATTAAATAACAACAAATTCAATTTCAGTCATTAATTACGAATTTATGACCCCGGGAGGCAATCTCAGAGAGGAAGGACGATTCGGATGATAAACGGATAGCTGTGGTGTAAATTTTCTTTAATTGATTCATTTAAGGCGTAATTGTAATGTGTTAACTGTTTACCTAAAAGATGACTGAATAAGTAATACGTTATCAACAACTAGGGTTGACATGACCCTCAAACAAACAAAAAAACTTTCAAGTCCCATATTTTTATTTTTCAGTTTATCCGGCTATGTGCAGCTATCTGTTTCTACACCTGCTTGGTTATAAACCACTTCCGTTTTGTTCTCTGGGAAAAGTCGATGGAATCTCTGAGCTCAGTTTGATTCCACTAATTCCAATAAAAAGCAATTAAATCCAGCGGAGTAGCTCTGCTTCCTAAGCAAACAGGGCCAGGTCCCCAATCTATATTTAATGTAGATACTGATGATGATTAATGCCTTCAGCCAAAGACAGAATGGGAATAGTTCCCCTTTAGTCACTGCAAGTTAGAACCACCTCCCCTTTAGTCGTGCAGATACTGTTAATGAGGCCAATCAGTGGAATCCATCATGTTTCACGCCGTCTAAGTAGTTTTCAAACTAATTTCTCAATTATCACGGAATTAACTCTCGACTCGAATGTCATTTTTTCACAAAGAAGCAAATGAGATCGGAGTCTGACTCAAAGAGATAGCCAGCGACTCCTACCTTCCCTCTTTTATTAATACGCTGCCACATATGGCTTGCATACGGCACAGCTGTTACTGAAGCCGCGATCGCTCGTTACCGTGACGCAGGTAAAGTCTGCTCTTTTTTTCCCTCATCTTCATCCCCCACCTCACACCACGTTTTGCATATAAACTTGCAAATAACTTCATCACTAGGTTTGGCTGGAATGGGTCTCCTAACCACTTTAATGACACGCTGACTGTCTTCATAGACACAGAAAGGTACAGAGAAAGTCATATGCAGAATGTTTTTAGTGTTTTTTTTAAAGTCTACGTGAAGTTTTCAGGGAATTTAACTACACTACTTCTGTTCCAAACACACATTACGACTGATAGTTGGCTTTGAAGGTTCTGGGCCTGATCTGACTAGGGACAGGCTTGTCATAGCATTATTTCTCAGGTGCCATTCCACACCACATACTGACGTTAGAGTGAAGATCCTTTCTCATTGTGTCAGTTCCAATGCGGGATTTTAATCTTGTTGTCACCAGTTCAGGGCCTTGACTTGTGTGGCAGAGCTTGCTATTGTCCTGTTCAGGGATTCCTCTCCACCAGATCGACACATGACTAATTATAACCGTGTCCTTGTACTTCTGTGAGAGTGTTATAATTTGTGTAAGAATGATGTATCCTGATCTGAAAACTCCAGGCTTGGATCCAAGGCTCCCGATGCGTGTTGTAGGTGATGAGGGCTGGGTCTTCTTGGCTCAGAGTGTGCCACGCTGGATGGTGCCATCTGGAGACACCTGTCACCCGTCGCATGTCACCCCCATCTGTTCGGCTTGGGTGTGACTAAGGTTGGTTTGGCTGTCAGCTTTGGGACTGGGGGAGTTAGACTTAGGGCCTGTGTCAGCAAGGTCCTCAAGGGAACCATCGAGCAGAAGATCACTTTCTAGAAGCCTTTGTGGTTCAAGGCTCCACCAGGGATCCACGTGTGTGGAGTTTGCATGTTCTCCTCGTGTCGTTGTGGGGTTTCCCCTGGGTACTCCGGTTTCCCTCCACGGTCCAAAAACATGCTGAGGCTGATTGGAGTCGTCAAATATAAGATATAAGAATAAAATCAAGAAGTCACCTATTTACCGTAACACCTAGGAGCAGAGAGCTGAAGCAAAGTCATGTGTTACGTGAGGTAGGCTACAAGTGCTCAGGAAATCATTCCTCAAGCCCAGTGGTTCTCAATCCTGTTTCTGGCGCCCCACCTGCCAGAATGTTTTCATTCTAACCCTACTTTAATCAGGATTATATAGTCCTTAATAGGCTAAAGCTGGTTGCAGACTAAATGCAGCATGCGCTGTGCTCGCGCGGGGCTTCTGCACAAAGAGTAGGCATGGTTTTTCAAACTCTCTCCTGTCATTTTGGCTCACGGTCAGTAGCGACGATGTATATTCCACATTCAAAAAGATTCTACGCTTGTGTGATATAGTTCTGGGAACTCAAACACGGACAATATAAGTTTTTCCTCCATTTCGTTTTCTGTGCCCGGTTCGGTGTTGCCGTTGATCACACGACAATGTGGTCAAAGTTCAACTAAGGTCATCTTTGAGCACAATGCTCGCACAAGCTCCGTGCAGCACGGCGTAGTGCATGCCACGTTCGGTCTGAAACCGGCTTCAGCCTATTAAGGACCACTGCCCCCAGGATTGGATTCATTGCACACCTGAGAACCCACAAGCAACCAGTAGCAGAACAGTAACCTTGGATGACGACTGATATATTTAGACCTCTATTGATGCCTGGGGGAAATTCTTGAAAAGCAACCGACCCAGATGGGACTCGAACCCACAATCCCCAGCTCCGGAGGCTGATGCCTTATCCATTAGGCCACTGGGTCATAACATGTATGGGCCATTATTACACATGAATATATTATTCCAGTGTTTCCAGCACTTTTGCACTGTTTTGCACTCTTGGATTAGATGCCAGACTTCCATCTTCTTGTCTGAATTTTTATACCCCGTGCAATGACAATAAAGTTGGATCTAATCTAATCTAAATGCTGGACAGAGGTTGAATAGCATCACACTGCGGTAGAGGAGTTAGAATATCGGTCTGCCTGGGCTGGGATTCGGCATTTCGGCACCTGCAGCAACAGTATAATCCTGCGTCTTAACTGAGCCAACATGCTCCGGGGTCGGAATGGGTCTCCTAACCACTTTAATGACACGCTGACTGTCTTCATAGACACAGAAAGGTACAGAGAAAGTCATATGCAGAATGTTTTTAGTGTTTTTTTTAAAGTCTACGTGAAGTTTTCAGGGAATTTAACTACACTACTTCTGTTCCAAACACACATTACGACTGATAGTTGGCTTTGAAGGTTCTGGGCCTGATCTGACTAGGGACAGGCTTGTCATAGCATTATTTCTCAGGTGCCATTCCACTCCACATACTGACGTTATAGTGAAGGTCCTTTCTCATTGTGTCAGTTCCAATGCGGGATTTTAATCTTGTTGTCTACAACAGTATAATCCTGTGTCTTAACTGAGCCGACATGCTCCGGGGTCCTGAAGGACTAACCGCGCTTCTCAACAAAAAGGCCCCTGTTTTCGGCACTCCCGACGTGTTATTACAAATGGGGTGGGTTGTATTTGCAGAGGAACAGAGATGTGTGGCTGGTGTGCCGGCCCCCACGCAGTGAGATGGGGCCCAATTTTCTGCAGGCCGTCTTGGGAAATTGCCAGAAGAGAAGAGCTGCAGCCGGGTATTTCGGCTTTGTGGAGAAAGAGCCGGTTTGCCCTTCTCAGGGCTGCAGGCGGAGGCTGGGCAGGGGGAGGGGGGACCCCACACATGCCGGCGAGTCCATCCTATGGTTCATGTGACGTTTCCCAATCAAGAAACAAAACGGGCCGTCTGAGCTGCCTCCTCACTGGGCGGTTCCTCCGGTGTGGTGAGAAAAGCAGAGATTCGTTGCCCGATTGGTGCAGCATCTAAACTTGACAAGCTTTACGAATGATACCTCATGGCTGTTTCAGAACAAAACAGAACACCAACCCAGAGGTGCGAGTTCCAACCTCTTCTGTGCTGCTGTACTTCATTCAGAAAAGCTGCCCCCCCCCCCCACTTCTGCGCCCCTCCCCTACGCCACCCTTTAACATTCTAATTAGTTACAGACTGCATTAAAGGCCATGTGTTCGTTAATTTATGGATTGCAAGCATCTAATTAGTGCATTTTAATGGGGGAGATCCCTGTTCTGTCACCCCCCCCACATGCACACACACGCTTGTTGTGAAGAGCGTGAGATGATTGTCAGGTAAACTATCACTTAAAGGGTGGCAGAAATGAAAGGCGATGCAGATGAACCTTAATCAGGTGAGAGCACAGCGTATTTAAAGCTGTAATCACCATGATAATTTGTGACCTCATTGTTCCTTTTCAATGCCTGCTTCTTGTTATATTATAGTGTTTTATTGCCCTAGAGGGCACCTATCAGCTGGGGTGGGGGAGGTCGGCATGTGGGACAGAGGTTCTGACCATCAGCCAGATATTTTATGAGTGAGATAAACATAAAATGATCTAATGGTTCCTATAAATGTCCAGCAGAAAGGTGCCAGAAAACGCTAGCTAAATGAAATCCCCATTAAAGCAAACACAAACTATGGTCTGTAACCATAGTCTTCCCAGAGGGCTTGCTTCAGACTCCCTCACCTCACCCAACCACTTATGTAAACCCTAAAAAGCTTATCTGTCCAGTTGGAGTCACCTGAGCATCAGTAGGCATAACTGCTCATGATTTGATGCATGAGACCATGCTCAGTGGCTCATATCACTGGGCAGTTGGTCTAAAATGCACACACATTAGCCTGCGTCGTGTCCTTCTTTTTTTGCTTGCATAAGCACATTGGAATGCTGCTTTTTCACTTCTCTGCTATTGCTCTTCTTTGAGGGACCCATTCACAGGTGAAAGTGAAGCTCGGTGTGTAAAGGACGGGGCCATTTATCTAGCGCCCCTCGAGCTTTTGTGAGGTTAAGGGTCTTGCTCAAGGGCCCAACGGAGCTGTGACGATTTTGCCAAGGCTGGGCCTCAAACCAGTAACCTCCTGCTCACAAGCATAGAGGTTGAACCCAAAGAGCTGCCCATTGTGATCTTGAGCCGGCTGGCACAGCACGTACCTTGAGGGAGAGTCGCGTCCCCCACGCCAAGGACGGGCCAAACCTGGGCGGTGCTGTGTCACTCCAAAAAACCTCTACAAGCCACATCGACGGGGGGCTGCTGATGCTCCCGTACTCCCTGCCCCCGCCCCACTTGGCAAAGTCTGTGGGAAAGAAAGATGGAGGGAGACATCACTGTGGCCACAAACAATCAAATATCAATGCGGGTTATTGGGAGTGCATAAATCGCATTGTCATCTCATTATCTGTTATGGCTCCTCTTCCCTTTACCGCCTTTCATCTCTCCATCAAACCAGCATCCCCTCTATGCCCCGCCTCCCCTGTCACCTTGTTGCTAGACAACCAATACTGCTCCGTAGACCATGGGACTGCACCATTTCCCCTGATTTGTACTTGGTGCGGGGTGTTACTTGGGCCTCATCTGCTTACAGGAAGTGGCCTTAGTGGTTTGGGGGACTCCAGCTGCTCCTTAAATAGCATCGAGTTCAGTTCAGCATCACCCTGGTCGGAGGTAAATGAAGATGTTGTTGTTTTGGTTCCCGTTGTGGTTAGTGTTCATTACCAGTCAGGTTAGGCTGTACTGTGGGATTCCAGAATGAGTGACTCTATTTAAAAAGGTACCAGGTTCCGGCATGAAAACACTGATAATTATTTACTCTCCTTTCACACCGTTGAAACAGCTGTTTTTAGACTACTTTAGGTAGCACTGGTGTTCAGTGTTTCGTATACTTTGCGATGCTATTGATGTTACGAAAAAGGTAATCCTTTGGTGAATCTTGCCCTCACTTTCAGGCGCTAACAGCTAAATCCTTGCTAACATTTTCCGGAATTATGCAAGGTATCTTTTGAAAGGGAAGTCAATTAGCTTAATCATGAGCTAAACATAGTTGTCCTCAACAGGATTTGCACATCTTTCATTCCTGGGGTGTACGCTTTGCATATGGCTAGTGTACGACCCCTGGGGGTACAGCTAGCCCCCGCTGGCGGCTTGTGTATGACGTCGAACTCTCTCTCTCAGTCAGCGAAGCTGAGCTAAAGTGCAGGAGGTCATCATCAAGAGCTCGTCATCAAGACCTGTCTCCACACCAGAGCGCCGGTGAGAAGCATCTCCTCCATCCTAACTCCCTACGCTCGTCTTCACTGCTCCAAACACCCTTTAGGGTGGTTTTGGTGGTTGACAGTCTTGCCGACGGTCAGCTGTGAGGGAGCCATCTCCACCGCTGCTGGGAGGTGAGCTGACAGAGAAAGCTGAGCGTCCATTTTTACTGGCACTGACGTCAACAAGCTACCTGCCACTTCCTTTGCAAACCACACAGATGCCATCAATTAAACCTAACTGCTGTGTTACAACATGTACTACCTGCATATCAGTGGGAACACAGTCAATCTCTATTTTGACAAAAATTATGAAATATTGCACCAAATTACTGTAAATCCTGCTAAATCTGATAAAATTGCTTGTAAAACAGTGCGACTACAAAATAAAACGTGTTTGATTTATCGGTTAATAACTCTCCATATCATGAAACTGAATATTTAATTAAATCAACACACGCAGAAACAAATCCGTTCCTATCTTTGGGACTGAATTATAGAATGAAATGGCATTCAAATTAAATAAACATCGTTTAACTTTTCCATCTGCATAAACATTTGGGTTTTTTGTTTGGACACACGGGAGGAAGCAGCAGGCGGAAATGGCGCCATTTCGCTCGCGTCCGTCTGGAGGAGGTCGCTGATTATGTGTGCATGTGGGGGACGGGGGGTGTTATCTCTAGGATGGATCCTCATGGCAGCATGCTGTCTGGCACAGAATGGGGGGGGGGAGGGTAGTGGATGACCGGTGTAGCTTGAAAAGTCAGAAACGGAGGCGTGAAATTGGTTGCCAGCCCCCCCCCCCCCCCAGACATCACTTTCTCATTGGTGGCGCAGAGGCATACGACCCCCACCCCCCTTCCCTCCAAGGCCCTTATCGCGTTCTCTGTGGAGCGTCGCCATTGGACCTGAGCAGCACCCCATGGTGCTTCCTCCCCCCACCTCAACAAAAAGGCCCCCAGAACACTGTCACCAACCAGGCTAACAAACAGTTTTGTATTACTAATCCAATCCATTTATCCAGATTCTAACTGCTTATCCAATGCTGGGTCATGGGGGGGGGGAGGAGGGAATCTAGAGTAGCATAGGGTACAAGACAGGGGATACCCTAGACAGGATTTCAGTCCGTCACAGAGCACACACCCACACACACACAAGCAATTTAGAGATGCCAGTTTGCCAACCCCATGGGAGAGAACCGCAGATTAAACCCATGCAGCACAGGGTAAACATCCACTCAGTAATACTTCACTAGAGGGGGCAAAAAGAACTTAATTACAGACGCTCCTCTACTTAAGAATAAGTTGCATTCTGAATAGCCGTTCGTAACTTAAAATGTTCATAAGTCGTTATTCAACATAATTTTAAGGGTACAGGAAAGTACAAAGAACTAGGATGCTGGGAGTACGCACGCTATGCTTCTGCACAGCAGGAGTAGTGGAATCGGCGTGCAGAAAAATAAATTGATGCTGCGGACAGGAAACGGGAGCCCAATGAACACAATTTGGACTTACAGTCCTCTTCTTTCGTATTTCTGAAAGTTCGTAAGTTGAAAGTTCGTAAGTAGAACTTAGTTACTACTCAAGCACAAATCATACACTAATACAGTTCCTGCATGAAATACATGAACCCTTATTAATGAATGAACATGGGATCAGTACGTAACTGATGAAATTCAACATCCCTCCCAACCCTGTAGGTGTACGGTGCCGCCCCATGCACCACCGTGTTTAGAATTATTATCGTAATTATTCTCGTAATCGTTATCGTTATTATTACTGAATTGATATTCACCCCCACAGAAATCTGCCCACGATTCCAGAGTGACCTTGTCTGTCATGTTAGTAATCAGGAAACCTTGCACCCCTGTTTGGGCACTGACATTCATTTCCACCCCCCCAGGAAGCCTTTCCTCGTCACCGCTGCCGTAAATCAGAGGCAGACGCCCCTTAAGCTGACTTGCTCCCGCCCCGTCTGCATGCGTCTCGTTAATTAAAGCGCATCTTCTCGGGCTCCTCTGTCCCCGCAGAAACAGGCCCCAGCCAGGCTGTGGCTTCCTCTCGTCTGTGGGGGTGGGACATGGAAGGAAGCCTAGCATGTTCCCCATTCTCTGGGCTTTACGTGGATGGGGCAAGGTCCCACTCCACTTTCAGCCAGCATGTCAGCGATCAGACGTCCACCTGGAATCACTGACACCTGCAGCTGGAGACCCGCAGCTGGAGACCCGCAGCTGGAGACCCGCAGCTGGAGACCCGCAGCTGGGTCATGTGACACTTCGAGGGTCTGAGTGCTACAATAAGGAAATGAGTGGTGACTGACACTCTGCTATAAAGTGCTTAGCTATGGAAAAACAAGGCGAGCAGTTTGGCCTGCCTCTCTCCCCACTAGTCTCCCCTCACCACCCCCTCCGCTCTCTCCCCCACCCACCCAGCCCACATAAGGTGATGGAGGCAGCCGCGCCGGTCCCGGGGGAGCACGCCTCAGGGATTATATGGAGTTCCAGCATGAAAGATTCATGACGGTCAGGCGAGTATGTGTGCCCAGACTGGGAAATAAGGGAGCTGGGGAGTGGTGGGGGTGGAGGACTGTCTACACTTTCTGAGCACAGCACGAGAGGAGGGGGGTCAGGGAGAAAGAGCGAGGGAGAGACACACGCATGCACACACGAGGAGCAAACCGCAGGGGCAAAACGCTGCTGCATTTCGGGACGGGAATTTCAGGCAGGGCCCCCTTTGACCTTGGCTGGCAGCATCATCCTGTGTCACTACCTGGGGGGGGGGGGGGGTGATTCCATTTGATTCCATTTCATATATACATATAGCATCTGTATAGTCTAGGTCACACTCTACACCCTGATCCAAATGGAGGCTCCTGGACCAGCGGTGTAACATCTAACGCCGACAGTGGTCGCTCTTCGTGTTCCAGTTAAAGAATGATGAAACTCTGCTCCTCCTCCTGACACTAAGAGCTCTGGCTTCAGCCGTGCCGGCGGTGTGCCCGTCTCCCGTGTAGGGTGAGCGGTTGCCATGTCACGCCGGGGTGCTCCACGGTGGCTCAGTGGCACCACTTCCTCGTAAGGCTCTCGCTGGTCTTTTTAACAGCCCCTCTTCAAGCCTGGCTGCCTCCATACCTACCCCTCCTAGCTTACAGCTGCTGTAGTGAGGCAACCAGACTCTCTCATCGGCCCATCCCAAGGGGGGTGGGGGGGTGGGCGTCTGGAAGATCGATGCCGGGTCGGTGAGGAAGGTGAGGAATAGTGAACTCGGCGTGGGGGGGGGGCACCACACCAGAATATTTGACAAGGTCTGAGAGATCGAAAGCAGGCCGTGGTCCCTCGTTGCACCCTGTAGGGGTCTCTGCGTAGCCCAGGGTGTCAGAGTCCCATCCTGAGTTCTGCAGTAGCATCTGTGCATTTAATGCGTGGCGAGTGGCTGCATATGTACGTGCATGCGAGACATGCCCCCATTTCAGACCACCTCTCCCTGTGGTCCTGAAACACATTACAGTCAGTTTGATTACATTGCAGATTAAAACAGCGGCGGAGAGCCTATCTCCAGGAGTGAATTATGCACCCCTCGTACACCCATCCAGCGTTGGGAGGGGGGGCAGGCTGCATTCCCACTGTTCGTGCGACCTTGGGGGTCACATAGGGAAAGCTGCATTAATCAATATGTCGTGTGGGGGGGGGGGGGGGGGGGAAAAGGGACCGGGGGCCTAAACACAGCGCCGACCAGGGCGGCAATCCCCCGGGGGCCCCCGGCCCCCCCCCCCCCCCGGTCCCCGCCCGGGCACTGAATTA
>JAODKE010000101.1:8860616-8872012 GCA_026779605.1 Mormyrus hasselquistii
CCTGCTATGCGCCGTACCCCTCCGGGGAAAGGACCTTTCACTAAAAAGCCCCCCCCCCCCCCCACAACATTTTCATAAATTGGGAAAGACCCCCTTCTAAGAAACCTGTTGGGAAAATGGGAAGGGGGGGAGCACGACGTAGAAGGTGGGACCCAGCCGGAGTGGAGCGCTGCTGAGGGGCGCTCGCTCACTTGCTCGCTCCCTCACAGAGCTGCAGCTTCTTGGCAGCTTTTCAAACTGAGGCTCAGATGCCTCGCAGCAGACATATTGGATCGGGGATGGCTGGCGCTCTGCACAGAGCGTAGCCGCTCTCAGGATGGTCGGTCGCCTCCTCTCCTCAGGTACCAGCCCTGCCGCTCGCCCGCACCCTACGTCTCTACCCTCACGCCTTCTCTCTCTCTCCTGCTCTCGCTCTCCGTCTCGTTTTTTGTTCGTGCTCCCTCGTTCTGTTGTGGTTCTGCCTTTTGTTTTGCTTGCAGTGCTGAGTTCAGCTAGACCAGAAAAGTAGGTGGGAGGGAAAACTCGCTCCCGCTGTCCACTCTCCGCCGCCGCGCAGTGAATCTCTCACGCACGCGAGTTTCCCCTGCCTCGCTTTTTTATTTTTGTTTTGAGCGGACGTCGGGAGCAGAGTGGGGGGGGGGGGGCGAGGCGCGGGGCCAGTGACACATACGCAGAGGCTCTTTCCCTCTTGGCTGTGGTTCAGATTTGGTAAAATGGCTCCCCGAGCTGTCGCCGCTGCTCCAAGAGGGAGCGACATCACAGCCACTGCCGTCTGGCCCCCGCTCCGTCCCTCTCCGCCTCGCTTGCTCGCAGTCACTTGAAGGTGCCCCTGTCGTCGGTTTGGGGGGTGGTGCACATCCCTTCAGTTGCAGTGGGTTTGCCAGGATGGAGCTGAACGGAAGTGGCAATGTTTGATGGCGCGGGGGTGTGAGCTGTGCCAGCCGGGTGGGTGCCAGGGCAGAGTGGCACTCGGCCATCTTGCGCCCTCTTGTTTATGGATTTGGGGGGGGGGGGGAGCAGGGAGAGTCGGCAACCTGGTGGAAGGAGCACTGGTCTGCTGTGGACTCTGGGTTTGTTTTGACAGTGCTGCACATTCCTCCACTCGTTAAAGCGTTTGAGTCAGACAAGTGGCTGCTTTGGGACAGAAATAGGTGCCGCGGTCTCTGTCCCCAAAGCCTGACGTGCTTGCTTGCTATGTCTTTAGCTGCCCGCTTGAACACCAGAAGGATGGCGTGTTAAAAATGAGGGTGCCCCCACATGAGGCGAGGGTCCAGGTCCCGTGTAAATCACGGACGCAGTACAGGCACATGTCGTCAGCGGTGTGGTGTGTGCCGTCGCAGTCGAAGACATGTGCACAAACTCCATCTGCGGCTGCCTGCACTCTGTGTGGCTGGAGAACAAACGGGTCAGCAGATTATTGCGCCTTTGCGATAAAGTGGTCTGCAACGGAGAGATAAGCGCACCGTAGAGAGGGTGCCACGTAGCAGCCGACGCACAGCTGAGAACGGTGCACATAGATGGCGCTTTGATGTGCGCCGTGTAAGCTGCAATCGATGGGCTTATTCTAGCTGATCACCAGGCAGGCTGATGCAGCAAAGCGTCTTCTTGGAGAGTGGGAATGCTAAACTGGTGGTTTGAATCTCCCCATCATGGCGGCTGGCCGTATCGCATTGAGAATGTCATGTGTGCTGCCTCGGGCTGCCATGGGTCCCTGTCACCCCAATGATGCCATGATGGCTTTTAATGTTGCCAACCCCACCCCCCACTAATATCTAATTATGTGTGGGTGTTTATTATGAAAAGAAGTTGGAGATTCGAATGAAGATTCTGTAAATGAGACAGTAAAATTTATAATCCTGATTTTAAGAATTAATATTAAATTAAATTTATAATCCTGTTTTTTTCTTCTCTTTTTTTTTTTCCTGAGTTTCCACTCGTTTCTACAGCTGTCTTTTGGCTGGAGTGTCTACTGCACCTTCACGCCTGCCATGGAAACATTTATTGCACGTACGCTCCAGATTTGGCAAACTGGAAGTGGCCCAGTTCCGCTCCAGTCATGCGTCTCGACGGTACCTGTCACTCCTAGGCCGACGCGCTTCGTGATGCGCAGCGACACTGTGATGATCTCCCATGGGTTACCCTTTATGTTCCTAAGCGAGCCTTGTTTGCCTCTCCTTCCAGTTGTTGCTGATGTTGTCAACATCTGCACACACAAACCCCCCTCACCAACCTCTAGTCGTTCAGCTGCCAAAACTTTACAAAATAGTGCCAATCAGAGCCACCCATATGCCTTCCTTAAGCCCAGCTCTGTGATTTTGTATGTCTTATCTGGGCCCTGGCTCCCCTCTATCCCTGCAGAGTCACCCCACCAGAGCGGCCCGGGAGCCCAGTATGAGAATCCCCCTTGGGGACTCTGCAGCAGCAGTCGGAGCGACACCAGCGGCACCAGCTGGGATCAAGTGATCATCGACGAGAGCGACGCCGAGGCGTGGCCTTCTATCGTGCGCGGCGGCGACGGCCACGCCCTCCCAGGATGCGGCGCGGACACTGACGCCTTGGCCGAGAGCAGCAGCAGCAGCAGCGGTAGCAGTAGCAGTGCGAGCATGGCCACAAGCGCCGGCCAGCAGGGCCACCTCTCAGGCCACCACTCCGGCAAGACCGGTGCCGGCCACTCCGGGAACCTCATTACCAGCCAGGGTGGGTCTGGCCGGGGCTGGGGCTCCGGTCCTGCCCACGGCTCCCTCGGCGGGGACGGAAAATGCGACGTCCTGCCGGCGGGAGGTCGTGGCCAGCCCTGCTGGAGCTCCTCAAACTTTAACTTGAACCTGAATCCTAACGCCAACCCTGCCGCCTGGCCCGTGCTTGGACACGAAGGGGCCAGCGTGGGCACCGGGGGCTCGGCGGGGAACAACCCTCCCTCTCCCAACCTCTGCAGTCCAGTGGAGGGCCCACCGGCTCAGAGCAGTGGCAACGGCAGCGTGGCTATCACCAATGGCAACTTCGCAGGAAATGGCACTGGCGGCAGCAGCAGCGCCTGGGGGGGCGTGGCTTCCCCCGACGTCACGGAGCCCCGCCCTCCCCAGCCCACGAATGTGTCTTTCAGCATCGAACCTCAGAACCTTAACACTGATGGACCAAATCACACTAAGAGAGAGCCACTGAGTCCCATTCACAGCCTGCCCAGCTGGGGGGCGGCGTCTACAGCCATGGGCTCCGTAGTCCCTCCTTCGCATGGAGCCCAGCAGGTCAACGGCGAGGGGGGCTCTGTCTGGGGCAATGGGGACAAGAAGTCACCTACCGGCAAGGATTCCTCCTGGGATTCCGCCTCAAGTAACTCGCCGGGGCTCCTCAACGCCTGGGGGCGTGCTGGGAGTGGGGGCTCGGCAGGCAACACCTGGGGTCGCTCACTGGGGGGGGACTGGGGCAAGCATTCTGGGGAGGCTAAAGGATGGGAGTCAGCCAACAGCCCTCCCCAGGAGCAGCTCAACTCCTGGAGCTATCCTAGCAATGCCCCCGCCAGCGAGGGTAGCAGCGATAGCCTGGAGGGACGCTCCCATCGGAAGGAGAGGTCATCCAGCATGGATGCAACGGCGCCCCCTTTACCGCGCCAGGACCTGGACCCCCGCGTGCTGTGTAATACTGGCTGGGGTCAGATTCCAGTGCGGCAGCACACCGCTTGGGAGATGGAGGAGGCATCACGTGGAGACCACAAGAGCGACATGGGCACCGAGGCCTGGTGTTCGTCCTCCGGCCCCGCATCTGCCGGGCCGCCGGCAGCCCCGGAGGGACCCCCAGTCAGCGTTGCACAGAGGTCTGACTCCAGCGGGAAAAGCGAGGGCCCAGGCACTGTGGCCGCCTCAGGATGGGGCGTTGCTGCTCCACCCCCTAGCCAGCCTGGCGCTGGATGGGGCGAGCAGCCAGCGAACAGGAAGGCTGCCAATGGGTCTGGCGGCTGGGGTGAGTCCCACACTGGAGGGCCTTGCCCCAGCAGCACCAAAAACGGGCAGTCCTGGGGTGCCGAGGAGAAATCTTCCGGATGGGATGACCCTCCTTCCAAGGCCAAAGCACAGGGTTGGGGCGACTGCCAAAAATCCTCCCAGAGCTGGGGCAACGGAAGCGGGAGCAGTAATGCCGGAGACTGGGGAGAGCCCGGTGATGGCAAGAAGAACGGCACCGGGAACATGTCCTGGGAAGGAGATGGCGGTGGCTGGAAGGAGACATCCCGTGGGTGGGCAAAGCCTCCCGCAGGGGCTGGAGGGGGCTGGGGAGACGCACAGCGCCCCGGGCCTTCGGCACAGGGATGGGGTGGCACAAAGTCCCAGGAGGGCACTAACGGAAACAGGGGAGGGAATGGCGGAAATGTGGGCTCCTGGGGGGGTCCAAACTCTGTGAAGCAGACGGGCCCTGGCTGGGGAGCGGCGGGCAGCACTGGCGCGGGGGGAGGTGGCGGGCAGAAGCAGGAGCCAAGTGGCGAGCCCACTGGCTGGGAGGAGCCTTCCCCCCCCTCCATCCGCCGCAAGATGGAGATTGACGACGGTACCTCAACTTGGGGAGACCCGAGCACTTACAACAAGACTGTCAACATGTGGGATAGGAACAATCCTGTGATCCAGAGCAGCCCCGCCTCTGGGGGCAACTCGGCCCCCAGTGGCGGGGGCGGCACCCAGCACCACCATGAACACCACCATGGGCACCACCATCCGAGCCATGCCCACGGTGCCCCCAGCAGTGGCAGCAGCAATGGTTCACCCAGCACAGCCCCGCTTCACCAGTCGGGTGCGGCGCAGAACAGACCCCCTCTAGTGGCACCAGGTAAGCACTGTACGGGCAAGGCCTTTACCTTACTGCATATGAGCTGCTAGCTGTGCGGTTTTAGCATTTAGTGCAGGATGTGAGGCTCACAGGGTTTTTACTTGCCGGTTCCTTGCTGGGTTTTTACTTATTTAAATGGCAGATTAAATGCCCGTCCATAACTGATAAAATACATAGGGTTGCTACAAGGCAGTATTAATTACGCAGGGACTAAGGCAGATGTAGTTGTTTTTTGCTGAAGTAGCATTCCTTCCAGTATGGAGATCCACAGAGTGGAAAAACAGTAATGGGAGAAATGATGCGTACAGAGCCACAGCAGATTGGATTCTCGTGTGCTGTCCATCACTGCCTGCTTTCATCCACTACTTCATGATATCTCCTGTTGGTTCCTGTTGGCTGATTCCAGGCAGCAAGTTTCAGAACATCCTGCCTGCTGTGGGTTTTGAGGTGATGGTTGATGAGGAGCATTTTGAGATGAGCATAAACGAGGGGTCAGGGGTCTGTAAGGCAGCGGTACTTGGTGCCCTGCCAGTCCTGGCTGTGGTATTTAGCACTAGAGCTCCATGCACTGTATGTACCACACTTCGGTGTCTGATGGTCACCTGGACCCGAAATAGTCATTCTACTATGGTGCGGGGGAGGTGCTGCAAGATTCCACCTCGAAACTCCGCTTAAGGCCACAGGAGCTGCTGGCGCCTACACGGAATGCTTCTTCCAACCCGACCGAGAAAGCGGCCAATTACCGCCAGCTCCCGGCTCTGGAGGAAATGTGTCGTCATGGCAGGCGGCCGTCTGACGGTGCCTGGAGGCTTCCGCGCTTGGAGAGCGCTAGCGCCACCTGGTGTCTGACTTGGCACAGCCCGGAGAGGGACAGTCTTGGCACTTCTGCCGCCGTGTGACTGCCCAACTGGTACCAAGTTGAGCCAAGATTTAAAGAGACATGGCTGCCGTTCTCTCTGGCCGGACAGTGTGCATGTGGGGGCTCTGCATGTAATTAAGTTCGGGTGAACCGTAAACTGTAAGCGTGTTTTAGCTGAAAAAAGCAGCGGGGGGGGGAAGGGGGTTAGACATGTTTAGTGCTTGCGGCTCCGTCTGGCTGAATCGGGTGCCCTCTCTTCATCAGGGTGGGGAGAGCTGCCCAATGTCCCGTCCAAGTCCGAAGGCTCGTGGGCCGAGCCCGCCTCCCCGGCCACCACAGTGGACAATGGAACCTCGGCCTGGGGCAAACCCCCCAGTGGTTGTGGGGGCTGGGGCGACAGTGGGCACGAGCCAACCAGGTCCTATGGCAGGGGCAATGCGGGATCTGCTGCCTGCAAATCAGGTGGGGCTTTGTCTGGCCAGCACTGGCTGAGGTACAACCACAGTACAAGGCACTTGATGAATAAAATATTTTATGTTATTCATTATATTATTGTGTTATTATTCAGTTATTCTGTGTTTATTTTGTTATTCTGTTGTTATGGTCTTTTACCAGAATGTTCCTTTTGGGAGCAAGTGTTCCTGAAAACTGAGTGTTTTTGTTTTACCTTAGTGACACCTACTGGCAACACTGTGTTACTGCGGTTTACTTTTATTTTAATGTCAGTGATGTAGCATTTCTAATTTTTACCCGTTATTACTCTCAGCACCCAAATCTATGCAAGATGGCTGGGGAGGTGGTGGAGAGGAGCTTGGCGTGTCTGCAGGGCAGTGGGAGCATGACGACGGGGATGTGTGGAATAGTGCCACTTCACAGGAGAGCAACTCCTCCTGCAATTCTTGGGGCAATCCTCCGAAAAAGGGGCCACCGAAGGTAAGGACGACCTTTCTGCCTTCTGTCTACCCTTAATATATCGTGGGGTATTATTCCCCGGGATTAGACCCCAGATCTGTTCTGGTCATTAGCCATAACTCTGATATGCCTTGCATGGGATTGCTGCAGAATTCTTTTTTTTCCCTCCATTTTTTTATTAATGTATCTGGCTCTTAATCTAAAAACAAGTCACAACCTTTGCACTTGTTGATGTATAGATGCTGTACAAAACCGTGCCTCTTCTCACTGGGGAGTCGAACCTCGTTCTCCTGAGTGACAGATAGGGATGCTAACAAGGCTTTTTCTGCAGTGGCTGTTAGTGCAGCATAAAAAATCTCCCCCTTGCCTGTGTAGGGGAAGGCATCCAGCAAGCAGGACGACACCTGGATCATGACTCACCTGGTGAAGCAGCTGACAGACATGGGCTTCCCGGTGAGTGCCGCCGCTCGTGACTCAGAAGCGGCCCGTGAGAAGCTTGTAGTTTATCCTGTGTGGTTGACCACTATCCCGCCTGTTTATGCAGAGAGAACCTGCCGAAGAGGCTTTGAAGAGCAACAGCATGAATCTGGATCAGGCGATGAGTAAGTGCCAGACCACTGGTCTCCCCCCTCACCTCAGATTATGGGAATTTTTGCATGCTCCCCCCCCCCCCCCAAACACATGACCGTGCTTGACGACCGTCTTGTTTATTTGTAATTTGTGCAGGTGCTCTGTTGGAAAAGAAGACTGAACTGGACAAGCGGGGGGTGGGAATTCCAGACTACAACAACGGCCTGGTCGGCAAACCGCTGAACTGCCGACCCTCGGCCATTTCCAAAGAGTCGTCCTCAGACCGCGTCCCCTTCCTGGAAAAGGCACGTCGGCCATCGAGATAAGCCCCCCCCCCCCCCACCGCTGCTGCCCGTTCACTGTTCAGCTATACTCCTGCTCTTCGTCCCCTTAGTTCGCTCTCCACTGCCACAGTAATTGTATTTTGTTAAGTTTGGCCGCCATTCTGTAGATAATACAGCTGTCTGTGCCTCACTGAGGAGCAGCAATGCGATTGACTTCAGTGGTACCTGTGTTACAAACCTTCCTGTAATTAGTAGTTTAATGCCCCTGTCCCTCCCCAGAATAGTGTGCTGAAATCTAACACTGGTCATCAAAAAATTCTGCAGGAGTGGATTAGTAGCTTTTCCCTTCCACTTATATTATTGTCTGCTTGTAGCTACCATGCTTAAGTGTTACACAGTTTAATGTCACGCAGGTAGGCTGTGAATGAACAGTAATGCTGTAGTCTCTTAGCAGCCTCCTTGCAGCATAACCATAACTAAAGCTACTGATTGCGTTTTCTTTCCTTCTCAAATATAACTAATTTTTTTTTTGGACTGCTGGGGCTGGCCCCTTGGGCCGCGGAGTCATATATGACGTTCAGAACCCGACATGGCACCAGCACTTCTTGATTCAGACCAGTAGGTGGTGCTGTTTTCACACGCTGACTAACCTCACTCCCTCTGCAGGACGGCGGCCTGGCGGAAGATACCCCCCCCTCACCGTTTATGCCTTCTCCCAGCCTAAAGCTCCCTCTGTCCAGCAGTGCCCTCCCCAGCCAAGTTCTGGGGGGAGTCTCCTCGGGGCTGACCATGCAAAACTTGAACAACAGACAGGTGGGCAGCAAGGAACTGCATTGCAATACTGGAAGCGTCCTTTTATTCTGTGCTGTAAGGTTACATGGGATTGAATAGATGCTGTAACGGAGTCGATCTTATAGGGGGTGCTGTTAGTCATAGCTGCTTGTAATTCAAGGGAGGCTGTGCACTACGCTGTACCAGATGCTGTGCTCGTGGGAAGCATTTCTGCTTGCGTGTTGGTTATCAGCGTCACTTAAAGGAATTAATGTGGTTGTTACATCTGGCCTTTCAGAAGGTATCATTTCGAGATTAAAAACCACCATCTGACGTCTTCAGATGCTCAGCAGCCATTGCTGCCTGCAGAAGGAGATATAGCATGTAGCGAAGGATGGGGGGGGGGGCTTCAACTTGTCACTGGTTGTCAGCGTAGTCATTTCGAGTGGGGGGGGGTGGATTGTTTGTTACGACCACAGGAGTTAAAAATCGATGTTTTTAAACATTCATTCGTCCATTCATTCATTCATTTTCCAACTTGTCTATCCTATTGGGTCGCGGCGGGGTCCCAGAAGCAACGGGCACGAGGCAGGGAACAACCCTGGACAGGGGGCCAGCCCATCGCAGGGCTGTTTTTAAACACATGCTACAGTAATTATGTTGGTCACATTTGTTACTGTATTTGCCCAGTTGCACAGGGCATCGATTTTAAGGGACTGAAATACACACGTACTGTCATGAATGAGCAAGCATGAGCAGACTATTCCAGCACCATCTCAATTTAAATCCAAAGTCTGTGCAAACTTCGAATTCTATAAAGTAAAATGACACCTATGGTGTTTCCCCAAGCCGCCAAGAACCGAGACGTACAGACACCGGTGTTCTATGTGTCGGCATGGATTATCTAAAGGATAAATGGGCATATTCCGTATATTCTTCATTATTAGGGTTATCTTGCATCACCATGTATTGATGTATTCACGATTACTTAGAACTTGAAAATTTCCAATCGCCTACTTAAAAAGTACTGTAGAACGACTGAACAGAATGGATTCGCAATGCAAATTTATGCAAGAGAATGCTAATTCCGCTAGCGGTTGATGCTAACAAGATGGCAGTTCTCATAGGCTCGCTAATGGAATTTAGTGCGCAAATAGTAATGTTCGCCGTGTGGACAATAATTAAGCACCTCTTCAGTTTTACATTGCTGTTGCTCTCAAACCAGGCAACACCTTTACTGCGCTGACCCCGTCTGCGGTGGAAAACCAAAGCAGGCTGGAAGCATGCTGTAAATAGTTTCTCTTCTTGGTACCGGATCAGGAGCAGGTCGATTCCTGTATGCCAGTGGAAAAGTGGCACTAGATGCGAGTTAGGGCTGGGCGATATCGTACCGATATTATATCGCGCATGCGCAATAATCACCAGGGCTTCAGATGACCGAAGGAGCATTTGGCCGGACACCAGGTTTTTGGTGAAGTACAGACATTAATTTACGCCCATGATTTGGTAAGAGGATTAGTAGTATGGTTAAAATATTAATGAGATGCGTTTTGTGATACCCAAAAGTCAGTAATCTGTATAAACTTTGTTAAATTCGATTAGCGGAGCACACCACATAATACTGTTTTGGTATACTACGGTTTGGTATACTACGGTTTGGTATACCGCAGTGCAATATGCACTGAAGTCGCGTTGAAGAAGAGCAGCCACGACATCTTTATAAAAGACGATAAACAACGTAAAAAGACGTCGGCGGTGTTGTACTTTTTGCATTTCAAAGTCTGACACATTTATGAAACATACTAATACTAATAATCACTTTTGGACGTCATACAAGGCCTTATTAGTATTTTAGCCATACTACTAAACTACTTAAATTTTGGACGTAAATAATTGTCCGTATTTCACCAAAAAGCTGGCGCGTGGCCAAATGCTTCGTCTGTCATCTGAAGCCCTGGTGATTATTGCGCATGTGCGATATAATATCGATATGGTATCACCCAGCCCTAATGCGAGTGCTCCCATCTACTGGATTTGCTGCAGTTAAATATTGTGGTGACGCCTGTAAACATTTCCGCGCATCATTCCTGGCACCCGAAGCTGGATGACCACAAAGCCACTGCTACGTGTATAAAGCAACAGCCCTTGACAACTTAAAACCGTAGCTCAATAAAAGCTCTTTGATGTACTAAAAATTCACAGTTCATTACCCACCTTGGTTTTCGGTGCACAGTTTGGTGCAATTTACGTACAGTGGGAAAACAGGGGGAAATATTTTATTTTTAAAACTGCAAACACAATTAGGAACAGCTGTAAACCAAAGGCAATGTCTGTCAACGTGTCCCAATAATGAAACCTAAGACCTTTAGAATTTGGTGATCAGTGGTCATTGTTAACACACCGCACATTGTTAACTCACCGCACAACGAAATGTGTCCTCTGCGTTTAACCCATATGTGACTTTCGTGACATAGCAGGGGGCAGCTAATTTTGATTACAAGTGCGCTTCCTTAACCATCAAGCCACCATCTTAATTGCACACTAAGAATAAATATGTTAAATTCAAAAATAATTCTGCATCTGCAAAGTATGGTTGCATATCTATAACAAACACTGATATAGCCTAGTTTTGTTTTTCCAGGAAATTCAGACCTAAAACGCCAAACAAAAGTGCCTTAAATGCCTTTGAGACTAACTTGCAGATGGCATTCTTGCCTTTCCTCCTGTTACACACATTCAGCTGTCATCACAAATGAATTAGCACATCAGATGTGTTTTCACATTTCGGTATAATAGAGCAGACAGTTTTTATCTTATAAACAGCTCCCTCTCCAGTGTTGGTGTAATTTATTGGCAAACGAAAATCTCCTCAGGCTGCTGCATAGTTTAATGTTTTCAGTGTTGAACATCTACTTGTGAATTTAGGCTTCACCTGTGTGAAAAATATTCATTCGCTTTGTTATGCGTTTCGAACCGAAAATAATGTAGCCAAATGGCACACAACCAATACCTCGTCTTTAGGCAAACAACCGAAGCAGGTGTTGGGGTGTCACCTTGCACCTCTTGCTGTCTGTAGGGCCGCGGGGATCGCTCTCGAACCTGCAACTTGGTTTCAGCGCACCGCATCGGCAAGTGTCATAATCTTTTCTCACCCCCCATACCCCGCCCCCCCCCCCTTCGCCTATGGT
>JAODKE010000101.1:8891970-8934455 GCA_026779605.1 Mormyrus hasselquistii
TTTTCTTTTTTTTGATTAAGTGTTCACTTTTCAGCTATTAGAATAAGGGTCGAAATAAAAATAAATATAAAAAGTAGGCTAAATTAAACAGTAAACGCCCCGATTTACAACAACAGTGAACTTTCGGAACCTTTCTGAAAGCTCTTCAGAGGCGATGGAGGCATTTTATCTTGTCACGTACACAAGAGAAATGAAACTTTCATAACCGATTTCTCGTGGCTTGGAAAAAAAAGAAATACGTACCGCATTTCTGATTCAAATAAATAGTTTTTTTTTCGCCATTGGATAGAAAGGAAATTGCTGGCGTTTGTATAGCAGACTGGGTCATTTTATAAACAAAAACAACAACCCGATTTTACTTATTTTTACCGCTTTTAGCGTTTCTAGCTCTGGAAAATATCTGGGGCTGTCAGGTTTACCTGAAGCTTGCTGTTTTTCCCCATGTGTGTTAGGTCCGAGTATTTTGGCCTATTTTTAAAAGTATAAATGTATAAAGTATATACATGACTATTAGTATGGATTTCGTGCATCGTAGTCTACAAAACGGTATGAGTGACTATCAGCTAAAGTTAAAACATGACCCGGTGATAGACCTGAATACAGTTAATAATTCTGAATTAATTAAAATGTATCATACAAAAAAGGGGAATTACTTACTCTTCGTGATGAATATACACAAAAAGAACATTTTAACGGCACAATTCGCAAATTGTTAAAAAATCTATTTATCAATAAACTGGTGTTCTCAGATGTTTTCACGGAATGAAATATCTGCTTGCAGGAACGGCATGGTTTATAATAAAATACTTAATAATTATTTTAATAGTTAATAGCTCACACCTCTGAGACCAGGGTCCAGTCCGTGTGAGTGGAATTTGCATGTTTTCCCCATGTCGTCGTGGAGTTTCTCCCATAGTCGAAAAACATGGTAAGGTTAATTAGTGTCACCAAATCCCGTATGTGTGCTTGTGTGAGTGAATGGTGTGTGTGTGCGCCCTGCGATGAGCCCCATCCTGGGTTGTTCCCTGCCTTGTGCCCGCAGGCTCCCTGCCGCCCGCGACCCTGAATAGGACAAGCGGTTACAGAAGATGGATTGCTAAACGATTAAGTAAACAGACCGTTCTGGGCGAATTCAATGAATCAGCGTACTAGTATTTTCATATATTCTTTAATTCGATGGAAAATGTTTTCACATATTTTATATATATATTTTTTTTTCTTCACTGGTTCTGTTCTATTTCTCTTTCAAACAAAAATATTTCAACCTACCAATCAAATGGAATTTGTTCCGCACGATTACAATATCGCATACACCCTGGTGATTTATTATCAGTTTGTGCTCACGTTGATATAATCTTGATTTAAAAACACCAGAAATATGGTAAGCGATTCGACCATATACAACACACTGAGAAATTACAACAGGCAACAGACATCAGCTGTACTGTCGTTTAAACACTTAAGCCCAACGCAAGCCAAACAGCAAATAATGAAACAGACGAGGGAAAGAGCTTACCAATGAGCAGTGGTGCCATGACTAATATCCAGATCGTAAAATGACGGGCCATCATAAATGATAATTAAGGATGCTCTTTAATAACCAGCGATCGTATTGATCCGCAGGCTACAAATAAACGCGACCACTCCGATAAGCTTTGAGTCCAGCAGTCAATAAAAGTCGTGAGCGCGAGGCAGGGGAAAATGTTTGCAACAAGCTATCAGCAAATCACCTCAGACGGATGGGCGTCTTCACGCAAATCATTGCAGTGTTCCCTTCAGCCTTTTCTCTCACACTTGCATGTGTGACTGTTGCAATGAGTGATCTATCAAAGCTTACAAATATGCTGTAGTTACCCCCACCCAGTTCTACTTTTGCGGAGTAATCAGTGTTGGCAACTTACAAACTTTGTTCCTACATTTAGCATATTTGACTACCCTAGCGATTTTTTCCTAAAAAGCAATTACCAACAAATTTACCTATTTAAAAAAGTTTAGTAAATTTCAACCACTTTTGAAAAGTGACTTAACACTGAAATGCACACATTTTCCTCTCTAAAACGACACTAAAAACTTTCGCTGTGTCTGTTTCTTGTGCAACACTAAAGGGTTCGTTTCTATATTAGGTCAACAGTCTGTCCGTATTACACCTATGGAATGTCGCTAACCGGTAATGTCTAATGCATGAGTGTCATTTGGTCAGATCACTCCGAGTCATAGCCTTCAGTAGTTTAAGTCTTGCCCCAAGTATTTTACCCCGGTTTTCCTTCAAAAAAAAAAGCCCTGGTTAAACTTCACTTAGCAACAGTTTCTATGTGAGTCTGTCAAGGTTTTATAAAGATAACATTAGGCCTGGGGCGTTTCTAGCTATTGAAAAAAAAAAAACAGGGGCTAAGGTACGATTAGACGAGACTCATTTTAAG
The DNA here is from genome assembly GCA_026779605.1 of Mormyrus hasselquistii. NCBI lineage: Eukaryota > Metazoa > Chordata > Actinopteri > Osteoglossiformes > Mormyridae > Mormyrus > Mormyrus hasselquistii. The sequence goes on from JAODKE010000101.1 coordinate 8,894,391, forward strand.
GCATGAAATTGCTTTAGATTAATGTTTAATAGTCATGACCCAATAAAGTTTCATGAACCATTTGCTATATTTTCTGAGACCACTAGATGGTGCTCTGGTCAAAAAAGGGCTCAAAGCATGCCCCAAAGTAAATCAAGAACACCAACTAGTGACTATCACTGTTTAATATCTACAGACAGCAGCTGCTATAGTTCTTTCAACGGAAACCGCAACAAGATAATCAACATGAAGCATCAAAGCTGTACAGCTAGAAGTACAAAAGAGTGGGAGCACTCACAGTTACCAGCAAACAAAGAGTTATTTCTGTTGATTGTCATACTGACACCATACCAGCAATAAGATAATACACTACAGTATCAAAGGGTAAAGCATTAAGCCCGGACCGCTGCACACCATACTTGTGGAAAAATTACACCTGAAACGCGTCATGACTTGGTGTCTTCAGTCCATAAACAATTTTAGGTGTGAAAAGGAAAGACAACATTAAAAGTGGCAAATGCTTTACTGTGAATATTTTTCTGAAATATGTTGCAAAACTCAAATTTTTTAAATTCAAAGTTCAATAAATTCAATACATAAAACATCAAATGTAACAAGTCAAAGAAAGAGTCACTTTTCAGTTTTAAGTTTGAACATGCACCTGTGTTGCAGGGCCACCACTTATTCCTGAAAAGGCCACCAGGCACAGGTATGAGGTCGCCAGCACTGCCCAGTACTTTAGGACCCACGCTGCACTTTTAAAAAAACATGCAGCATGAAATAAAGGCTGTAAACATTTAAGTTACCATTATGGTGAACCATGGCCAAAAACATAAGGAAAATGTGGAACATAAGAGGCATCCAAACCAATGATTGGTAGGTAGACGGACAGACACGCATAGCAAGGACTCGCCTAAGACAGAGGAAGCATTGCAGTGTTGCCATTTAAGTAGCTGACTAATATAAACAGCAAAGCTGAGAAGAGACACTGGCAAAAACAGGTGAAGTTTAATTACCATACGGCAGGTCGTTACTAACAGATCATTCAGCAAAACACCCACAATTACAACAATGTTACTTTATTTAAAAAAAAAAAAAATACATCAAGGCTTTGAGTCTTCATAGACTTAAACCTGCAGCAAAATAAGATGCCCCTGCAGGTCCCAGGGGCCGTTACTATAACATTACAGCAGGATGCGTGTTTAAGGCAGCGTTTCCCAATCTGGTCCTTGGGGACCCACAGAGTCCACGTTTCTGCTCCCTCCCAGCTCTGTGGACCATCTTGCACGGAGCAAAAATATGGAGCATTTGTGGGTCCCCAAGGATCAGATGGGAAACATGAGTGTTGAGGACATCTCACCCATCTCAGTGACAACAGACAAGACCTGAAACACACAACCATTTACTATTTTGGGGGTGGGGGAATTGGACACAGTTAACATCAAGTTTCCTGGAATAAGAGAAAGGCACATCTCCATGAAGCACGCCATAGCATTTTATTGCATTTTCAATTCCAAATCCAAGAGAACACCTTAAACGCTTACAGTAGTACAGGAATAAACTGTTGACATCACAAACTCTGTACAACACACAAACACTGTACCATAAAGTAAGTACTTACAGAGTAAACCAACCTGCCACACATCAGGTTTCAGGGTTTTTTTTATTCCTTCAAAATCAGTTAATAGCCAAGGCAAAGGGGCAGACATGTTCCTGCTACAGGCTGACAGAGACAAACAACAAGTGGAAAGAGTCGAACTTAATAATTCATCCTGACAACCTTTGATAGCATTTGTGAGCTTCTGGCAGTGAATGTCAACTGACCACAATCACATCTGTTGAATCTATAAGACGGACCTGTGTGGATCTCAAGTTATGCAGCTTGCATGTACAACAGTGTGAACAGTAATGGCCACAGGAGGACTTCATTAAGAGTATTTGTAAAAGATAAGGAAGCATGTTCCCTTACTAAGCTGGAAGCCATTCCTCTCCAACTAGGCTCAAGAGAATTGAATTTGGCTAATAATGTGTGACAGTTCTGAGATGCACTCCTGCACTTGTAAACCAGTCCCTATCAGTTTCCATATATTTTATCAGCATAAGGTGGTTTTATGTGCAGACATGCACATCAGAAACCAGTGTAAGATGTCCCTCATACTCTCAGATGCCCTGCTTTTAAAAACAGACCTGTTACGCTGTCAGGCTTCCAGATCTTTTCAAATCTCACACAGTTTGTGACGAAGTGTGCAGAAATCTACAAACCACTGCGCTAACTGGAGATCTAAAACGTCAAAACAAGGGCCTTCACCAAACTTGCTAAAAGTTTGGGGACAATGTAATCCAACAGCCAGGAGGCTGTGAAGGCCCCTGACATGAATGGAATGAAAGATGGAAAGTCGGACTTGCCTCAGACTGTACAGGGCAACACTGAGAGACTGCCTCAGCCAGTCCCATGGCATTGCTACAGGGAGAAGAGAAATCCTTATTTTAGCAGAACGGCCAAATTCACCTTTGCAGTTACAAATAATACGCACTTATACAGAAGCATTCAATGTCCCTCGGGTGCTGCTCAAAGCTACTTCACTAGTCACTGGAATCAGTGACATCTCTGGTCATAAACTTGGATGTGGAAGGGAGGGGGTTGGCGGGGGTGTGGGCAGGCCCCTGCCAAAAGAATCTGATCAAGTCTGTGGGTTATCAGTTTTTTGCAGATTGCAGGGAAATTACTCCAGGTATTTTTCTCCTGTGTGCCTTTTAACAGAACACAGCAACGATAATACAAACACACACAATCCTGGCAATCAGTACATTTCTCGTGACTGAAAAAGCAACTGTGAAACAGCACATGACATTAAATGAATCCCGAGCAACCTGTCCATACAGGCAGATTACCACGTGCAAACCAAACCATTCAGAGGTCTATGGCAGCATCCAAATTAAAAATGCGAAACCCTGATGAATAGAACTGAACATGGAACGCTGCCATTAAAGGCAGGCATAGAACTTAGAACTTGGTTACTGAGACTTTACTTAGATGTTTAAGCAGATTACACTACAGCTTTCAAATAAACATGGTACCATCAGCAGACAGGGTGACAGCGCCTCAATGTGGATGACCAACGACAACCTGAATCATACCTGACCGTTTGTGTCACGCACAGCAGCAGGCGATTATACACACACACACACTCACACACACACACTTTAAGGAATGTGCTTCTGAAACCAATTACGCAGCAATGGTTTCACTACATGATGGCAACTGCAAATATCTAGAACACTCGTACATTCGATCAATGGGAGTTGTGTATACTGAGGTTTCTTGATGCCGTGCCAGATGGTATAACTGTACTACAGAAGTGCCTGGAGGCCAAAGGGCAAAGAGTGGCTGAAAACAAGAAAGGGAAATGCCTAAATTTAGAAATCAATTGCATACAGTATATCAGGTGATCAAGCAGTGGGGTCATCAACTCACTGAAAATGGCAGTCTACAGCCCTGTGCCATTCTGGTAAGGATTATGATTACACAGAGACTTACATTATCATCTGCCTATGGCAGAAGAGCACCGTTTCCCAGTTGCATAAGGGTTCACTGGATGGACTCCGCAAGGCTCTTGGCCAGGCCTGTCCTCCAGGCACTATAACCAAACCACGTACAGAGAAACCTCCAGTCATACCTTCTGTACCATTCAGCCATTAATTGCAATGCTGCTAGAGCCAAATCCAGCACATGTACAAACCTTCCTGGCGCCAGCCTTCCTTTGGTCATGAAATAACAGCCTTGAGTTTTCATCACGTTTTATTATTACAACAAGTGATCACAACAGTACAGAAATCATATTCACAGAGTTATTCTTGTGGCCTCAAACCTGCAACAAGAGCAAATTCTTCCAAACGTGTCAAGGACACAAAACACACAAAACAGCTGGGAAAACAGTTACTTGAAGCCCTCACCAAGCAAAGCTGGGGACAAAGTGTCCAACAGCACCTAGAGTGCTGTGAAGGCCTCACTACTCAGTAGAATAATGCATGTACAGAAACTTGCCTTTGATTTAAGGTGGGCATGTTCATGTTACATCCGGCGCCTTCAAAACATTACGAACCATATTTACTAAACTTCACTTCTAAAAACCTAAATGAGACATGAGAAAGAGCCACAAGGTATCAAAATGCAAACGACAGTTGGTGTTCCTTTACATGAAAATATGTTATGTTAAATGAAATGTCCCATGCGTCGTACTTCATCTCCCCCTTCCTCATCATCGGACTTACTGTTACAGGTTTGGCTACTGTAAGCACAAGGTGAGAAAAGGTTTAATCTCCAAACCTATTGAGAGATGGAGGCTCGGCTTCAATATCGACCTCCTGGGGACATTACGGGCGGTCTCATCCCCATGGGTGGTCTGGGGGGTCCTCCTTGAAAGGGGGGGACCATTGGCGGTCCCTGCCCATACGGAGGCATCCCGCCAGGCATGTACCCAGGCATTCCCTGGGGTGGAGCACCGTATTGCCCTGTGAGGGGGACACAAATTACACAAGTGAATGATGTACGGAGAGAAAAAAAAAAAACAACAGACCCAGAATTTAACAAGCAAGGCCAACACCACAGAGCCAAAGCTAAAACTCTGAAAAGGAGATGGACACAGCCTAACTAGACCCATCTCTGCGAAGATCCGGCTCGACATGCACACAAGATGCAAAAAAAAAAAAAAAGCAAAGTCTGGAAGTAGAGCATCTGCAGAAATTCTAAAGGAAGGTCCAGAAGCGGGGACCCACCATGCATAGGATGCCTCATTCCTGGCTGCTGAGGAGGCATTCCTTGCTGAGGGGGCATCAGGCCACCCATCGGTCCCACCGGCGGTACGGCCATGTGGGCCTGACCCGGCCGAGGAATATTCCGCTGGTACCTAGGCAGTTGGGCTCGCCTTTCCTCCTGCCGAGGGTGGGAGGGTGTGAAAAATGCGAGAAAAAACAAAATAGAAAAGGTTCAGACACTAGCAATGGTATTTTCTACAAGGCAGAACAAACAAATCCAAAAAAGAGAAAAAAAAAAAAAAAAAATCACTCCATATGTTAAGGAATATTTAATCACACCAACATAAGGCTACACTACAGGCACTCTAATGTACATTACTTACTGTCAAAGAGCAAAACGTAAAAATGGAGAACTCACCAGCGAGATATCCTCATCAGGGTGGATCAACTTACTGGTTGCACTCGTTGTAGTAAGGGTAGCTGGCTTACTCGTCACAGTGGCTGGCGGTTTGGACACAGTGCTACTACAGGGGTTGGTGGTAGAGGCAGTAGACTGGGTATAAGCTGGGAATGTTGCTTTGGGGGCATCTGAGGAGGTGGCAGTTGTGCTCAAGGGCTTGAAATCTGCCCCCACCGGTCCCGACACTGCCGGCTGGGCCTGTATAGCAAGGAGGCGTAATGAATCCGACTGGACGACAACGCACAGGTACACAGAGCGAGAAGCGCACAGAAGGCCCAAGTCAGGCTGGAGCGCCGAGGCTCACGACTGGGGATTTCGAAAAGAAGCCCAGCAAGGCTCAGGTGAAGCGTATGCGTCAGAGCCACTGACATGCCACGGCTGAGCTGTGAAATGTCAGGAGGGGTCAAACCAGAACCAAACTTGGCGAATCTGCAATGAAGTCTTACCGTGCGTCTACTCAACACACACATGCAGGAAGGGACCTGACAGTCAGACAGGTCAAGTCTTTTGGAGATTCAAAAAAAATAAAAAACAAAAAGGTGGGGCGGGAACCACCTTTCTATAGCAGCCACACACAAATATCGGTTTAAAGACAATAGCACAATCTATGATCTAGTTACTGCATGCTTGTGGAACGGTTTTGTGAAGGTTTAATTTCACAAACTCCCGCATACTTGTGCCGTGCTAGGAAACAGGGTTTTAGGAGCTGGTGACAGAGTGTCAGCACTCGGAGAGCTTGTACTTGTGATTGGCACACGAGTCCCCATCTGCAGCATAAAGAAAGAGCACAGAGTGAGCCCCCCCCCCCAAAAAAAAAACTAGCCAAGCGACCAGAAGAGAATGCGCAGCTGGGACACGTTTCTTAAAGAATATCAGCTCCATACTCATTCCAGGTTTCAGAGGAAGTAAACAGGACACGACGCTCACTTCCTTTCTAGCTCAGTCTTAACCCTATGAGCCCCACAAATGCAAGACGCATGTTGAGAAAACAGGCTTTCCATTGCACTCATAGCCTTATATTCAAATTGGGAATTTGTCAAAGATTTTTAGGTAGTTTTCAGGCAAAGCAGGCCTGTTCTGGAAGTATGTAATAATGGACTGCATGCAATGACAAAATTCAATCCGATCGACCAAACATTTTACCCTTAAGACTACATTATTCTTCCCTTCCTCTAAATTTACATATTTCCATCCAGTAAAGGGGGATAGTTTTTTGCTCTACATTAGAATTTAAAAGTAATAAACTGATGTGTAGACCTGATGAAACAGCTTCTGCAACCCACACACAGCACACAAATCAAAGCCAAGCCCACCACGAGGTGCAGAATCTTAGGACAGCCCATCCCAGCCATAAAAGACCCATTCTGAAGTAGCAACTGCAGACACACATGTGCACGCAGACACACACCAAGTAAACTGACCTGAACTATATATTGTTTACACAGTAAAAATCAGCTGTGAGGCATCAGAAAAGCCAAAACATGAAGATTCACAGCCTGTATGCGTGTTTCTATGGATACTAGATGGATTATAGCATGACGCTAGCCGTGGAGATCATTCCGCTTGCATATTTCAGGTCACTTTTCTAAAGGACAAAATACCAAAGTGGCATAATAGTTCAGCAAAATAGAGAAACAGCCATGTATACACCCTAGCCGTGCATGGAAAATGCAATTTCAAACTAAGTGGAAAGAAAAACAAAACGTGTTTACAGGGAGACGTGTACCGTTACAAGCAACTGACTTAAAAGGGAACCACATAGGACATTTGACAAATGGTACTTTTTGCATAAATATTTGCTAAATATTTAATAAAACAATAGTGAACTGTTGGGAGTTTTGGTAGATGTGTCTAGATGTACAGACAGCAGCAGACTAAACTAGGCCGGTAACAGTAGACCTGTTTGTCTTGACATATTGCATTGCATCATTTCGGGTTCGGTATGCACAATGAAACAAGCGAATAAGCAAAACCTAAATTCCAAGTACATGTTCAACATGGAAAACATGCTAATTGTGGCTGTGAGTTGGTTATGGTTAATGCTGGTTAATCAGTCATAATCAGCAGCTTCACAACATTTTGGTTTGTCATATTACACCAACACTGAAGAGAGAGTAGCTGATATGATCAAGACTGTCTGCCGGCTGTTATACATACTGCTGGAAACATACCCAGCGTGATTATCACACTACAGATATGCCGCCATACTTAGCAATAGACAAAGTGGGATTTAGTTCATTATGATCGTTACAATGTAGTGTTATTTTTGAATTTTTAGCTTGCACAATTGTTTTTATAGTGTAGGTAACACTTTTTCTCTCTGCCCGAATTCTCTTTTTGCCTACATAATCATGCTTTACATGACACACAAACAGACCAAAGTTGCACTGAACCATGAACCCAAAAGCAGAGGATTATACCAAAGTGTGTACGTTTTGTATTGGTATACTGCTCAGTTAAACCTCAGGATTGTAAACAGGTATGTGCATATTTCCTGTCAAAAGAATGTATTTATACTAAGGTGAAAGCTCTGTAATCACGGCGGCTTATTCAGTGTTACACAAGTTATTGTGGCCAGCAAATAAGACATTAAGGGGTCATTTTGGAACCAATGCTCTGATTCCCGTATGGCACATACAATCTACTCAGGCCTGCATAGCATAAGGTCTGAAGTTATCCGCTACAAAAATCAATGAAGCGGAGGAAATCTTTTGTTTTTAACATGCCAAACCAAAGAATTACATAACAGGTAATAAAAATCCTACCTATGTTAAAAGAATAACTTGGGGCCCATAGGGTTAACTACTCAGACACGGCAACAAACAACCAATCATCTCCAATTTGTGACCCAACGGTCAAGTTTGCATTTCTCCTAATACAAATTAGAAATGGCAAAATGACTTAATGAGCATAATTTACACTGAGGAAGCACAAAAGTGTGAGACACTCATTAGTATCTACTGGTTAAGATTTTGGTTTATTTGCTCCTAAGATTTCGCAGTGAAAGACTCCCTCATATTTATTCAGTAAAAATCAAATCAAGCATGTGTTGCCAGAGTAAGGTCCTCCAACACTTCAGGCAGGCTATACAACAATCTGATGCTCACCTGTCCTGCACTTGGGAACAGGGGCTTGGTGACGGCTGGCTGGGGGGCAGAGCTAGCAGCTGTGACGATGGCTGGCCGGGTCAGCATAGCGGGCGACGTAACGGGAGGCACCTGCGCCATTGGTGGACGATGTCCCACAGGTGGCGGCATACCTAACGTGGGAAGGACCGTTATTTACATGTGCGGTAAGAACTGCAAGGATAACATTTCAGATCAATTTGAAAGTACCAAACATGTAAAAAGCAATTACATTGCGACTGGGAATTTGTCAAAATTAAGCCGCAGCATCTACTGGCTGTTTGGGAGGCACCGCTCACCTGGTGGCATGCCTGGCATCATCGGGGGCATTCCTGGCCCAGGGGGCATCATCCCACCCATTGGCATCATGCTGTTGGTAAAGAGACATCCCATTTGTCTAAGTACAATGACTGGCAGGGAGGGCACTTTGTCTCAGAGATGCATCAACACCCACCCCGGAGGCATGCCAGGCATTACAGGCGGCATCCCTGGCATCATGGGTGGCACACCGGGCATCATGGGAGGCATTCCTGCATGAGCAACAAAGCCGTTAAGGAACCACTGTGCATATCCAAGCTTACCATTCGTGCCTTTGGACCTCTGCCTCCCTCCATACCTGCAAAGTTTCCTGGCGGTATGCCAGGAGTCCCATGGACAGGGGGCATCCCAGGCTGGGTCATGGGTGGCACAAAGCTGGCCTGCGGCTGCACAGCCGGCTGCTGGAAGGAGGGACCCGGCTCCTCATCCTCGTCATACTCATCAGAGTCATCCTGGTTGTTCTGTTTCTTTTTCTGACTCTCAGCTTTTGGACAAAAATACAAGCAGGGTGAACAAGATCCAGGGTGAGAGGAGCCATAATCCAGGGAAGAGTGCCTGAAGGTGCGGAGACATGCCTTCAAACTCCCTCAACAAGCCACCTGTCACAGTTATACAAAATAGATTATGCAATTCATAAAACACCCATAACACTATTTTATTACAGCACAAGAACTCTTTCGAACCGAATCATTAGATTCCAGATAATTACATTCTTCTACCACCTTCATAGGTATTAATTATCACACCCTCCTTGAAATTACCTTGTGTTTTCTGTTCCAGAACTCGCCTCCTCTCTTCCATATCCTTTTCAGGAATACCTTCCATTCCGTAGATTTCCAACTCTATGTCAGTTCTTCCAGGTATAGCATTGGGCACCCCATCGATAGTTTCTTTATGTACCTACAAATGTTTCCCATTAAAAAAAAAAAAATATATGTATCCATCCATCCTAATCTAAAAATAAAGACAGGAAATGGAAAAACATAACTTGCTCCCCTCATCCTCCTACCTGCATGCAGTGGATGGCTAATCCTGGGCCCGTATATAATTTCTTGTGGCAGATATGACATTTGAAATGCTTTGCCTTCTGGTGCTGGATGAGAATCTTCTCATCATCAAAATCTCTGTTGCAGTACCTAAGAGTGCTCTGTTAAAGTCATAACGAGCAACGGTTCCATTCAGAACCAACCAACCATAAATGACAGATACAAAACATGTGAACGCTGATTCATATACTAACATACAAGGCATTTGCCAACATGTAGAGGAACTCCCATGCTTATTAGCCAAGTCAGTGTTCTCCAACCATTTTCTGTCACGACATACTTTTCATACAGTAATTATCCCAGAGCACACAATTGGTTAACACACACTGCTAACTGGCTCTTACCAATAACATGCCTCGCATTCATTTTAACCTGTTGGTTCTGGATCAAGTATATTTCCTGAAAAATTCCCCTGCAAAAATTTGTCCATGATCTTACGTTTTTGCTACAGGGCAGTTTGCAAATTGACAAACATAGGTAAAGCCTACTGAACAATTAAATGAATAGAAATTCAGTTATACACGCATCCTTTTCTTCGTCTAAGCCTCTTAAAGTACATTTACAGTTTAACTATTTATACATAAGCTTATTTTTAGTAGTTTCTAGAATACACACATACATATACCCACAAGAGCGCGCGCGAGCATACGCCAGTTGAAAAATACTGAGTTACTGTCAAAAGCAACTTTAGTTTGTATGAAACAAAAAGGACAGAAATCGGGTTCGGTAAAATACCTATAATTCGAAAGTATGTCTTACTTAGCTGACTACATGACCTCAGTTAATGCACAGATTTAGATTTACCGTTTCCTACTGTATTAATATTAGCCTCGAGCTGTTTCAAGCAGCTAGCTAAGGGACAAGAGCTAGCGGTTACACCAGACATGAATCAGAATCAGATGTGATACAAGGTCTGCTCGCAAATAATTAAATTGCTTAAAACAACATGGCGCACATACATGCAATATATTACACTTTAACTGTTTAAACCAAAGACTTTTTATTAAAAGCATGGGTACTAAGCAAGCATCAAGCCGCGCCGTCACTGCGGCCTAGCGATTCTGCTAGCCACATGATGTTCACCTTCGAAAAGTAAAAATAAAACTTTTCATATAAAGGATACCAACACCAAGGCTTCATCTGCTTCTTCTTCTTGCGTCCCATCTTACTTTAAAAGAGAATTAGCACAATATCTATCAAAAAAAAAAATAAAAGACTAATAAGGCTTTGTAACGACACACTACAGAACTCGTAGTTCCAGAAAATGGCGCGTCCCCCAGGGAAACTTGGCTCATAGCTTACCTATAATGCACCGCGCACAATGCTGCCCTGGGAGCATGCGCGGAGGAAGATGTGAACATGCTAAGGCTTATAATTTATGTACCTTGTATTTTATAAACAAGGTTGAAAATAATTTGCACATGTTGGTATTTTCTCTGTTTTGCACATATTAATTAACAAATTTCTTTTTTACAGGCTTACAGAGTAGTTTTTCCACAGTGTTTTTACAAGGAAGGAAACTAAAATCCTATCTATCTATCTATCTATCTATCTATCTATCTATTTTTTCCATCCATTCATCCGTCTGTCCGTCTGTTTTCAGTTCCCACTGAACAACAGGTGGGGGCCTGTATCACCACCAGTTCTTACTTAGTCTTTCCTTTCTTTTTAGACAGTGAACGTGATGGATTTAAAGTACCCTAGTTTAAACTGACTTTGTCTTTGTTCACTTACATTTTGCCCTAACTACCTTAAATCTGAGAAGTTATCTGCTTAAGCAAGACATTCTGCTTTGTGGTATGTGAATAAGTGGACAGCCTGAAGCCGCTGTGTCTGTGCGCGCCGCCATCTTAATCATGATCATGACCATCACCATCCTAACCACCACCTATTCCACATACTGCCCTCTGGTAAAAGCTTCAGATCCATCAAGTGCAAAACCAACAGAGTAAAGAACAGCTTCTACCCGTGGGCAATCAGAACTCTTAATGCACCAGATCACTAACATCACTCCTTCCATCATCCCTTCACTGCTATTTATTTTATTTATTGTGTTTATTGTGTTTATATTGTGCATTTATATTACTTTATATTGTGTTTTTATGTTGTTCTTATAACTTGTACCGACACTGTCACTTTCTTGCATCTTTGTGGTCTTGCCAGCTAATTTCGTTGTCCAGGCAACTGTACAATGACAATAAAAACGTCTTGAAGTCAATAAAGAAAAAGGATGTGAAACCGGTAATGTGATGAATAGACATTATAATGAATTGTCCCTTCAAGCTCTATGTGGAGCTCTGACCGAGGTACTTCACCTGAATTTATCGGTTGTTCTGTGAATTTACCAGTCACATTGCTTTTCACATTCCAGCAATAATAGTAATAGTAACAATAACAATAGTGATTGTTCTGTTCCTGTTAATTATTTATCATCATATTTAAGCCCATGTTTTAAAGTTTTTTTTCTACTGCTTTGGCACCTTTGATGAAACTCACTTAACATTCTCAGCACTGTAAGAGCATTTATCAGAACAGTTCAGATAAACTGTATTACAAAACACTATGGTTTAGTTGCAAAGGTCGTAACTTGCCTAAAACAATTAACTCATGTCTCAAAATCAAGTAATTCCACCAATGTACTAGTCGATGCCAACAAAAGGAAAAGAACAGTCTGCATAATTTTCACCATGAGAGTCAAAATGATTAATATTGTCACAATGTCAGTGTAAGAACGATAGTTGGTTCCCTCTTTCTCATTGACACTAACTGATCATTTCTGTTTGGCAAACTGATGGTTATTCATGTCAGAGACACCAGTTTCACCATTGCAAGGCTTTACATTGCAGTATGTAAAGTTCACCGGCAAGAGAAACACTCCTATTTATGTAACTTCTTCAGATCTTTAATGTATAGTACAATAGCAAATGTATAGTACAATGTATAGTACAATAACAAACAAAAATGCCACGCAGCATTATATAACACCAAAACAGCAAAATAGCAACAAAATCATGTATTATGGACAATATATTTAAAAATTATTTTGAAAGCTTGCATAACGATTTTAGCATATGTAGTCTTGAAGTTAAATTATTACAATGGGAAATCACATAATCTATTTTGACCAAGAAGAGTAAATTGACTTCAAATTGTGCCAAAAGATTAGACAATTATACAAAACCATCTGCATATATATTGTGCTGTGCGGAAGTGTCATTATGGTGTGGGCATTACACTTGTTTTGCAAATGTTAATTGTCATTTGAGAAATGCTCCAAAGCAACTGAGAAAAACTGTTGGGTTACTGATTTTAGAAGGCAGAAAGTAACACACCACATGGGGGTGACATCGTCCCATTAATCAATCTGGACAACTGAGCTTTTATAGTGTTCTTGAGTGCATAGGCCTACTTCACATGCGATTCGGCTTTGAACTAATTAAGTAGCATAGAAAACCTACAGAAGCGTATCATGGGATTCTGGGGTTAATGGTCCATCTGGTTTTTAAGTGGAAAAACACAAGATATAGCAGTGCGGGAAGATATTCCTGCTGATAGAAGGATTCCAACTCTTCTTTCCTTGGCAAAGAGACAGAGCATTTGTGAATCTTTTAAGTGCATGTTTGGCCGAAGATATAATTCTTTAGGTGGTGACACCAAAAAAAAAAAATAACAAGGAATAGCATTAAGTGTAGAAAGAGAAAAGAAAACTGCCGCATTTGACTTTGTCCGTAATTTTAATCTGGAGATAAATTTGCATTGGAATTAATTTACAGTACTGCCTAGGAGCTAACAGCAATGAAAGAATTTTTGATTTCCATACATTATTATTCAGATAGGGGTAAGAATGTATTTGTATATAGCTTTGTAAGTAATCTTTATTAATCTTTGTACTATTACATGTATTTGTCAATCCAGCTCATTTAACACAAATCGGAAAATGGTCAGCTTATCTAACACCTTTAGTTTTGTCTGATTTAAATATGAGTAAGTTAGCTGACAGCTTTATCAATGGTAATTAGGATGTGCTGTAAGAAGCTAGAACAGAAGCCAACATTAACCCAATGCCTGGAATTACCCGTCCTGAACCGAAACACTGTCCCTGGTACACTGCAGGTAAATCAGCCTATTTCTGGTTTTGTGAGCTAACTCTATATGTGTTATTCTCTCTAAGGCAGTTCTCAAAGTGTGAGGCTCTATAGCAAATGTCCAGCCGGTGAAACTCTGAATCTATTTAATGATATTTGCTTCATCGCGCATGTTTTTGAGCATCATGAAAATCCTCAGACCAAATACACTAGCATGCGGGCTTCCTTAGGCTTGCTGACAATTAAAGCCAGGCTGAGTTCATGTGGGTGCATTATAAGTACTGTAATTGCACAGAACGTCTCAGACACCAAGCAGAAACCAAATGCATGTGGTTAACTGGCAGGTATATGAAAAATCTGCCAATTTTCATGCCTTGGTAACAGAAACGTATCACATGTAAAACTTAGATGGGAGAGTTCAGTTGTTAAGGTACAGTCAGAACGTACCTTCCAAGTTGTACCCCCGCTTTGTGCCCTGTGCTGCCTGGGATAAACCCCAAGCTCCTCCAGGATCCTCACCAGAAAGTGGTTTGATGATGGATGGATGGATGGATGGATGGATAATTTAAGTTAACCGAAGGTTATCCTTCAAAAACAAACTGCTATACCAAAAAGCCACACATATTTTCCCATGTTCAGTTTAAGTGGAGTGTTAAAGTGATGTTAGAATAGAATACACATACCAAACCTTAGTAAACCTTCATGAAGATCAACACCATTTTAGGAGACTATTTCAGATGATGAAACACTTGCCAAACATACATACAAATATGCTCATTCTTTTTTTTTCCCCACCAAAACTTATGCAATGCTAGTTAATGAAGGCAGCTTGCCAGATTTAGACTGATTCCCATTACACCAAGTCACCATCGTTTGCTATACAGGGATCACACATAAACACATAAACCTATTCAGGCAAAATATTTTAGGACTGGTGTTCAAAACCCCAGATCTTTACTGTACCATCGTTTGCCTTGGTAGGACCGCAATCAAAAGCCAGTGAGATGACTGTAGAAGTCCGGCTTATTTGGGTCATAGTATTAAGCATCTCTGTAAGTTGTTTAGCTTATGGAACAAAACAGAAATGAAAAGGCATTCTGTCTCTAGTTTAGGTTAGTAAAATGTTCTACAGCTAAAGTATGCAATAATTCATGTACACGTGAAATATCTCCTCAGAATATTCTGCAAGTGACATTTCAATAAATGATTGAGTCATTAATCACTAGTGACTGTTTAATCATTCTGAAGCATAAAAACCAGTCAAGCAGCAGGATTTTTAATTACAAAACTATTTAATGTATTCCAATATTTACATATCAAATCTACAAAATATGCACATGTTAAAAATAAAGTCAGTCTCCAAACTTGAAATGTCATAGCCCTTGTATACAGACCCCAATGACAACAGTATTTTCTGCTTTAAATGTTAAATGTAGGTATATATGTACAGAACACTGTTCAATCACGTGCTACTTCAGACTGGGTTAAAAGCAGAAAGCTACGTTAAACTCCTCTGTATTCTAATGTCATTGATTTATTTCATTTACAGCACAATAATTCTACCTAGGATGACTTCAGGGCGAAGAGATATTTCAGGATTAATTTTCGAGGTCAATTATAATCTGCTGTTAGGTGAGCAAGACACACATTCATTAAAGATCACTTCACATGAGCATATAGCGTAGGAATGTCACATGACGGTGGCGTTTCTGAGCTGCGGGGCAGCCGCCGAGAAGGACTGGTCGAGCCGATGCCAGTGAAACTAGATCCAGCAAGATGCCCGTCACCCGGCAGGGGGGGCCGACCTGCTCAGTCCCTCGGTCACATTCTTGAACAAACACCGCTTTATAAAACGCTGCTTTTTAAATACCTGCTCAGTCACCATCCAGGAGCCTATAAATCTGTAAGGATCTTTTACACAGTCTGCCATTCTCAGGGCCCCCTTGGTATTTTTTTTTTTTTTACACGAAAAGATTTCATTTTACACTGTATAATAATGCACTGACATTGCTATTTTTGTCCTTTTTTCTGTCGGTTGTATATTTTTGGCAAACAGAGAAACTTCTTGAATATTTAAAATGACAATTTCACTCTTTTTCCCCAACAAAATAACATAAGACATGCATTTTTTTTTTTGACAAAATCCACTTCCATTATGAATAAATACACATACATACTTTTTTGGGCTTAGAAAAATCATATCAACACTTTTCCCTCATTAATAAACAGAAGTCATTTTGGCCTACATCAAAACAATACAAAACAGACACCATACATACATATTTTTCCTGTACTATATGGCACAAAAAAAACAAAATTGCATTGGCAGAACCTTGAGTACCCTGGAGATCCAAAAGGCCTGTTTCACTGCATTTCCAGAGCCTCTGATGGATTGGTGCTCTTTCTTATTTTAGTGTTTACATACCTCCTGTTGGGTTTGTCTATCAAACAGATGGCTTAAAAAAGACCAGTCCCATTTTAAAGCCATCTTGCTCCATGTTTTTCATATATTACTGCTGCAATCATGGTGACTACAGATTTTCTAGGCACCTTATGGTTAATGGTAGGTGCTCACAGGAGTGAGATAGCAGGCTGTGTATGGAAAAGGTGATACCACACTGGTTCACACTTGGGCAACTGCAAACTGGGACACGGTTCTGCAGCAGCTCCCTCCTTCTCGCTCTCTCTCTCTCGCTCTCCCTCTCACTCATGGAGATGGAGGTAGCTTGACATCCAGCAGTCCGTAGGCGAAGACATTCCAGAAGACGGCACAGAGGACGAAGAGGGTGTAGACGCAGAAGAAGATCCAGAAGAGGGACTGCTCCTGCAGACGCTGCTCGTAGTTATGGAGCACGACCACGCCCAGCGTCAGGCCAACGGCCACACCGCCCAAGTGGGCTACAAAGCTGGGGTTGGGGCAGGGGGGGAAGGGTGGTGGATAGAAGCGAAGCCACACAGCCCGCCCGAACTCCACACTCACTGCGAGGAAAAAACAACAAAGCAGAAAAAAGGATGCGATGCACCTTCTGGTTCATGTTAGAAGCGGTAATATATAGCTCACTATGCTCAGAATAAGCCACCAATCAGTTAATAACATGCCAGATCTTTTCCAAAGCAAATGTTTACTTAACGAATGAATAATGAGAAAAATAATAACCCAAGCTGCACACAAGGACACTAAGGTACGTAATTAGTGTGAAGGTCTATCCGCTGCCGGAGTGGGTTATGGGCTAGCGGCTTTTAGCCTAAAGCTTCCCGGAGATTCTGATTCAAAGCCAGTTCTTTATTAAGCGTTACTCTCCTTTAAGCAGTTGTTTGAGGCCAGAGATTTCTAAAAATAGAGATGCTTTTGGACAAGGCATTCCTGGGAGGTATTGTTTGGTTCTAAGGCATAGCGCTCACCACGAAAGGGTACAGAGAAAAGCACTAATGCCCCATCTGAATCCAAAAGTAAAGGAGACTCACTGCAGACAAGGGCCATGGCCATCCGGAAGAGCTTAAACTGGCACTTCATCCCCGACCAGTTCTGGAAGGTAGATATACAAGACAGTGGGGTTTGCTTGGTTCTTTTCAACAGATCCCAATACATTTCAGGAGGAACAGAACCCTAAAGTTTTTGATGAATAAAACTATCCCACTATGCCAAGGACAGAATGGAATGTGTTGCTTCCAAATAAGCAGGTTTTATTGCCAAAGGCATAGCCTCTGGCACACCAGAGTCACAAGAAAGATGCACTTTGGCCAAGGAAATAAAAATCCGACACATAAATGGACAGCTGCGTCCGGTACAGGGGTCGATAGAGTGCTAACGGTGCCCCAGAGGAATGGTGGCAGGTTCCTTGCAGAACTCATTCCAGAGGTCCCATCTGGAGCTCAGACAGAGGCTTCCATCCCGTCTACAATGCCTCAGACCCCGTACATGCAGGGCGATCCTCAAAGGTCAAGAACGTGAGGAATCCAAGCGCAGGCATCGGGTTAATTTACAGATGATGACCACAGGGCAATATTTGATCTATCCTTCTTAAGTCGTAGTTTACCATGTGGGCTAAAACAAAGTAGCATTAACTTACCATGACAACGTTGGCGAGGTGGGCCGACACCAAGGCATAGACCCCTCCCGAAGACCCCACCACTGGGGCGGTCATGTCTGCCACAGACACCGCTAATGACCCTGGTGGGAGAAACACGGGCTGATGAGAATTAACTCCCCAAAACTATCGAATGAACATTCCTCAGCACTGTGCAACACGATCATTGGATGTCTCAAACCCACGAACGTGAAGAGAACATCCTGTGCGTCACGAGGAACGAGAGACACCCAGACCAAGCTAACCTGTGGCAGGAATCAGGCCATGGAAAGGCTTAATGAGAAAGAGCTCCAGACACGTCTAAGGTGAGACTCAACAATCAGGGAGGTGGCTGCCTCCTAATGGCCTATTCTGCCCACTCCCTTTAATTACTAAAAGTCTGGTGCGGACCCATGTAAGTCAGCCAAGCGGAAGGAGAGATTTTTCAAGCTTTTTTGTTTTTTATAAGTGCCAATCAGTGCTATTCAGTAAAGACAAGGGAGAACATGACAAAAAAAATAACCTTTTTATTGCAAATGTTTTAATTATGCTTGTGAACCAATCGGGTCTCTATTCTACCCTTGAGTGACGACATCTGGGTCTGTATTGTGATTGCTTTAATAATTCCCTTTTCCTAGGGGTACCCCGATTGTCTCCTCTGTCTGTCACACTCAACCATGTCAATCAAGCTTTTTCCCCTCTCTTAAAGTTAGGCCATGTGAGTACAATGTTGACTATTGTTGCATGGCTTGCGGTAAGTCACTGTGAGATGTGGCTACAGAGAAATGAGGATTACTCGTTAGCCTCTTTGCCCTCCTGCTGATCTGAGATCAGGTCACCCCGGCACTCCAGCAGGAAAAGGAGTTGGGTTTAGACAAACAGGCTTATGGACAACTGACCCTTGACATAGTTTGACCCATTAGTCCAGTTGAGTGCTTATCCCTAAACACACATTAGAATAACAGCAATAAATAACCAAGAACATAAATAAAGGTACAGGAGCCCAAGCTCAGAGGGTCTAAATCTAATTAACACAGTGGGGAGCCCTTATAAGAGAGACCCCACGGGCACTTAGCTGTCTGCTGGCTGATTTATGGCACATTTTCACCCCTATTTCATGCAAAGGTCAGGTGCTCCTGCTTAGCAGCTGTCTTCCGTCCGACGCCTCTCAGGCATGACATGGTAAACGGAAGTTGGGCATGTAGGCCAACAACGAGAGTTGCGTGCTGATCCGACCTACTGGGAACTTCCTCCACCTCACCTCTAACACTTCCATTAAGTTGCGGTTTTTGTCAGAGCCTAACAGCTGCCGTTTAAATATCTAGCCTGTGCTTGCTATGCCGTCTAGGAACAGCATCGAAAAGCGAAGATGGTTTGTGCAAGTCTTATTTGGAAGAAAGCCATAATAATCAACTCAATAGACTCAACGCACAGTGTTTTCCTGTACGCCACGCTAGGCCCCAATTAAGGGCTTATCTGGTCTGCTATCTAGGTGGAGAGGTCTCAGCTACATCTAACTGTTATATTTACATTTGTTCATTTACCAGGCACTTTTATAAAAAGCTAATATAAGGTTGAGAAAGCAGGGTCAGCCAGTCCGTGGAGTAATACAGATTAAAGGCCTTCCCTTACTTCTCTTACTTCCTTTTTAGCAGGAAGCTCAGATGCACAACCTCACCCTCAACCCCCTCAACTCCCAAGTCATTAGGAGGGAGGACACGGGTTAAGAGGGTGCTGGGGACAATACAGTTTGTCTTTTGTCCTTCAGACTGAAGGCTCTTCAGAGAACAGGCACGAGGGGTAAAAAAAAAAAAATCAAACCTCCAAGCCATCTGTCACTGACTGAAGTGCATGTTGATGCTGTAAACAAAGGGTATGTCAGAGGCCAGAAGGATTGCAAGTGAAACCAGGGTCCAACCAGTGATGCAGGCAGAGGGCCGTTTATAAAACGCTCTGGGGTCTGAAGAGTTTCAAACAACACGCCGGACACGACCCACCTGCCAGGACACCGCAAACATAGACCAGGCCGATCCTCACCGCGCCGTGTACCATCTCCAGGGGCACCCCCACCAGCAGCTGCATGGCCATGTTCAGGCCGAGGTGCTCTATGCTGGGAAAGAAACGTGACCGTCAAGACAGGGAGCGTTCTTATCCCCACAGCGGCACTCCGTTCTCTTGGAAGTGAGGTGCCAAATCAGGTCTCTGTTGTCCTAAAAGCAAAATATTATTGTATGTTAGTGTTGCGTCGTTCTTGAGTTGAATGATTACACGGCCTGCTTTTAAAAGAAAAGCACAAGGACCTGGGAGGAAGTGAAGTACGTTGATGGGCAGAGAAGTTTCATGTCAAAGAATCTCTGGTGTGGCATTCCTGCTTCGTCAATAGTAACTTTATACACAGAGCAGGACAGTCAGCGAGAAACGACAGTGCTGACTGCAGCTCCACACAGACACATCCGGATAGTCGGCAGGCCAAATCAGCTGCTTTCTGGACTCCAGCTGAGACGGCTGCCGCCAGAAAGCAAATCGGCGTGGAAGCGTCTCGACCACTGGCTCTCTTTTGTGAGGTTTCAAACTGCTGAATGGTTCATTTTGTGCCTTGATGTGATGGTTGGAATTCACAAATGACTGCGGGAGCAGTAGTGTGCATTAGGAGGTGTCTGTGGCGACCTGCCTGTCACAAACTGAATGGTCCACTTTCAAAAACGATGACAGCTGCTTAATTTTAAGCAGAAAATGGTCAGTGTTCCTTTTAGTTGCCCTGCGACACTCACAGAAACTTTGAATGGCACACAAATCAAGCACAGACAGGACAAGTCCTCTCAGTCCCAAGCCCACATGTCCAGAGTGTGTGAATCTTTACACCCATCTGCTACAATTATATGAAAGCGCCAGGATTAAAGTGGTCACGTCCTTGAACAGCTCTGATGATGATGTTCTGATCACAACACTGACAGCTATGCTAGCTAGAGCAAAGGTATCGATTAGCCTTCAAGACGCGAGACAGTCATCTTCCTACTGTCAAGGGGTGATTCATAACCCAGAGCAAACTAATGTATGAGCAGCACATACTTCACTGGCTGCTGTACAACC
Organism: Mormyrus hasselquistii; assembly: GCA_026779605.1. Taxonomy (NCBI): domain Eukaryota; kingdom Metazoa; phylum Chordata; class Actinopteri; order Osteoglossiformes; family Mormyridae; genus Mormyrus; species Mormyrus hasselquistii. The sequence continues at coordinate 8,915,316 of JAODKE010000101.1, forward strand.
TGAACATCATTTGAGATTATACTAAATCAGAAATCAGTCAAATTCAAATCATCCAAGGTTCAGGAGCTCTTTGAATTTGAGCTGAATGCTAGAATTCTGATGGATATTACAGCACTGTCAGGACCAGGATAAGAAAAAAGGATGGACTGTAAATTATAATCCTACCCCCAGTTCTGAGTATAGAATTAACATATCCTGTCTACCTTCACGTTCTTTTGTTTCCTCCTGTTGGCATCTGGGTTAGGTGATCTGACCTCTCTAAACTGCCCACAGGACATGGTGTTGTGTGCATGAGTGCCTGCCCAGTGATGGGTGGCTGTCCCATCCACAGTCACCCCACTCAGGCACCCCATGCTTCCTGGAACAGGCTCCAGGTTCCCCACAACCCTCTACAGAATAGATGGTTATGCAAGATGATATGGATGGATATAGAGGACAGATAATCCTAGTATTTGAAATTTAAATTTGAACTCCAATGTGGCTTATTATTATTATGAATATATTAAAATAATGTTTAATTATACACAAGCCCATTTTCACTTAGAAGTCATTTCAAAATCTATTCCATATTACTGTTTTATACCTCGTGGGTTTTAAATAATTATTTTTCAGTTATTATAAGTTCTATGTCAGTTTTGTGTCAGTTTCTATTGTACCTTGATGACTGCATGCATATTGAGTGTATATAGGGCCTATATTATAGGCTATCTGTCTTACGCTGTTTTGATGTAATATACAGATATACAGATTTGTAATATACACTAGCAGTGAAAGGTTTCAGCACACCACAGGTTTTTACCATTCTGAAATAGTACGTAACGGCGCATGTCTGACATCGTGTTAACTGGTTGTGTGGTGATGGCGTAATCAAATTCTAGGCTGTCCTTTAACTCTAAACGTGCAAGTTAACCGTTTCATCCAATGAATCAAAGCCGTATTTAATGTCCCTTGTAGAAAAGAATGCCTCGGATTTTCTCTGCCATTATAGGTTACTTTGATGAATCAAAGATATGACATTTTCTTGCTAATAAAGATACTCAAAAGATCATTTTTTTGTTAGCAAAGAATATTGAGTGTATGTTTAGTAAATATTAAGTGAGTAATGTGCAAATGTAGAAAATCTCAGTGTGTGCAAAAAACTTTTGATTGGTAGTTTAGATTTATAGCTGTAGGGAGACTGACTTGGAATTAATTTAGCAAATCAGCCCTCAAGGTGTTTAAATACAAATCCTGTTAGGTCACTGCAAAACCCAGCGCAAATTATCCTGACGCTTTCAGCCTTATCACATTTCTAAAGGCCTGTCACTTTCAGCACAGTGGTCTTCAAAAGCAATTACTGAATGACTAAATATAGCGACAGAAGTAGGTAATGCAGACGCGGCTAGACGTACAAGATGTACACTTCACTCCGTTCGAGAGAACGTCACGTATTAGCAGCACATGTGAAAACCTCCTGAACCGTCTGACTGAGCCTGTCTCCGCCGAGCTCTCCCAGGACCGAGCTGAGGTCCCTCTCCACACAAATACCTTGCTGTGCATTTTATAAATGAACCGTTATCAGGGAATCAAAGTTATATTCACTGAACAATCAATACATGCAAAATGCCTCAAAGGCATCTGCAGAAAGAGTAGTGATTTTAGGACCACATCAGCAAAAATGATAAAAAGCTGATAATTCCGCCTTCATGAATTACATTATCATTTCCATACGGTCCCCTCTTAATATAGCGTTATACTGTAATATTTATTATTTAAAAATTACTCCAGCAAACACCAAACTCAGATGATAGATATAGCAAGGTATAAAGTCTAAAAGCTTCTACAGGGATGATTTGTCATGCTGCAGATGTGTTTGAGGAGGGACTATAATCCATCTCTATTAGTATGATGAAGTGTGTTTCACTCTTGGCTAGTTCGATTTTAAATAGATCTTACTGACCATACTATCCCAATAACGTGACAAGAAGACAATGAGTGTGTTTGCATGCGCATAACATTCTCAATATTGTTAGCATCTTGCCTGAGAGTGAAATCAAAATATGAAGATTTAGATTACCAAACACCTGTGACCCACATAAAAGACAGGAATTCAGGAATTCACTCAATCCATCCATCCATCATCCAAACCTTTATCCAGTACAGGGTCACACAGGTATGGGAGGTATTTTCTGCAAAAAATAAAATGAAAAAGAATATGCTAAAGAGAAAATACAATCTCCACTTTTTCCATTTAGTTTCATATGTAACAGTAAACTGGTCGCATGACACTTTGATCAATTGTTCACACTCATTTGAATAAGAAGCCATATTTCCAAATGGAATGCGGAGGTCTTAGTCATCTTGGGTAAGGCAAATATGAAATGCATAGTACACAGCAGGCGTGCCACTCTAACGACACTGAAATTAGACTAGGCCAGATAGCTACCTAACTGAAAACATGGCAGCCTGGCCCAGGCTAATTTCAGTGTTTCCTTACAATGACATACCTGCCATTGTATTGCATGACAAAATATCTTATTACATACTTTCAAAATGTCTTAACTAAAAATAGCATGTGCAGCTGCGAACACTCCCATATAAAGAAGCAGGAAGTAACTTACAGAAATAAGTCGCTACGAATCGGAGGTTGGAGATAAGTAGTTAACTTAAGCGGCGTGTCACTTTGCCGTTAGTTTGGGCGACAAAGTTGACCATGGCCAACACAAAGACAACGGAATCGGCAAACGTACTGAGAAAGAGCATCAAGAAAAAAGAGAAAGCGTAGCTCCGCCCCGATTAACATACATTTGCATGTAGTGAACTTGAAAATTCATTCATTCATTCATTTTTCATTTTCACACATGTAACCCAGGCAGAGACTCAAACCCAAGTCCCAGCAGTGTGAGACAACAGTGCTAATCACCTCACCACCCTGTCACCCTGAACTTGAAAATGAAAAGGCAAAATAGGAAATGAAACGTCAAATTGGAAAATGAAAAAACAAAAAGGTTTTTAATTTTATTTTGTAATTTTTCACATCTGACTCATACATGAGTGGAAAATTAAAATGCAAATGGTGCTTTTTCATTTTAATTTTTGCAGGATTTTTGCACACAGACTTTGAAAACTAAATGGTAAAGTGGAGATTGTATTTTCTTTTTATTATTTTCCTGTTCATTTTATTTTTTGCAGAAAATACCTCCCATAACACAGGAACTGCGGATCTTATCCATGGAATTGTTGGGCACAAGGCAGGGCAACATTCTGGGGAAGGGTTTCCCACCCCAGTCCTCAGGGGCCCCCTGCAACCCATGTTTTTGCTCTCTCTCAGCTCCCACCACACCTGTACCAGGTATTTGGTATTCTTGGTTGGATGGGAGCCAGAATGGAACAAAAACGAGGACTGTCCGAGGGTCCCCGCGGACTGGGTTGGGATGCCAGTCCATCCCCAGATGCACATACTCAACCAACCTGCATAACTACATGTTTTTGTGCTGGGAGCAAAGATCAAAGATTCAGCTGTTTTCTGAAAGTGACTATCTACAGCATAGTACAGTACAGTATGTTGTATTCTCTTATGTTTGAACATCCTTCACAGAGGGAAAGGATAATACAGGGAAGGTGTAGGTCAGTCCATTCATGCCCTTAAAATCACGCTGCTGTTTCACAGAGAAGCACTTCAAGACCAGCAAAGGCACATGGGGTTAACCAGAAAGAATAGGAAAATGACGGCGAGCTGAGAGCACTGGTCTGACCACCACGGTGGGTGAGGTCATGCCTTCTACTGTCTAAACACAGCAGTGGGATTGATTAGTGGAGTACAGTGACACGCACATGTGTCTGCTCCTCCCACACAAAGTGCCCTTTTCTGTTTCACTGTAGATCACAAGCATCACGAAAACAAGGCTACAGCATTAAAACGATTCGTCAACCATCATGCATTTTCGATCGCTGCGTTTCAAATACAGGGCTGCGGTGAGCAGCGAAACAATATCTGTACAAATTTCCAGGTTTTACATGAAGAAAAAAAAAATCTTAAAAAATGGGTGTTTATGAATTCGTTTACTAGACTGTATTTCTGTTCTTCTGTACCAGTTTCACGTCATCGCCGAAGACCAGTTCCAATACTAGGAACAGAAGTACAGAGGAAAGTAAAAATCATGCTGTTCTTGCCCCGCCCCAAATGTCAAGGATACATCGGTTGCATCCTCGCCAAATGAGACCCAAAGCTTGTTCATGGGAGGCAAGTCAGCAAGACCGGTCTTACAAAGACCACATGTACGATGTTGGTATTCGATTATTAAAAGGCGTGGCATTCTTGGTATTGAGAAACAGTTAAGGTGTTTCCAGAACCCATTATTTCTGTCAAATAGCCAAATACCCTCAATGTCCTATGGGGAATTCTCCTATTTGGCTTATTGAGCCACAGCATCTGCATAAGTCAAAATTCCCTTTGGGCTCTTGAGCAAAGGCTCTTACCCTCCGAAATGCTGCAGGGACGGCAGATATTCGGCTGACGCTGAACCCCAAGCTTCGGCCTCAACCGTATATATGTGCAAAAATAAGCGTTCCAATATGCCTGCACCCAAATGGCAAATAAAGCATCATTTCATTTCTTTTTATACCTTTCTCATAACAAGGTATTATGGATTTACAGGATTTGTGTACACTTCTGCATCTGGGTTTATATGAGATCATTAGCATATACGGGCTCCTCGTAAGTGGCGCAGACATGGTTCAGGTCTGCAGGCACCGTTACTGGGAGATCCACAGCTGAATGACTTAAGGGCAGATAGTTCATTCATGTCACAGCACACATTGGTTGGACTGCTAATTATTCAAGGGCATGTTCCCGTTTTGAAGCCTATCGGTTGCACTATGCTGCCAACGGTAAAGAGAAAATTTGATGTAATACATTGTTAGCCTTTGCTTAATATTACACGTGTTTCAGTCACAAATAAAGCCAATGGCCACAAAGAAACAGTTTTAGGTTGCCGTGCTGTGTCAGGCAAGAGCTAAATGCTGCCCCCCGTATCTAGCGCAATGTCAATCAGGTTACAAGTATAAATGTAATCATCCACATAATGCAAGAATGGATGCTGTTAATGGTTGGGAAATGACCGCTTTAGATTGTGCGAAGGCAGGCAGAGACCATGAAGCTGTAGCATGAGAATGATCAGTCCTCTGGCCCACAGGCTCAAACCTTTCTCTCAATGGGCCGATCCTCATACCTGCCGGCTGACCGGCTTGTGACAATGCTGGGTTCGATTCCCTGCCCCTTGTGACTCACCCAGCATGCATGAAGATGTAGCTGAGGTAGCGCCATGCCTGGGCCCGTAGCTGAGGGTGATAGGGTAGCGGCCCCTTCAGGAAGAGGGGATCAGACACCTGCAGTACCCAGCGGTTCAGCTGCAGGCTATAGTACAAAAACACTGCCACCTGCAGAGAGGCAGAAAAACACTTAAACAATTGAAAAATGGGGAAAAAACTTCTAAACATGTTCGAAATACGGGGGAGATAAGAGGAGCTCAGCTCCCCCGAAAGCCTCCCCTGAGATGTTTAGGCTGTTAAACTTGCATGATTTTTATGTTGTTGTTATTGTGCCTATATGAAATGCTACTGATGGTATGAACTGCCTGCAGCGGTAAGAGTAGAATGTTTGTCGCAGAGACCCTGTTACTGACTTATATGTGTGCATGCGACGGCACACTGGAAAACAAGGTTCCCCCAATGCCACTATGTAGCTCAAGATAAAATGCTAATATTAAAATGATCGACTCTACGATTCAGGTGCCATTGTATCTACGCTTCAACCTCTAGCCAATCACAAGCTGGCCTACCTCGGCGATGGTGATAGCCAGGATAAGCCAGGGCGGTGGGCAACAGGTGTAACTGTCGAAGTACCACTCGCGGTCGATCTCTCTGGGTAGCGTCTCGTAGGCGATGTGGCGCACCAGCCGCTGAGAGAGGTCCAGTCCCACCTCTTCGCGTAGGACCGCCCCCTTAAGATGCCGTCCGCCCTGCAGGATGGCCCGTCGGAAGCTGTTGGAGCGTTTGTTACTCATCTGGAAAAACGCACACAGAAGAGATCATACCTCCCGGTTTTTCTGAAAGGAGTCAAGGAACACCAGTGAGAAACTGTGATGAAACTGCACTGCAGCCTGCAGTGAAGCTACAGAAATTTGGCAGACTTTATAATCGCATACAAAGTGAGCAATGCCTGAAAATCCATAATTGTAAATTCACCTCTGGGTTCTAAGATGGTTAGATAATAATTGAATTATTTATTCCCAGACTTTTATGCCCGAGGGACCTGGCTGATCTCTCGCCAAGTTCGCCTGCGGACTCGCCCCAGCCCTCGGGGCGGCCGTGTCATGACATCCTGCTGTCCTTTTTCAGCGGCTGCCCCCGCTTCCCACATAACCCTGCCCTGGGCCCCGGAATGTTTCCCTATCGCTAGGCAACGTCTGAGGAATTCCATCCATCTCTAGCACTGTCCACAGCTGCCCGATCCACAATTCCTCACAAACAAACACCTCTTTTGCCACACCGAACCCCAAAATAAAATCAGGAATGTCTTTCTCTCACCCTTAAAAAGACCTTCAGTCTTACACAGACTTTGATGTCATGGTCAATGAGTGGCTAGACATTAGACAACTATTTGTCAGAGACTTCTAAAAAGTTGTATTTTTAAGTTCTGGTGTATACATATAAAAAAGTTCACAATGCAATTTGCCTGATTCAAAATGTCTGCACTGGATACAATTTGGGATGAACTCTAGATGGATCGTTTCTGTCATCTTTGCATTTTCTGAAACTGTTTTGTCCTATTCAGGGTCGCAGTCAGTAAAATCTGACCTATTAAAATATAACCATTAGAAGAGGCCCTATGCTTTTACTATTTAGAAATGTGACCAATGATTTTTGACCATAATTTTTTTTAGATTTATTTGCTCTCTCCAACCTACTTCTGCATCTGTATGATGTACAATATCATATTCTTGTCACACCCCCTCAAAAGGGGCCCCTTTAAAGTCCCGGCCCACCTTGCGCTCAGTCCGTTACTATTGTTGATCTATGTGGCGATTTACAGAGCGTTCTCTGCTGGTCTTTCCTGCAGCCCTGACCTGACCTGCCCGCTGTGTTCCGGTCCCTGACCATCTGCCCCCGATCCCTGTTCCATGCCTGCCCATCCAGACGGACCTCTCTGGCTTTTTGACCCACCCGTTCCATGACCCCTACCGACTCTCTGTTTTTCAATTCTGTGTTTGACTGCTTTTGATTTAATAGAAGCCGCTCTGCCCCTGGGTCTCTCCAAAGTGTTTTCTGGAGTAACGATTCTTTTGCATTGCATTATATCATTGGCCTCAGTGATGGATAGACACACACACAGACAGACACACACACACACACACACACACATACACATACATATATAGACTAAAAGTCAAAACAAAAGTATTGGGAGACACCTCTTAAGAATTGAATTCAGGTGTTTCATTCAGACCCATCTCCGCAGATTCATAAAATCAAGCACCTAGCCATGCAGTCAGGGTTGCAAACGTTTGTGAGAGAATTGGTTCGTTCTGAAGAGCTCAGTGAATTCAAGCGTGGTGCTATCATACTGTAGGATGCCACTTTTGTGAAAGTCATTTTGTGAAATTTCCTCCCTGCTAGATATTCCATGGTCAGCTGTAAGTGGTATTATTGCAAAGTGAAAGTGTTTAAGAACAACAGAAACTCAGCCACAAAGTGGCAGACCATGTAAAGTAAAAGGTCAGGGTCACTGAATGCTGAGGCACAGAGTGCGTAAAAGTCACCAACACTTGATAACTGATTCCCAGCTTCCTCTGGCATTAACCTCAGCACACAAACTGTGCACTGGGAGCTTCATGGAATGGGCTTCCATGGCAAAGCAGCTGCATGCAAACCTCACATCACCAAGAGCAATGCCAAGCGTCAGATGGAGTGGTGTAAAGCAGTGGAAACATGTTATGCGGAGTGACTAATCACACTTCTCTGTCTGGCAGTCTGATGGATGAGTCTGGGTTTGGCAGATGCCAGGAGAATGTTACCTGCCTGACTGCACTGAGCCAACTGTAAGGTTTGGTGGAGGAGGGATAATAGTATGGGGTTGTTTTTCAGGGGTTGGGCTAGGTCCCATAGTTCCAGTGAAGGGAACTCTTAAAGTTTCAGCATGCCAAGACATTCTGGACAATTCCATTCCCCATGACCTCAACCCCATCAAATACCTTTGGGGTGAACTGGAGCAGAGATTGTGAACTGGGCCTTCACATCCAACATCCAACATCCATGTCCAATGTCTGACCTCATAAATGCTCTTAGAGATGAATTGACAAAAATTCCAAGAGACACACCCCAAATTCTTGTCAAAAGCCTTCCCAGATGAGTGGCAGCAATTACAGCTGTAAAGGGAGTACCAACTCCATATTGATGCCCATGGATTTAGAATGGGATGTCATAAAAGTTCTTGAGTGTAATGGCCAGATGTCCCAATACTTTCGTCTGTACAGTGGGTGTGTTCAATGTGAATATGAAGAAGTTGCAGCAAAACCTCAGAAAAACAGCATAAACTTGGGTTTCATTCGGTGATGCAATTAAAAGTTGGAATGAACTTTTGCAGTTGTGTAAAAGCAGAACCCAAAAACCCGTGAAAATAAACAGTTGAAGTTCATGGCTGGATTATCCCTCCGCTTTCGATTCCCATTTCAGTGGCTTATCCTCCCGCACGAACATCTCTCATTCCATGCATCTCTCAGCTGCTCTGATGGAGTTTTAATGTAAATGACTGAAAGTCGCTGGGCGATTTCTGCCATGGCTGTTTTTTTATCGCCATTCCTAGACGGGTCATGTGCTGCCAAACAGATGAGGCAGATTCGGTGCTGCGTCACAAACCAAATGAATGCATGTCACAGAAATACAGTCGGAAAACCTGGCAGCCTCCAAGGAGATTACATTTTCACGAGTATTTGGCGCTTAGACACCCTCTCGGGATGTCCTCAAATGCTTTATGAATCGAGTGACTCATTGAATTAGGGATCGCAACAGAACCAAAACACATTTGTGCTGGTGTTGCACTGACAAAATTATGTAAATGCGTGAGCACTTATCTCTGCTGCAAGCAAATGGTAAATATTTATGGTTAAACTTTGTTTTGTGGACAAGTTAAACAGACCAATCAGGTTGGAAAGACCTTGAGTTTTTAACATGTCCGACACCCCCTCCGAGGCTGAAAATGGCACTCACGCTGCACTTTCTACAACACTCTCTATGAAGCTGGACGCCATAAACTCAATGGCAAAATCACTTCAGTAGACATGGTTCTTGAGAATAAGTCTTAAAATGCAGATGTTAAGCACCATCCGTTTGTGGACCATGCAGCACAATCTCATAGACAATGATGTTGAAGGCCTACTTCCAAAACGCCGGTGCCGCAACCCGCGGCGGATCCTGTGCCGCATGCCGTGGAAGATCCTGTGCCGCAACCAGCGGCGGATCACTAATAATTAAGAACCTGAGCCACCTGAGCTCAGGCCCGTTTATTGTTTATACAACAGTGATCCTCCCCTTTTGATCATTGAAACGTCACATGACCTACAGCACAGCATGTCAGGAATGCTCAGAACCGGACAGTGATAAATATTCACAGGAGGTGGGTACAAATGGGGGAGCGCCCCCTACTTCGCTGGCATAAGTAGCGTAAACACAGCAAGTGCCAAATTGTTTGCGATCACAATGACAGCTTTATGGTGCGGTTACATGGTAAAGATATTGCTGCATGTAACCCCCTGCACACCCAATACCCTGCTGCCCACCCACCACCAGTGCCCCCCCCCCCAACCAGAACCCACTACACATGGCTTTTGTTGTTGTAGGCGCTGGATATGAGAGTCAAGGGAACAATAGCGGCACAGACCCCAATACATGCTCCTCATTCTTCTTTGTCCCACTTTCATTTGCAGATGCTGCTCCCTGACTGTCACATGACTTGGCTGAGCCAATGACAAAAAGGTGTGGGCCAGGCTGCTGCTGCACTCTCCCTATCCCGAAGTACTGTACCCAACAAAGAGGCGCATTGAGGAGCTGCTGGCCAACCCCACTGCGGTCTCAGAAGTTAATGATTCTTGGCTTCCCTCCTTTTCTTCGCCACACCAACTTTTTTTTTTTTCCCTTTCTTTTAAATTAGGGCTGAACAATCTGGGGAAACATCTAATCGCGATTTTTCTGACTGATATTGTGATCGGGATTTGATTTGTGAAATAATTTGTTATATGTCCAGCTTCAGTTCAATATTCAGTGTGTAATAGATTTAAAACACATCACACAGTATCACCACATGAGATACCATCAAATTATTAACTGGTCTCTATTTTATTGCAAGCATGAGAACTTAATGATATAAATTGCTTCCGACGTGCATTTATTACTTTTTTAAATTAGCAAAGAACAATCAAACATAAATCAATTATCACAAAAGCTATGACTTACGTTAAATTAAGTAATAATGATAAATAATAAAACAATTCCAGTTAAAAGAAAAACAATGTTGCAGCTAATACTGCTTGGACCCCTAATAACACTAGAACAGCCGTTTCCTATGGCAATGAACATCAAGCTCCGATACATAGTTCGGCGTATTGCAGCCTTTTTTGCACTAATGTGTCATTAGTGTTAATAACAGCATCAGGTCTAACACCCTCAGCCAGAAAGCCGTAATGTTTCTAAGAGAGGGGCTGCTCTGTCCTGAATTTATAAAGCTTAAAAGTTTTCAAACACATCTGGCGTGACACTCACACTGACAGACTCTCATGCTCAGGCAAGACATTGTATGGCAAACAGGGGCATTGCTAAAGAGTTTAGGGCCCCATGCAAGCATATCATATTGGGGCCCCCCAGTCCAGACCAATCCAATTATTTTCCAATTTCTTTAGCATCGAATCATCTTAACTCCCCCCCCCCCCTTATGGCATCACTAATGACAAATATATTTATTATTCCATGATAATCCTAAAATTAGCTACATCAGAAGTATTGGGGTAGTTTGCAAACCCTACAGACTATTCACAAGGCAATAAAACTATTATATGCATGTAAATGCAGGTACGTGTGTGCAGTCTTGAAACAGCTTAAAAATCTCACTTCAGACAGCTGAGCAAAGTTATCAACCCTGCATTTTATGTGAAACGAAAAGTAAAATGCACTGTATTCAGCAGAAGCGGTGTGTGACTTGTTATATGTTTTCAAAATAATAAGATGGCCCACACCCCACTATAATAGTGATTAAAGTGATCAGTTCTTTTGGTATTTATGTTAAAGCGAGGTTTTTATTTTATTACCGGTGTGGAATTAAGATTAATTTCACAAGATTAATCTATCGAAACCAGTACTTACATCAATGAGTACTAAAACATATGACGTAAATACGACTGAATTATGGGTTTTACGTCTTCTTGGGGGTGATAGTCCCCTGCTGTGAGGATTACTGACTGTCCCATCGTTTTCTTGATGGGTGAGTGGCGTGCTAATGCGATGGCTTATTAACAAAAACGAGGTTTGTCGCGGCACAACTCCGACCATGAAATAAGTAGCTCAGCCTTTGTTTGCCATTCGTGGGCGAATCCTCAGGTGCCTTGAGCCACTTCTGATTGGTGAGCATGACTGGCACGCCAGGAGCACGACACTCCTGATCGGTGAGCATGACTGGCACGCCAGGAGCACGACATTCCTGATCGGTGAGCATGACTGGCACACAGGGAGCACGGTATGAATTTGTAAAATAATTCTCGCGCGAAGTGGGAAGCCTTGGGTCAGACATGCTATATAGTGCATGTCCAAAGTCCATTTGCCAATCGCAGCAAAACAGATTTGAAATTAATAAATCATTCAGCCCTATCTTAAATTGTTAGAAATTCGCTGCTGCAGGGATATTTTTGTCTACATGCAGCTGGACCAAACACTGGAGGCCTGGTTACGGTAAATTAATTAATATACAGAATGAAAGAGAGATATAATGATTAACTGGGGAGACTTTGAACGCACTTGTTCTTAGGGAAATCCATAATTACCAGATTCATCGTTCAGATTAATTCACTTGCTAGATATTTAAAAACTGCTATTCATTCAACAAGTATGATACGACAATGAAATTCCTGAGTGTTCTGTGACTACTTGTCCGAAGTGTCTATTTGCTCCCAATGGCTGAAGAGATGACATGGGCCAATCAGATTAAAGGCCAGCCTCACCAGGTTGACGAAGTCTTGGTAGCAAATCTTCCCATCGGCGTTGCCATCTGCAAGCGCCAACAGGACCTCCAGCTTGTGGGGGTCCAGCTCGGACCCGTGGACCTCCAGCAGGTCTCGGAACCGCTCCGTGCTGATGAAGCCCGAGTTCTCGGGATCATACTGCAACACACACACACACACACACGTGAACACACAACACGTGCAGGCAATGCAGCTACATATCTGCAACCAACACTAAAGTGGTGGAATCAACAGTAGCTGAATAGCATCTTCTGTAAGCCCTGTGGCATCAGTAAGGCTCAGAATGAAGATGCTGATCTGGGCTCAACTAACATGTGAACAGCTCCTGGGCCAATCAGGAATGCATATGCAACAAATTTGCTAGGAAAGTCCATATATCATAATTAATAGATTTCATGCATTCTGTGCATTTAATGCATTTTCTAATTACTTAACAGTAGGATTACTACATAAAAATATAATCTGTATCGCTGGCTGCAGTGTAGCTGAACAGTGGATAGTAATGAAGTCCTACACACAGCTCTCGTTTGCCTTAAATGTCAGTTTTTTTTGTTTTTTTTTTAAACACGCCATCCTGCCCGTAACTAGATAGCGCACAGCAGGCTGCATGGGTGCGCCAGCATCGGCCAGATTGCTTGCCAGATGTCGCATTCCCCGCACTCTGTCGCATGTGGTTTGGGCCACTTGCCGAGGGGAACGCATCAGCTGCCCACAGCAGCGACCCTGCAAAGCTCTCAGCCATCACACAGAATGTAACCTGTCACCTCAAACACAGGAGCGGCAACATTACATAAAAATCTATACCACTACATGGGACCTACACCATTACATGGGACCTATACCACTACACAGGAAGTATAACACCGGACAAAACAATTTCAAGGGCACGTATGTCACGCCACTATAACCTATACCTTACATCAGACCCATACCATTGCATAGAAACAATACCATTATACATTATGCCTATACCATTACTGATTTCATCATATAAATCCTAAACCATTGTAGCAGACCTATATCATTATAAGGGAACTCGATCACTATGACCTTTACCACTTCACAGAAACAATACTATTATACCATTAATACATAAACTATACCATAATACATGTATAAACATCATGGTAAAACATGGGAAGGAAGTGACTGTTTCGGGGGAGGTGCAAGATTGTCGAACAAGCCCTTCACACACCAGTAATTAATCATAATCAAGGGTATAGAGCAGTCGCCTTGCTAATTTCAGAAGACCTATACCATTAAACAACACCTGTACCAATACAGGTAATATTTACACATAACAGGGTAACAGTACCTGTCACACAAGACACACAAGGTTCTCATACTTGTCACATGATCCTTGCCCTTCACACAATCCACCATCTATCTTGTTTGACACATGTAAGACATTCCCGTGCCTGGACCCTGGACCTTCAGCCAGACCTGACATGGGCTAAGACAACATCGATGGAATGAATGAGAGCAGAATGAAGAGCATACAGGCACCACAAAGCACAAACACTGCTATGGCAGTCTTTGTCTTATTAAAAGTGAAACTGGCCTCGCCTCATGTTATCGTGTATATAACATTGACTAATACTGTTGCCTATGCATTTTTACATTGTTTCTCTTGGAAGTAGATCCTGAAATCATACAAGAAATCATTCAACTTCCAAATTTCATTTGCCAAGCAAACATACAACAGTAGAGAACACCAGACATTCTTTTTTTTGACAAAAAAACTGTTGAACTAGGAAAGTCTTACTCTGATGGATATTTCACATAGTCCCAAGTACAGAGGAGACACTGACTGCATCACTAAGGGTGACACTTTGTTTTGCACAACACCAGAGGATGACAGTATTACCATTACTCAGGAGTCAGTACCAAAAGACAGAAAACGGATCTGGTGACCTCATGTTCAGTCTCTGAGAAATGCGAGTCACGCGTAAGAAGCGATGAACAGACAAACGGTGCCGCTGCATATTTACTTATTGAATAAGTTCTGCTGAACAGTCTTGCACACACACGCCTTCAGGCACGCATACGCCCCGCTGCAGATTAACTCTGTTCCTGAGGGTTTCTTCACTGACCTTCTCTTGCAGGACCTCAGCCAGATTCTGAAAAGCACGTTTCCTCTCCTCGTCCTCCCTCATGGTGAGGAACTTCCACTCAGGCAGAAGATCGATGTCCCTTTCTCTTCCTCCCACCCGATGGGCTTCACCCCCCACCTCCCCCGCCTCCCGTGGGGTGGGTGTCCCGTCAAGTACAGATTCATGTGCCCCCACCCTCAAGTACACACACAACCCAAAACATGCTGGCCTGCACCCAGCTCCCCCCCACCCCCCTTACTGTCTCATCACCAGCTTTCACACTTCAGCGAGCACCTTATGCTCAAAGAAGCTAAGCGGCAGGGACGGGAAGAGAGACACCCCCAAACAAAACAATGCCAGCGGCCCCCCGTCCTCCACGCCTGCACCACCCATCTCATTATGCTCCCAGACTTCCCTTATTTTTCGGGACAGAAAAAAAAACAAACAAACAAACCGGCGAACTCAAACTCTCAGGCATCCCACAAAGTACAAAAATCAAAGGTACACGGCCTGGCTGCGGCGAAACGGCCAAATCCGCGGAAGAAAACCAGGATGGGTGAAATTTCATTTAAAAGCAGCACGGCGCCACTGGAAGACGGAGACGGCATTTGCATTGTGTCCGCTGGCACTGTTTTGGCAAGATAAATGGACTTTCATCAGAAAGGAATGAGCTGCCCGTATGCAAATTCTTCTCCACGTGGCACAAGCCTGGCATGTTATTGGAAGAGTCACATGTGTGGCCCTGGGAAAGAAAAAGCACAGTTGCGCCAGCTCTGGGATTCTCTATTTTTTTTCACACGCGGAATAATCCTGACATAATGCCGCACTCGAAATGGGCTTTCATTACCAGGCTTCTGTGACAGCCTGGGTTCTGAATGGGACAGGGGCACCGCACACTAAAACACAATGCACTGCTGCGCTGTAGCTCTAATCTTCATAATGCAGCATAATAACGAGCTCGGCGCTGCTACACGGGGTGAAGATCCACCCGCTGGTAGGAGGCAGAGTGGCTCAGTTCCATCCTGTTGACGGATTTTATAGGATAGAACCATGGGTATGATCTCAAGGGGGAACCGTGCATCTGAAAGCTAGTCTACAAATTCCGCATCTCGCTTCCATTTAAATTTAGTTAGCAGGTGCTTCAGTCCAAAATAGCACACTACAAACATACGTCTGTCAAGGAGTTAACTAGGCATACGTGCAGCTGGCCGACCTTCCAATGAATGCCCTGGTGCAAGTGTAAGCGGTACTGGGGTGAGAGCTTTACAACTGTCTACTAAATAAAGCAAGAACCTAATGAGATGAAAAGTAAAATCAGCAGGCAAAGGGCAACACTAATAATAGGAACATAGATTGGTGAAGGCTACTAGAGGTGTTCCGAGAAAGGATAGATCTTGAGGCATTTCTTGAAGGTGGAGAGGGAATCTTCTGGGCTGTGCTGGGCCATCAGACAACTCTCTGCTCCAATGTGAAAAGCCGTACAGGAACCTGTGAAACGGCTGCAAAATCCTGCCAAATCTGTGCCCATAGTAACGCATCCAGTCACCCATCCCATACGGCCTCATGGTAATCTGCTACTCACAAAGACAGTTTTTGGAACTCTGGCTGATGATTTCAGTGACTGACCTCCAAATGACCCAAATGGGATCTGTATGGGTCTCCAGTGGCATCTTATGAGTGGACACTTTGATGCAGTCAGCCCTCGACAGGTTGTGACCTCTGGCTTTACACTGACCATGCTTTCATGGTCCATCTTACTTGTGTGGCTTTTTCCCGAAATGCTAACTTCACCATGCAAGGTATCGATGGATCATTTCCGGAGACCTGAAAGATTTGTCGGTGCAGTGATTTGAGATTTGTAACAATTAAAACTATCAGAGGCACAAAACGAGACATAATTATTCATCTGTGCAATTTCAAACCTTCTAGCAGAATATGGCTGAAGGTCACGGTACAAATTCATTGATCATCGCGGAAAATTAAGAAAATATCAGTGCAATTTTGGCTTTCAGCACACAGGTAATCTTACCACCCTCTCAGTGTCTAGTAAAGCTTCTCCACATGTTCACAAAGCAAAGTTCTTCTCCTTCAACTATAAGACACTTAATCTGTGACAACAAGACCCAACCCCAGCTGTGTGTGAATGGGTTTTCCAATAGGGTTTGGCTTTGGGCAGACCAGCACAGCAGACATCGTATCAACGACCATGGGACTACTGCGCTAATGAAGCCCGATGTGGAATACAAAGCCCAGAAGAAATATCTTTCTCTATACCTTTTGTGGCCTTTATGAACTGTTTACATTGATATGGAGAAAGATGACATTTCTGAGGGGATTAGCTAACAGGCGTTTATGTAAAAGCCAAATGGTAGCGGGGGTTCCTAAATCCACAAGTTCCCATCAGCTTCCCCCGTCGCCCCACCTCCGGCAAGACAGACAGACATACACATCCCTCCTTCCACACCACCCACAGGATGGTAAAGAACAGGAGGCAGAGCTTTGATCAGCAAACCAACCCGGCTTGTGTTTCACTGACAGTTTGCGCGCCAATGCCCACCCAGCCATGTTTTGCGTCATGACCACCCCGTGCTTGTTTGTACAGAGAAATCCTACACTCGTCTCTTCTGAGGGGGATCAGACAGGCTAGAGCAGGGTCTGAATCTCAAATCTCACCACAAGCCCATACTTCAATGTTTCCCAATCCAGTCTTCGGGGATCCACAGCCGGTCCACGTTTTTGCTCCCTCTCAGCTACCAAAAACGTAGACTGTCTGTGGGTCCCCAAGAACCAGACTGGGAAACATCGCTGTACTTCATAAGCAGTCATGGAAGATGGGTGAATGAATGACAATTAACTAAACTTTCTTCTAGTACAGCGAGCAGCAACCCTGATCCTGGAGTGCCAGTATCCAGCAGGTTTTCTATCCTACCTGGTCCCTGATGAACCACACCTGACGTCAGGCAGATAGTAACTCATCAGGAAGGACAGAAAACCTGCTGGATACTGACACTTCCAGATCAGGGGTCCCACTCCTGTTCTAAGGACCAGCACAACCCATTTCCAGTTTATAAAGTCATATGTACACTATCAAAACTGTTCTGCATTCCCCGAAATATCCATATCACCAATCCTGGCATTATATGGGTATTTTTGTGGTACAACTGGAGCTTTGCATTTCTGACTGGAACACTCTATGATCCAGTAAGAGCCAGGCAGAGAAGCCAGCATCATGGCCCTTTATTACATATTTTTTCACATGGCCAATTGCACATTGTTTGCAGGCGCAGTGAGAGTTTCCCAGACGCCGCTTCAATTAGTGTCTCTAATTAAAAGTTACTGCACAGCAAGGACCACTTCACCCATGCTAATTAAGCACGAGTAGCATGGATGGAACGGGCGCCCTCTCTGTGCCTCAGAATGATTCACGGCTGCCAGCAAAACAAATTATGGACGACAGATTGAGTGACGGCTAAAAATGTTGCCGGGACAGTTTCAGCACTTTATCTGATGCTCAGATTGCAGGGTAGGGGAGATCTGCGCACTTGCATGGGTACATCACGACAATAACGACAGAACCAGTAAGGAGAAACACTGCCACTGGCTTCGTTAGCTCAGGACAGCCATGGCAGATGCAGGTTCCGCTGCAAATTCTGTTTTATTAATTATTAAGACAAAATAAAAAGGTAGGATCACCTTCATTGACCCTGTACTGTTATGTCGAATCACAGTCATTTTCATCCCCAAATCAAAGGCAAACATGGTTCCCCTTTCCAAGTTACCATTTGTTAGAGATGAAGACTGTGGCACTGTGGACTATGGGGTCATTGAGGTTCTGTAGCTGGACCCTACAGATCCCACACCTGCCAGGTGGCACCATTCTGGGACTCCCGCTCCATTGTAGAGGGGCCTCCCTAGGCTCCCCTCTGCGCTTATCTGGACCCCCCCACCACTGCATCTCGCTCCTTCTATAATGCAAATGTGAGGAGTTGTATGGCGTCCCTGAGGTGGGGGAGGGGGTGCTTGTGTGTCCAGCTGACACATACGTCTCCATCCTGACTGACAAGGCGGGGTAGCACTGGTGAAATCACCATAGATCTGCAGCTTGACAGCAGCTGGTGACGCCCGGGACCCCACTGGGACCTGTCAGTCATTGATGGGCAATAAGCCAGATCCTGGCAATGAGCGGAGACCACCGGGCCCGGAAGCTTCCGGCACACAGTCACCACCTTCAAGGCTCACCTTTGCGGGAGATCCATGATGGAAAATGTGTCGCGACTGACAGGCGGCTGCACCCGGCATCCGGCGTGATTTATTCAGCTGTTTGGTGTGACGACAATCGCAGTTGGCCCGTTCGGGAGCAGTGGAGAAGCAACTTGAAAAAGCGACGGCAAGGTTGCCAAGTAACGGCTCCTGCCATATTCTTCTCACAAGCTGTTTCCAAAAATCGCGTACACAGTACAAAAAAGCAAGAAAGCCTTCGCATGCTTGTGTTTGTATCACAGAGGATATGAAACAAGGTTTTACGCTGTGATCTGTGCGACACTAATGCAGTGAAACAGTTGTTAGCAATTAGTCAATAAACTGCAGACTGAAAATTGCCTGTGGCAGAGTAATGGACGGTATCCTGGGTCAATCCCAAGCCAGTCTGCAGTCTGCAGTCTGCAGCAAGACAAAAGCCTGCAGAGGGTTAATGCGCACAAAGCACCCCCCCCCCCAAAACTTGATTCACTGAAAAAAGGTACAGCATTGACAGGGGAGAGGCGAATGCTGTTCATCCTGGTTTT
>JAODKE010000101.1:8934475-8972209 GCA_026779605.1 Mormyrus hasselquistii
GGGGGGGGGGGGGCAGAGATCAGGACGGGGGGGGGAGAGTGGTACGACAATAAAGGCTTGTCGTGAAACAGAGAGATGTCCCTTAAGGGACAGAATAATGGAAGCAGCCTGGAGGAAGCACACCTTCCGGCTCATTGTCTCAACCAGCGGACACGATAAGTCTGAGCACTCAGCCCCATCCATCGGCGTGCATGGGAGGAGCCCCCCTGTGCGCTGAGCATATGAGGGCGATATGTGCACCCCGCAGGCGTGACAAAGCAGCCGAGTGCTCGCAAGCTGTGAGGCCATCTATTCCCGAGGAGCGGCGGGAGGCTTTCCTCGGGGGGGGGGGGAGTCCACTTCCAGTAACCCTTCAGCGACACCACCCCTCATTAATTCTTGGGCCTCCTCTCATCAATACTGATCTTTGCACAGCTGCTGGTGGAGGATATTAAACAGTCATTGCAAGATTTTAGCGATCGCTAGGAAAATGTGTTGGTGCCGGGGAAGAGGTGGGGGCAATGATCTTCGGATGTTAATTACTGTTGTTCGCATGGCAGATGCTCAAAGGTCACAGTCTGAGCCCCAGATGGATAAATCACTCACGTGACTCACCGCAGAGGCCCAAAATGATGACTAATGCGCTGACAGGACCCCTCGCAAGCCCCGGCTAAGCTCAGGTGGTGACACTACATCACCCCTTTGCTGGACGCAGGCGCTCGCTCCTACGGTCTGGTAGCGGGTTGACCAAGCATGGCACGTGGCTCGTAATGATACCAACGAGAAGTCGGACTAAAAAAAGATGGTGATGAATGACCTGGAGAGAAAGTGAGCTCCCAGATATAAAGCCATCCCCGCAGGCCGGTCCACCGGGGGAGTTCTGGTAGAAGCTGCCTTTGGCTTTCGCCCACGATCGTTCTACATTCTCAGCCATTCAGGCTACCTACCAGGCAGGATGATTTACAACACTTGTGTTATTAACACTAAATAACCTTTTTTCTTTTCATAGAAGGCCTTCGAAAGAGATTACTCATGTTACACATATATCACACAAAGCCATTCATTAAGAGCACCGGTCCAGTGTTCGCTCGAACATTAATTTATATGTATGCTCGGTGTAATATTATGTCACGTATGAGACATACAGTATCCTGTCAATTTGCTTGTTGCTCAAAAAAATCTCACCTCAGGCAGGTCATTCATCATCTAAATAGAGAAAAAGCTCTTGATTCTTCGGCCGCATGAATTTGAAAGCCGAACACAAACAGCAAGAGGTGGACATTTCAGGTCCAGAAAGTAAAAATCTAAACCAGGATTTTGTTTCAAGGAACTAGTTGAGTATAACGAGTCACAGTCAAAGAGTACTCAACTGGTTGGTTGACACAAAATCCTGGTTTGGAATTTTTCTTTCTGGATTTGAAATCACCATCAGTTGATGTTCCTGAGTAATGTAACAGTTGTTATCAGAGGGACTAAAAACAAGGAGGGGGTTATGGCAGAAATCCCCCTCCCCCAGTCACACCCCCAGCTGTGTAAGGAACAGGAAGCAGCAGGAAGCCTCATAACGCCAATGAGATCCACTACCACCTTCTAACAAGCCAGCAGCTTAGCCCAAACCCAGAATTCTGAAGGGGGGCTAAGAACAATATTGGCTGAACGTCAGTAGCTGTGTAGAAGCGGCTCTTTCTTTATCTGCCTCCATCAAAGCTAAGTGGACCAGCCAGCACTCCACAGAAACACAAGCAAGGGGGAGACGGCGATTGAGGCTACACCACCTGCCCCATCTGCCTCTGCCTCACAAGAGGCTTACACGCCCCCAAAGTCTCACAGGTCGTTCAAAGAAGGGTGAAATGTAAAACCATATAGGGCACATCTAAGTGCCCCTATGAGCAAAAACGGGGCTTAAAATCCAGAGCTTGAGTTTGACTTTGCGGCAGAAGAACTCAGAAGAACCAAAAAGGAGGGAAATCATGAGGAACCAACTGCTCCTAGAAGTCACACAACTGTGGAGAGAGACAGGTTGGGGCTGTCACTACGGACAGGTGGGTCATCACTACCGGTCAAGAATCAGCACCACATGCTGTGCTGCTGACCTCTCCAGTGGACCTGAACCCCCCCCCCCCCCCATGACATCCAGAACTTTTCCAATACATGGCAGACCGTGATCAGGCGGGGTGACGGAGCACACCACACATAGCAGACCAACAGCATGTGGGAGCCTAACTTTCCCTGGGTGTGACACCCTTTCCACCAATCCATCAAGAGTAAAAGAGCAAAAACCGACAGGCTAGCAGCAGTGGGGAAGACCTGCCCTCTCCCAGCAGAGCAGTCTGTGCTGAACCGCCTCCCAGCCCAGCTATCCCTGCTTTCACACCTTAGCAGACACCTGCCATGATACTCTACTCTGATGTACACCCACACCTACACGGCACAGCAGATATTCTGCAGCACGAGACTGTCCTTGCAAACATAAGCGTTCTTTCCTCTAAGAGTCTCCCCCACAACACAGCTGGCTATGTAGAATCGGGTTTTAACCATAGTGCTGTTTGTTTTTCAAAGTAAGCTATCTGGGATCTATCTGTGGGCAGTGGATTGTCGTGGGCAATCGATTCTGCCACACGGACAGCACCATTTGCCGACAAAGTCTTCAGCTCGCAAGAGTGTCTCAAGGCGCGCCGATGAAATCACTTGGGTCTGATGCTTACGGCCTGGGCACTGACAACAGAGGATGGTGCTCCAACAGGAGCCCTGAGCTGTTGCTCATGGCAGCATTAGCCGGCCGGACAAACAAGCCTCTCCTTCATCAGCCACTTTCCTTGCGGCTCCAAGCTGAGTCTTGCGCAAAGGTCGATAACAGCTGCTCCCTTCAGGCCCCATCCCACCCTGCCACAGCTGAGCTCCCGCCAGCATACCCAGCTCCCCCCCGACACTGAAGCTCGGGCTCCCCCAGGAGAGGTTTAAAACCAAAAAAGCCCCTGAATCTGGAGTGTCCGAGGCAACGGCAGAAAAACCTGTCAGACGGCAAACAAAGACCCGCGGCTCCCTTTCAGCAGGGCGGGGGAGCCAGGGAACGCCTGTCTGGTGCTGTTAAAGACAACAAGCTGGTTTAAGCACCGGGGTGCCACCAGGGGAAGGCAAACAGGAAATCAAAAGAAGGGCCAGTTCTACCCCAAGGCTCTATGTGAATGTGAACCGGGGAGGCAGGTGGACGACTCACAGCAGGCTGCCGGGAAGTGGGTAAACACACATACACACACACACAGGCATAGGGAAAATCCTTACAGATGTCAGGATTACTTAGTACAAACCACTGTAAGAAACAATGGCTTTGAAACCATGGCATATTTAATGGTGTGGAAAAAGCTGTAATTACTATTGACCCCATCTTCCATAAAGCAATTATTTACAACTAGTTTAGCTACAGAGCCTTTTGACGAAGAGGGAACAAAGCCCAGCCTTCATTTTCTGGGGATGCATTCTTTTTCTTCTGCCCTTTCAGCAGCATCTCTCTGTTCTGGGCTGCCCCCCAGGTGACCCTCACATTCAGGGACTTCTGGACTATTCACTGCAAAGATTTATGAGGTTTCACCTGGGGGGAGGATGTGGACCCATGCTGATTTTGGGGTAAGCGGGGCAGTGGTGAATTTGTAAATCTCAGGGTTGGTGCGGTTGGGTCACTGGCTGAAGGGGCTTTGAGGTGGCTGTGGGGAGGCGGGCGCGAGACAGAGAACCGGTATAATTACATCGTCTAATATTCTCCATGCCGCACTTTTAGCCGAATTCTGTCTCCTAAGCTGGCTATTTGTCAGCCCGATCGTGCTCTGTTGTCATCTGCTGCCGCGATCGCACAGAGCGCTGTCTGTTTGTAAAATCCAGCTCCTGTAATCCCCCCGGGAGTCAGCGCAGAGAGACATGAGTCTCACCCGGCTACGCGACGGGGGGGCAGCGATGGCCGGCAGGTTGCCCCGGCTCGGAGTTCTCAAAGAGGAGTCGCTGCAGATGTGTGGTGCTTATCTGCCAAAACCAAGCTAAAGTGATCTTCCAGGCTTGGGGGAGACGCAGCTGGGTCCGGCCCAGAGGGGGCCCCCCATTCCGCCATCCAGCCTGCCATCGGCATTGCCTGTGGTTGCCATTTCCCCCTAAAGCAGCACTTTCTCCAGCTGAGACCTGCTGAGACTCCCAAAGTCCATATGCAAGTGGAATCATTTTTATCCCAAAGATGACTTGGAAAACATTCCTCCTGAGGTAATTAAAGAAGCTGAATTCCGCAGACTTTCCCGATCCCCAGTACAGCCCAGTACCCTACCTATAACCAGAAACTGGCAGGGGGAAACAGGAGCCGCTCCTCTCTGGCAGGCACTCAGCCGCATCGGCGTGGCGTTGCCATGGTGCTGATCATACCCTTTACAGCATCATGCAGCAAAACAGGGCAGCTCCGACTTTGGTGGCACGCTCCTCCTCCTGCGGGCGCATTTCCTGCGGTGTTCAGGATGACGCGAGACCTCTGTAATTCCCAGAAAGCAGCGCCGTGTCTTTAGACAGCCTGACCCCGGAGTGCCACCGAGCCTCCCACTGGCAGCATTTCCGTGCCTCCCCACAGTCACACACACGAATCCCGGCAAGGCTGCCATCAGACGCGTACTGGCTCCGTGCCAGCAGTTCATGTGCAGCACCACACGCCTTGAAAAACTGCACCCCCATCCAGATTTCAGCCATAAGCCCCGGTGAATGCCACCCCCCCAGCACCCTCTGCTCAGCACCTCATTGCAGTGCACCTCCCCCCCCCCAGGATGATGTCACATGACGGCTCAGTGTTTTGGGGAGCGATGCTTGCCAAGGTCACTGAGAGGACATGGGTCTGAATACGGGCCCCCGAAATATCATCCTCAGCCCAGATTACTACATACCGCCTGGCTCTGTGCGCGGTGCTTACTGAAGACAGGGTAGTGGTGATTTTGTAAATCTCAGGGTTGGTGCGGTTGGGTCACTGGCCGAAGGGGCTTTGAGGTGGCTGTGGGGGGGGCGGTCGCGAGACAGAGAACCAGCATAATTACATCGTCTAATATTCTCCATGCTGCATTTTACTGCATTTTACCGCATATCGTGATGTGATTAAAACCGGAAGAACGCCGGTAGTTTGATGGAGCGTGGCGTGTTTGTGGACCCCCACCACCTTGACCCTCCACTTGGAATCTCAATAATATACCGCTAGGCAGTTTTCCTCAAATGGGAGACGGACATAACAAGGGGAACAAAAACGGCAATTTACCCGTCTATTTCCCGGCGGAAAGCACAGTCCTGGCAACTTCAGTAAATGAGCAAATTCACAGGTTGGGGGGGGGGGAGTTGCAGGCAAGGAGCATTTTAAACAGGGCAATTTGTGGAGCCATTCAAGCGAACAGCAGGATGGCCACAACTGGGCCTGTTGTTCACTGCATGGGGCCCACACGCCACAAGGCCGCATCTCTGAGCACTTACTGACACGACAATTCAGCACCAGACAAAACAAGGTAGTGAAGTTAAAGTCTTACATTAAATGAAGGCATTGAGTAATTCATTCATTTTCCAGCCAGTTATCCAGAGTTATGGTGAGCCAGGAGGCTATCCCAGGAATCACAGGCAGGGGGAGCCCTAATGAGACACTAATGCATCAGAGACACTCACAAGCAGATTAGAGACACCAGTTCAACTACCTGCCTGTCTTCAGACAGCAGGAGGAAACCTGGAGTTGGGGGAGATAACATACAAACTGGATTTGAACCCACAATCTTGAGGGAAGACAACAGTGCTCACCACCGAACCACCATGTACCCTAATAAAATGCTACGCCTTGATATTTTTTAGCGGATTCTTCTCTGAGTCAATCTAACCACAAAAAAAAGCTTGTTTTAGAGACCTGGCTGAAAAAATTTAATGTTTGATTTTACACGGTTAGATTCGACGGTGCACGGGTCACCAGACCGGGCCCAGAGGCTTGACTTGACTTGAAGGTCATCACTCAGCTCTGCGAAACATGCTGAAGCTTCAAATGTTTATTACTAATCTCTTTCTTTGCATTTTTTTTCTTTGCAGAGATGAGAAGACAGCCAGCCATTTCTATCCATTAGTTTCCAAGCTGCTAGTCGTGTTAAGTCCCCCAGAGGCCCTCATTCTGGAATGCACCGGAAAGAATGCCCACCTGAGTCCATTTTCCAGTATTAAGCGTTTCACATGAAACCTTGGATATGGACCCAAAATATTAAAACACACACATGAGACAGCATTCTGAGTTATCATATCAGACTGCAGTCCTACCCCGAGTGCAATGAAAGTGGCTGATCTGGGAGCAGTGCAATCAGGCTGTGCTGTTAATGATGGACAATGCCAAGATGTCAGTGGAATGTCGAGTTCCTCCCATTGTGATGTATGAACGCAGAGATTCGAGGTGGACACTAAAAGACAAGCAGACGATCATGTTGCGTCAGTGGGAGGAGACTTGTTCAATAGCCAATCAGTTACTGGATGCCCGGGATCATACATTACTGGTGGATTTTGACACTCATCGAGATGACATCACAAAGGACTGGACCAACGAGAAACTCAATGCCAAGATCGCTGAGCTTGCGTCAACTGCCAATGGCAACATTTGAATGGCATAAAGAATACATGTCTGAAATGTGAAATGTGAGCTGTGTCTGAATGGCACTGTCTTCTTCCTCAGCCGTGGACCCATAAGCATCACCTATGGGAAAGCATCGCAGTTTCAGACATGAGGAATTAACGCTGTCGGTGTCTTTGATCCCTGCAGCTGTGAGTGAGACAGTCAAACAGGAGTAGGGGTGACCAGCGTAGGGTGGAGTGATTTCACATGGGCAGCTCTGCGCCTGTCCCAGTTTGACCTGAAAATCCATCATAAACCCATAGCTGGAACCAGGAACTATATCTAGTGCCATGCAGGTTTCATCATGGTCAGTGTTCGTGGGCCACGCTCACTGGGATACAGGGAGTCAAGAAAGATTGGTGTGTAAGCAGCAACCTTTACTGACCTCAATTCACTGCAGTAATATGCTGAATTTTATGGATACAATGTGCCAGAAAGCACTGGACAATATCCAGAAGAAACCAGTAGTTATTTTTACATTGTTGCGGGGAGTAGCATGAGAACAATATTAGCATGTCTAATCACATGCAGTGCAGTGAAAGGGCAGTGAGGTCACATGATCAGCACACGACACCCACTGGACTGATGCAAAGGCCGCTGGTCAGGGGGCAGAAAAACAGAATTTTTGGGAGCCAAACATGACGTTGTCCACTTCAAAATGGGAGCTGGGGCATGGCGAGACGGGGAAGCTCCGTCGGAAGAGGCAAACGGAGCGGAGTGGCAACCCAGCGACGACGCTGACAGCTAGGCGTGACCTGGCAGCCATCCTAGGCTGGATCTGCTCCAGGAACTGCCACTCGTGGGGCATCGATTTACCCCCGGAAACAGACCCCGATGTAAAGCAAACCCCCGATTAACATACCAAAGCCAAATGTGAACACCGAAGCACCTCGTCTTCCGCGAGCACCTTTGCGAGACCCGGCTTCCGTCAAGATCCAAGATGGCCCGCGGCCGTTGCCTGGGCTTCAGCCGGAGTTTTTTGCATGCTAACAGTTAACGAAGGAAAAAAACACAACAGGCAGGAACTCCTGAAGAGACGCTATTTATACCCGACTGAGAAAAGGCTGCACTTTCACACTTTATGCATGGAAACGTCCTCCTATTAACAACCATTATTTAAAGGCAGCTACAAGTGCAGCATGGTGGCTCAGTGGATAACACTCTGGCCTCCTGCCTCCAAGGTTGTCGGGTTGATTCAGGCCCCTGGCTTTGCATGTCTGCGTGTGCATGTTCTCCCCATGTACGCCTGGGGTCCAATAACATGTGCTTAGGTTACCTGGCATCTTCAAATAGCTAACAGCGCTTGGGTATGTGCCCTGTCATAGGACGGCTTTTCTGAAGGCTCCAAATTCACCAAGACCTTGTACTGAATATGGAAAACGGCTGGATGACTGGGCTGGTGATGTTAATGCAGTGTCTCTCCCAGTAGGTGTGACAGTAGTGAGAATCCCAGAGACACCATGAGCTATTATGTGAGAATCTGCTGAATCCCTTTCTAGCACCCTGGGGGGGGGGGTCTGTCTGTCTATCAAAGAACTCTCCCTCCCCCCCTCGTGGCCACCCCTGGAGTTCAATGGCCACTGCCGCTAACCTACCCCATCATCTGTTTGCGGGTTTCGAAAGGGGACCTCATGCAAATCTGGTGTTTGAGGTTCACTTCTCATTATTCCAGTTCAGGTGGACCAGACGTCTCTGTCCTTCACATGCACTGAGCTGTAATTCCCACCAAACACACCCTTCCTTACTCTTCGCTACTTTGAAATGAGACAGGGC
Source organism: Mormyrus hasselquistii (assembly GCA_026779605.1). Classification (NCBI taxonomy): domain Eukaryota; kingdom Metazoa; phylum Chordata; class Actinopteri; order Osteoglossiformes; family Mormyridae; genus Mormyrus; species Mormyrus hasselquistii. The sequence continues at coordinate 8,942,868 of JAODKE010000101.1, forward strand.
TCAGCGGCCCTGAGAATATTGCAAGCCTGATATTTCCTCTGATCGCTGGCCAGTGTTTATTTTGTCATGACTGCAGGCATGTAATTCTCTCGGAGCTTCGCAGTCAGCTTGCTGGCCACGTGATTGGTCCAGACTACACATGGTCAGGCCACCCTACACAGCAGAGGAACAATCACTCTCATGTCAGGATTATTATTAAAGTTCCCCTGATCACTCTCCCAAATAGCTCAAACACACCATACCCACTCTGGTTCCCCATGTATAATATCACAGGATGTTGGCGTTTATATTCACACTCCGTATATAGTGACTGACTCTAAACAGCCACAGAATTCACGCTGCAATATACAGAATAAGTCACACAAACTCATTTTTAGACTGCCACCACGGCTCCTGCTGGCAGGGCACTATGACGTCAGCTCTTAGCTGCGGCAGCTCAGACACCTTCGCCGGCGTCGAGCGGAAAGGACGACTGAGTGGCGCCGTATCGCACATTGAAGCGGTTTGAGGCTCCCAGATATCTGGCGATGAGCTGAAACGAAAAAAAGGGGACAGGCCGGAAGGAGCACTTGAGATGGAGCGGCAGGGATCACGCATGTATGAGACGGGCCCCTACTGCGAGGGGCTACGCCCCGAGGGTCACATGCAGGGCAGGTGGGACAAAAGTGCTCAATGGGCCCAGAACCAGTCTGAACAAGGGGCCGGTTGCCGGACTCACGGCGGGAGGGAGGACAGGTGTTGCCCCTCGCTGTAGCAAACACTTTTTGCAGAGGGGAATATTTAGCCCAATATTACTATTTTTGACTCCCTTATGCAGAAGGACTTTATAACTCTTTAGGGAACAGAACCCCTTCCCAAATAGCTCGATGCCCTTAACATCACATCGCAAGCAAATCTGTACCGAAAAGCACAAAGAGAACTTGAGAAACACACTCCAGAAGGACAGCACATATCTGGTTCCCGGCCAGCGGGGCGGCGCCATTTTCACTCGGCCAGGTGGCTTTTAAAGTGATTTTCAGAATAGGTTTCCTATTACACCATGGATCGCATCCCGGGTGAGGCAAAAAGTCTGTGATATTCTTGATTTTTGACCCCACTCCGCTGTGACTGACCACACAAATCAGTTTTACCCCCGCTATGTCCTGTCTGGGAGAAAGAGCTTATGCTGCAGTGAAATATTCTCCTGGGGATGGAGAAGCTAAAACAGCACACAGAGCTTTGGCTAAAGGGCAGGCGAGAGCTTGATCAATTGCACACGGACAAGTTGGAAAACACTGCACCCTCTCCGCCTTTCAAATCTGTCTTCTCAGAAAAAAGAGAGTCATTCCTGGACATTTGTGTTTTTCGGGATATGACGCCCTGGGAATCGGAATGACCCTCAGGTCACCTCCTTGTTTAACAAATGGAAAGGTCGCGGAGAGGTGGCCGGGGGTAGGGGGGGCAGAGGCAGGGGTGACAGCTAAAGAGGATGAGTAAGAAATGGTAACCAGCAGACAAGAGCAGGCGGAAGATTCCCATTGGGCGAGCCGACCACGAGCCACTCGAAAAACATAAAATGATGCCACACAAATGGGAAGGGCAGAAACCCCCCCTCCCCCCCAGAGCCACACTACAAAAAGCCTTCCATTGGCCCCCATTAATCCAGCACACCGCAGCCCAGAACGTGAAAGGGTGGGTCTGACACTAACCCAGACCCAGAGAGCCCCCAACCCCGCCTCCCCATCTTCCTTTGTCCTCTGGGGGGGTAGTGGCGCAATGAATACGGGGGGGGGATTCCTGGCAGGTGCAGCGACAGACTCAGGGCTCACTCGCCGTCTGTCAGCCCCGCCCGCCTCCCCACGTCTCGTACCCCCTCTCCATACCCCCAGTTCACTGACTAATAGCAGGGAAAGCCAGCAACTATACACAGGATTAGGTAGCACTCTAATTCAATTTGCACGGGTCAGTGTAAGGACCGACACACCCGGGAGATCTTTCCCTCCAAAATGCTGAAGGCCAAGCTACCAGCGCCCAGAACAGGGGCCCCTAACACACAGATTGCAAACTGAATCCAGCCCTTCCCCTGCATCACACAGCCACCGAAAATCCCTTCTCTGCCTCATACTGCTTAAGAAATAATTATTAATTATGATACATATGACATGGCAGTGTATCTTTAGGTATTCGCAAAACTATTCGCACATTGTCCAATAAATCGCCTTCTTTCGCTAGCTGCAGCGTCGCTGCCCTAGAGTACATCCACGCAGCCTTTACAGTCATTCCCTCTGCCAGCCTGTGCGGCGTCTCGCCAAGGGTGAACATGCAGGAGAAGCGGCACCAGCCGGCACACACACACGGGGGCTACGTACCTTGTCGAACAGAGATTTCCATTGCTGAGACGTACAGGAACAGAGCCGGAAAGAGAGAAGGGAGTATGAGAGAAAAAAAGCCAATGCACCTCCCTGAGTAATTAAAAAATCATGTCATGTCTGAACAATAAGAATAGCAATTTTTATATCTTGGTATTTACTTAAGGTTATTATTGGTTAGTCATTGTAGTGCCGTACAAATTAAGTGTGATAATTAACATAAACTGTGAGGTTTTCATACATATAATTACCTTCTGTGGTGTCATCCAATTCAGTAAATAATCATCTATTACAGCGAGGTGGACAATAAGAAACGATTAAAATTAATAAACGCTTGAGTTAATAGTGACGGGGCGTTAATTGCAGGAATCGACCACACCTTAACAGCGCACTGGAAAGTTGAGACTATTCACCTGCGTCGTGTTATGATCACACCCCTTTACATCTGATCAAAAAGAACAGCAATGAAACTGTGGAAATGTATCACACATCGGGCTACTTACGTCCTCCGGGGCCATGGGAAGGACATCGATACTCTCCAGTACTTCAATCTCATCTCCCTCCGCGTTCGCCGCCACTGCCGGAGAGGAGCTGACCTGGGTGTCCCGAGCCCCGCCGGGCATCCTCGGGCTGCCTCTGCTCCCCAGGTGGCTATCAGATTAAATCCTTCCGGATGATTTTTTCAGGATCGTAGGAGATGACTGCCATCATGCACTATCGCACGCAGCCGCCCGCATTTGCAGCCCCAGTGCAGGGATAAGTGTCTCGGTGCGACATCGCGAACGGTGCCTTGTCTTCAGAGCCAAACCGTGGGCTCCAAAAAATGCGTCGCCTGAATAATCCGAAACCGGTTTTCTGAAATAACGAAACAGACAGAAACGAGCAGTCTTAGCTCGGTCTGGACAGTCTATACTGCCTCCGATGTTTAAAATACCGATTTGCTTATGGACGCATAGATGTCAAAAAGTTGTATGTCGAGACGTTGTATGCCGCTGAACTCGTGTCCCTTTCCTTGCCTAAGCTGAGCACAAGCGATCGTTTTATGTGGCTCTCCCAGCAGCAAAACGACCATCACTGGGACGACAGCGATGCTTTAATAAAGCCGGCGCCCGGAGACTTTCCCGATCAGCCCCTTGTTTGACTCACCTGCTGGAGAGACCGGCAGCTTTCAGTAAAACGTCATCCCGTCTCCCCCCCTCCCTTTGATCCCATACCCTTAAACGCAGCAAGATATGGATGACACGAACGAAACAAAAGTTAAATTCCGTACTTGAGCGGCGAAAGGGTGAATTTGCATTAAAAACGCGCAAACTCACGTAGCGCCCCGTAAATGCATGGATATTATAGTAAAACGCTGATGCAATAAGCAAACACACTCGCTGGCAGACAGTAAGAAGTCCCAGCGCAAGAAAATAGCTTTTTGAGGGGGATAAATGAATGTATAAGGAGGTGCGTCAGCGTACCTCGCCGCTGTTTACCGCGACGCAGCTCGGCTCCCTGCCCGCTGCCACTGCGCGCCGACAGCGCGGATCACAGACCGACTCCCCCGAACTGGCCCGCATCCAGGCAGTTCGCAGGCAGCTCGCAGACACCTCGGCGGTGCCGCTACAGCGGTATCATTTCAAGCAGCTCTTTGCTATCTTTTGTATATCTTTGTATGTATTTTTGTTCCTCCATAGTATGAACCCCGAGCCCCCCATGCACCATAGATAATCAGGAGTGGCATGGTGATATTGAACCCAAATCCGCTCCTTTATTAATCTTTTTACGACGGGGGTGGGGAGAGTTACATTATATCAAGGACAGCTAGTGCTCATTTATTTCCGAAAAGAATGAACATGTCCCATTTCCACCAATCTCAGTAGTTTTGCTGATAAATCGTGCATGGATGATGGGAGACACTTTTTACCACTCAGTACTCTATTCCGTAACGCACAGGAAAAATGGGTACAGCTTCCTAAACAGGTACCTTTAGTACATACTTGCTCGGATATATACTTGTGTGCATTCTATCTTTTTCTTACTTCAGTGATACGTGTAGTTTCAACTTTTATCTCTAAATTCTAGACATGTTGAAGTATATTCGTATGCAGTTTCTGTGATTTGTTTGTGCAGCACTGCACTTTGCATTGAAAAATGTAACAAAATAAATACGTTCAAGTAAAACAGCGGGGGGCACTGAACTGTTTACATAGATGACTCAGACTTGGTTAGTATTTTTTTTTCTGCCATTTAAAAATGAAAAAGTTAATTGTGTGCTGTTACGGAAAGAAGAAGAAAAAGAGAAGCGGGAGAGAGGTTAGGCCGTGAATGATCCCTTTTTTTTAACCTCTGCTAAAACTAACGTTAAAAAGCTAAAATGAAGCTCAGCAGGTTTAAACCTGAGCCCCTGCACCACCAGGGTCCCTCTGGACTGCTGTGTGTCACCCCTGAAAGGACACCCTGGCCAGCGTTACCTTTGGGACAGCGCCTACCCGGCCTCTCCACCGCTATGGCTGCCTGGATCTGAAACTGCCCCCCAGCCTGTCGACCTCGGCCGCGTCCCCCCCCTCCAGACTCACGGTTTTAACCTAGCACTGCCCACTCAGTCGAGCACATCCCCAAATCACACACCCTTAAGCCTTGTCATTTACAACGTAACTACAGCACAGACATTTCTATTCCATAAATTAAAATGATGCTACACTATTTTATTGGAATACATTTGACATACAGTCCAATTAATTCTGAGAAAACCTTCACCTTTATTCTCGATACTGTGCCCTCGAGATTTCCATTAAAAGTTTCTCATTTCCATGGTAACAACTTGACCTTTTCAGGATATTTTTAACATTAGACCCTTTAGACACTGACAGTATGTGCTTGGCCCAGCTGGGGCCTCCTATCGATTTTTGGCACCGACCAAAGCTAACCCAAACTTAACCCAAGCTTAACCCAAGACTAACCCCCACTGTTTTTGTTAAGCCGCAATGGGTGATATGGTGAGGCTCATCCAATCAATCTACCAAGACAGAGGAGGGTGCTAAACCTGACAGCGCCAGTAGAGGCGCCATGAGTCAAAGAGACACCTGTCAACCCTCAGCTCGCAACGGGGGAGTGAAGCAGTTAACTTGCTAACCGTTTTCACAATGTTCATGCCATTGTTCACAGTTGCTGTGGTCAGCTTGGGCACAGTGAGCTCAGAGAAACCACAAGCTGACTAACCAGTGAAAAACGAATATCTGATAACAGAAATAATTTTTCTTTTTTAAAAAACAGTAGGCTTGGCGGACAACAAGGAGAGACTTTGAGACAGTCTTCCGTATGCAACGGATTTGCGGGAGCAGTCGCAGAAAATGCCGGCATGTCGTAGAACCACCTATCTGCTAAATTCAGAGGAAAATTATTAATTAAACATGGGGCTGAAATTGTCACCTCATAAAGGAGAGGTGCAGATCAGGGAATGATCTTCAAGTCTTAGGTGAGATCTTTCACGTTGTGAATATTAACCTCTGCCCAGGTTCTTGAAGGTCAGCATCTAATTATTGCTTAAAGGGGGAGGGGGGGGGGTCATGAATTAAGGCTTCTTGCTTATTAACACATTTTTAATTTTTTTTCCTCGTTAATATGACAGTTGGCTTGCACAGAACCATACCAAGATAGCATTGGTTAAATGGTGGTGGAGGCTGACAATGAATAAAGGAGTTTTCTGGAGTTTCGGCTTGTTAAAGGAAGTGGAAAATTCCATGGACACATGCTATCGGGAAAATGCAGCTGTTTGTTTGGCTTCATGCTCAGAATGCAGGAGGCAAAAAGGCCTAAGCTCCTTTGTGGACGCCGCCCTCATGTGACCATTTGTGTTACTGCAGCCAAGTGAAAGTAACATGTTGTAACACACTGGCAGATGGCATCAATAGCTTTAGTGAATGGGGAAGGACGGCATGGAGGCAGCTGCTCTTCCATTTTCGTCTTTAACTCTGTGACTGAGAAGAACTGCCGCATGTCTTCAGATACTAAATATAACCGATGGTTGAGGTGATGATTTTGAGGCCTTAGTGGGTGGGAGTGTCATAGACTGTCAATCAATGCCTGGTTTAACCCAGCAGGAACATCGAAACAGGCAAGAAGCACTCGTTCTATTGAGGGTCACAGTCATCCTGGAGTCCGTCCCAGGAACCACGGAATGCAAGGCAGGGTCTGCTTTGTACAGGATGCCAGATGATCGCAGAGCTGCTCAGACCTGAACGGTGTGTCTCTGGAGGACCATGGCCACTGGGCGCAATTCTAGAAGTTTGCGATGCTGACACTGATATTCTAAGTCCATGGGCGCCGTTAGGTTCGATCAGTCGGGGCTGTAGCCCTGAGTGATTTAGCCCCAATGCCAATCTTCCTTCAAAAAAGAAAAAAAGTTAAGCCCCAGGTAATCTTGATTTATCCCCTAATCTTTTCAATAGCTAGAAACTCCCCTGTCCAGGGCAAATAATTAAATTGATAAAAATGATCACAAACTATTTCAATTACAGATTGTGCTGTTTTATAGGCGAAAATTAAGCAAATCAAGATAGAGGCATACTTTTAATGATCTTTATATAGCGGATCTATATTGATATTATGTGACAGCCTAATTAAGCATTATAAATTAAACTTGAAGGCTGCCGCTGCTATATTTTATTTAAGCAATGAACTAGAAACAATTTAGCCATCTTTCTCGCCACTGAGGGCCAGAAAGTTTTGCAGAGAATAGCAAAATCTGCACAAACTGGCTCAGCAAATGACTTTGCAGACCTGAAGTTTGCACGTCTTGCATAACCAGGTACCCAGTACAGGGTTTGCAGGGAAAGTCTGGAAGCTATTCCAGCCAGCACAGGCCACAAGGATGGCAGAGGATGTGCTCACACACTGTGGGTCATTTAGGGACAGGGCCTTGGGAGGAAACCAAGTGCAGACACAGAAGGAGAACAAGCTTGGAGCTGAAACCACAACCCTGAAGGTGAGAAGCTACAACGCTCCCCCCTGAGCCGCAGCAGTATCACTGGCCGGCATCTTTCTGCAGGTGAACACCTCGATGGCGGTATCAGTCACGGGGGTCTGTGCGGTATCCCAGCATATCCCCGTACTCATGGTGAGTCATCGCGCGCCTCTGCAGTTCCCATCGTCCCGTCTCCTCTGCGACGCTCGTCGGCCGTCTAGCGTCTGCCTGCTTTACTGGGGGAGCAGAAGACATGAAGGGTGCCGGCTGACAGAAGTGACGCCCATCAGCAGAAATCCAGACACCAAGAGTGCAGACGGGACCGTTTCCTACTGTCTGCCAGCTGGATGCGAAACTCAACACCCCTGCAAAGGTCATGCAATATACACAGAGCTGCAAGGCTGCCGAACAAACATACTGCAAAAATTAGCATTCCACCATTGTTGTTGTTTTCTGCACGTCATGTTTTTTTTTCTCCCACATTATTCTATACATGGATTTGTAAGCATAAAACCAGCAAAACAGACAAGAGCACTATACGTTGCCAGGGTGATCAAAAAAGCAGGGGATGGTATTAATGATATTGCTCATGTGAGATACAAAACTGCCCTATTGTCCACAACCACGTCAGGAAAGGTCTTATGTGAAAACTGAGTGGAATGAATAATTTTAGAAAAGGTGGGTGGCAAATCACATCGGTGTCATGTTTGTGACGTTCTGGTTCAGTCACAGTCACATATTGTGCGTAATGATGGCCTAATGTGAAAATGTAAAAACAACAAAAAGTAATTATTCACCAAGCAACACACACATACATACATACATACATACCAGTACCTTCATGGGGGGGGGGGGGGGTCTCTCCCTTCATGGCCATAACCCTAATCTCAACTACGACAAACTTAACCCCTACCCAGCCCTAACCTAAGTCACAAGTAAACAAAAAAGAGGACTTTGTACATTTTTAGTTTTTTGATTTTTATAAAATTGAGTTTCCCCTTGTGGGGACCAAAGAAAATGTCCCCACAAGGTCAAAATTGGTTTTAATCACATTGTGGGAGCATTTGATTCTTACACTGTAATACATACAAAACACACACATACACAATGAAAGAAGAACTCTTTAAACGCCGAGCTAATTCCATCTCTTAAAGCACTTCCCAGATAAAATATGTTGCAGTGGCAAACACACACCTTTTCACTAAAGCCACCAAATTATCCACATGATGCATAGAGTGTTCAGGCGCAGAAAGCTTAGAGACTGCCTCTTCCTGCAGGGTTACACAGCGCATCCACCCATTTCGTCATATAGAACCAGCATCAAAAAAAAACACATTCCAGCAGTTTGCATTGGCTTGTTATCTATTTACGCTTCTGACGGGAAACTCCTAACATTTACATCCCCTTTTGTATTGACACCCCCCCCCCCCCCAAAATATCAAAGGGCCCTCAAAGTGATTATGGGAAGGTGAAAGGCAGCGGGCTCACATTCAGAAGGAGCATGCAAGCAAAGGGACAGAGAGGGGCCACCTTCATGGCGAGAAGCCCCCGCCCCAGCTGGAAGACCACCTCCAGCGTGCCGTCCACCAGCACGGGGGTTTCAGCGGTCCAGGGTATTGGGGGAGCGAGAGGTGGGGTTGTAAAAGGGAGCATTGTTTGTACTCGCGTTGGAGCACGCAGCCTGACAAAGCCAGGCCCTTCATTTCTCTGGAATATGCTAATATGCAACATTTTCCGCTTCGCTGAAGAGTTTGAGGTTTTTTTCAAGTGACGGGGGACAAAAAGAGCTTTTGACATGTAAATGGTCTGGGAAGCACAGCCTCGGCACCACGACTGCCACTGTATCTTAATGGGCAGCCAAGCTAAACCAACACCAGGGAGCACTTAGGCAGCACATTGAACTGCTCGGCTACCAGTTTACATTTCCACAGGTTGAGGGTTTTAATTACCATTTTCAAAATCCTCATGACCATGCCAACATAAACATTCATCCATTCAGTTTCCCCTTAACCTGGGAATAGAGATGGCTGAAAAAGCCAACTTATATTTACCTCCTGAGAAGCATTTTGAATTATGTTGCTGGGGCCCGACTCATGGGATGGGGGGTGCCCATTAGCGTCATGCACAATTAGGTTGATGCCCGTCCCGTATATGGCAGAAGGTGGGCATTACGTTGTGCTGGTGAGTCACGGGGCACTCACAAAAGCTTAACCGGGTATACCTGGGCATCACAGCTTTATCAGAAGGACCGGGGGGTGGGGGGGCGGACACCACTGGAGCAAGAATCTGAGGTTACCTGGGGTCGGCGACCACAGCTCCTGCATGCTGCAAAATGCCCTTTCATTATGGTATCACTAGCATGCCAAGAGGCTAAGGAAACTTACAGTAAACATAATACTTCAAAAAGGTAAATAAAATTATGCATACCCTGCTCATGCTGACTATAAATATGGAACAAACACATGCCAGACATGCACAACGATTTTATAAACAGAAGATCTGAGTCACTTGAAGTACATCTATTTTAATACAAGAATGAAATGTAAATGAAATATATTTGCATATTTCCACAGTTAAAATATAGCCAACCCTTAGAGTCATCTTAGTGACTGTTGTTCAGTTTCTGGAAAAAAAATACAGCTAAGGTGGTTCGCCACTACGGTTCTTAAGAATCACAGACGAACTTTAAATAAACCACAAGGCAGACAGCGTTTCCATACAATTATTTATTGTAAATGGTGTGAATGTCAGACACAGCCAGGTGGGGAAGGCGTTGTGTTCACTGGCGTACAGAATGTCCTACGGAGGCCAGTCGTCAGCCTTTGACACGGTAACGTCAGAACGGAAAACAAATCGGAAATGAAATCGGGAAAAAAAAAACAAAGAAAACGGTGAAGCATGCAGACAGACTGATGAAATGCATCAGATAGACACAGCCAGACAGACCCAGTGGGAAAGAGTGGCGCCCTGGGCAGCTGCGGGAGCAGGCCTGCGTCAACAAGCAGAGGTCTGGACAGGAGACGGCCAGCAGGACCTGCATTAATTCGTGAACAGGGCTTTACAGACAGACAAGGCCCAGCGGAAGACGTGATCAGAAAGTTTGTAAATTATAATAATAATAATAATAATGCTAATTAAACAACAATAGTATTAATACTGAAAACCAAAAAAAATAAGTGAGCTGTATCAGTGTCATGCAATGTAGATTAAAAAAAATCAAATAAATTAAAAATTGACCCATATACAAACAACACAGAAAAATGTGTTTGTGACGTGCTGCATCTCCCATTGTAGCTTATTAATAGCCATCATACTCTACAGCTATGCGTTTTAGCGGTGAATCTGCGGGGCCACTGTCAGTATGCTCTATAAATATACACTATTTACAGGGTATACAGCATCGTCTGCATTTCAGAGCGGGCACTCTGCCGAGGTGCAGGTATTTTGATTTATATGGCCTTTGATACTCTGTGTGAAGAATAAAGAGGAACCAGGAGGCTTGTCTGAGGTCGAAGAGTCTTTAGGTCATCGCAGGTCCTTTAAGCAGAGAGGAGGGATGATCTCAGGCGAAAACCGATCCCAGAGAAACCAGAAGCAGCAGCTCAGTCTGCATTTCTCTCGCATATTTATTTAAATATAAAACAATCTATTCTCTGCTAATTCGTTTACACAGGATTAGGATGGGAGGGCTTTTCCTTATTGGCAGGAAGGGAGGGGCCAAAGAGCGTCACATGCTCCCCTGCGACCAATCACCGCTGCTTGAGGAGCACTCTGTACATGGCGAAGCCCAGCACTGCAAACACAGTGGCCCCGATGCTCGCCCTGAGCCAGAAGTTGGAGCTCTTCAGGTCAGCCTGGGTCACGTGTCTGTCCCGAGAAGAGAGGGGGTAAAAGAAAAATACGTCACTGACACGACATTTAGAGCAGGACAGGAACCAAACAAACAAGCAAACAAACAAACAAACAAACAAAAGTGTTAAGCACAGTGTGCCGCAGTTCAAACCAGTTACATCAAATAAACAAACTGGTCCAAACTGCACCGTGTGAAGGGCCATGGTGCCACCCCCCCCAAAGCAAACTGGCCACCTCGCTAGCTCACAAAACAAAACAGATGATACCCCCACAGAGTGCCACGGGAGCGAGACGGGCTCAAGCGCACGCGAGAGGCAAAGCAAAAAAAGCTTGCGGCCGACCACATGAGCCGCAGGGAGCGTGGAGGAAGGTGACGGCTGCCTGCAGGGGGTGTTAGGGGAAGCACGGCGATCGGATTGTACGAACGTCACTGAGCACAATCCCATGGGGAGACGGAACACGCAGCGCAGCATTATCCAGGTGGGGACGAGGGAGCGAAGGACAGGAGTCACACATGCAAGATCCTATATGGATCGACGCCTGGTGCACTTTTAGTCTGACACAATAGACTGACAAGGGGAGAAAACCGAAGACCGCAAAATGCAAATTCGGTGAGATCTGTGTCTGCGTGGTGGGTCTGGGCCTTGCATTCCTGGGGCAATTATGTATCCCAGTGCTGTCTAGGCGTCCCTGCAGTAATCTCTTCTGGGGTGCACCAAGCCCCTACCAAAGCCAGCCTCTGATTCTGCCATCAGCAGGTCAACAGATGGCCCCTCTCACAGGAGGCCTCTTTTGCATGGATGATGTCAAGCAGGGTAAGAATCTGATCTCATCATCATCGGCTAGTGGCAAAACACCCTCCTTGAGGTTACAGTGCTGAACAGTGGCAGGTAAAATAAGATACTGAGCCCACAGCGCCCTCTGGTGTTGATTTGGGATACAGCTTCAATTCTGAGGCTACCCTAAGACAGGATGTCTTCACCAATTCCGGTCTTGCAGGGCCAGAATCTAACACAGTTTGCAGATTTCCCTGCTTAAACAGCTACTTAAGCTGGTAATTAGCTGATTAAGATGTGTTTGAGCAGGGAAATTTGCAAGCTGTGTGGGATTCCGGCCCTCCAGCTCTGGAATTCAGGAACCCAGCCTTAAAGAGAATAAATATTCTAAATAATAATATGTTAACAAATTATTCTATAAAAATTAATAAATATGCTGAGCACCAGAAACAAACAAACAAAAAAACCCGACAAGCTTTATTATTCTGTAACATTGTTAGTCTTTGCCATATAAATCCTCTGCTCAGGCATTCAAATTCAAATTCAACTTTATTTGTCCCCGAGGGTCGTGGTCATTAATAATAACAAAGAGACTCCTGGTCCCTAAAGTACTAGTAACTTTAGTAGCGTTCAAACGGCCACTTGCAAACCCACTTTGGCACCATCCCCCTGTAACGGCTGCCCAGATGCCGCTCAAGGCAGACCATCATTCAGCCACCGACGAAAATAAAAACCCCTGAAGCAGCACATCGCTTTGAAATCGCCCACAGCTCAGTTTCGACTGGGGCTTTAGCTGCGATACCCTGTCCCGCTGAAAAACAACACCTGCCAGCCGTACCCACCGCATCCATCCTGCTCATGGCCTGAGGAGAAGGCTGCCGAGTCCTATCCTGGGGGTGAAGTCTGGACAAGACCCGGGAAAAAGAAACGCAGACAGTACAGGAGGGGGGGGTCACAGCGCCCTATGAGAGCCTCAGCGGTAGTTACGGCAGCAGGACCTCAATATGAATGCGGGACACCTCAGAGGTCAGGCTGTGGAGACCAGAGGAATCGAAACGTGGAACTAACCCCCAAGGAGACGAGAGGGACAGCACAGACATGGGAGGACCCTGCAGATGGGGCTGGGAGACACATGAGGAGCAGCAAGGCAGCAGACAGACATGGCGATGGACGAGGGGGGGGGCACGCAAAACTAAATAAAACACAATGCAGCATGAAGAATGAGCTCTTTCGCATTTTTATGTGCGCATTTTAGTATCCAACAAAAAAATGTTCAAACCGTCAAGAGGATCTTGAGTGCTAGAATGTAAAGAGTGCACAATTATACTTCAAAGAATTTTTGTATTTCAGACAACACTGCACTGCCCAGGTAATTTCAGGCAGTCAATTTAGTGAGTAATATTTCAATTCCTTTGCTGAATGATGTAAAGCATTTCACAAATTGGAAGAAAATTGCATTGATAAATGCTTCAAAAACTAAACACCCACGATGAAGGCACAGATCAGAAAATCGTTGAGGAAAACCAATTAATTCCTCCAGGCTAAACGTCATGGTTAATTTCACAGTGTTATAATCACAAGCATCTTAAGCCTCGTGGGTTTGAACAATAGATGAGTTGAAACACCTAAACCGTGGAAACGTCATAGAGACAAAGCAAATAGAAAACCAAATTTCAGACACGGGTGTTTTTTGACCAATTAAAGTCAGCTGCAACTTTATGAGGTTTCCAAGGTTCTCAGAATTGAAGTTAGCTAGATAGAGGCATAACCGCAATGAAGAGCAACAAGGTCACCCCCCCCAGCCCTCAAAAGGGAGGCTGCACTGATGTACATTTCCACACTGCATATGCACCGAGTGTCCACACCGTGAACAAAGAACAAAACAAATAAACCACTCATGCAGTAAATATCAGAGACAGAGGGAGACATGGCTTTCTTGCAGCATCTCGACAAGAGCTGTGCGCTCGTAGCTGGAAGCAATGCTCATCCCTCAAGGCTTCACGAGAGAGGAGACTAACAGGCCACCTCACAGAGGACTTCACGTTAGGGACGGGCAGGCGATGGCCGAGGGCCACAGGGAGACGCAGCAGAAGGCTCTGGGGTCCCATGTGGAAAATGAGCATTAGCGTCCAGCCAGAAGCACTACAAGCCACTACCTGTGAAAAATCACTGCTCAGGGTATCATGAAGGAGGGAATGAGCTGCCAACAGTGCATCTGCCTGTATCTTCATGGAGAAACAATGTGGAATAAATGACTAAAAAAAAGTCATATACATAAATGGATGCATTTATCTTGCTCCGAGAGCCGATGATGGACACTCACTAAGACAGTGTTTCCCAACCCAGTCCTCGGAACCCCGGACAGTCCACATTTTTGCTTCCTCTCAGTTCCCAGCGCGCCTGTACCAGGTGTTCACTTTTCCTGAGCTGGGAGGGAGCAAAAACGTGGACTGTCCGGGGTTCCGAGGACTGGGTTAGGATACACTGCACTAGGACACATCCTGAGAACGCTCACACGTACGCAATCTTTTTACCGACAAATTTCATACACATTTCTGTGCTAGACTATTAAAAAGCATGCACCCACAAGACAGCAATGCCTGCATGGAAGACACTTCACAGGAATTTAAAATGTGTCTTGTTTTTCAGAATCAAATTAAAATCCTGTTCAGATGGGGTCTGTGAATATGCAGTGGAAAAATGAGGGGATGGCAGAGTAAAAGGAGGAAAGTGAATGAAAGATGCGCGACACGAGGCACAGAGATGTTGCTAAAGCCCTCCTCTATGGGGGGGAGAGGAATATGGGACAGCGCCCCCTGGTGCTGGAAGGAAATAAGGACCTGTTGAGAAGAGCAGTGTAGAGTTTGGTCTTTACAGACTGCAGCAACTCTGAGTTGAGGAGGTTCTGACAGATGCAAAAGGTGCACCTGTTGCAGGTGCACATGCAGCGTAATCGGGCGTGGCTGCGGAGACACACATACAGAGGAAGAGCAGGTCAGGACCGGCACATCGCACACAGGAAGTTGGCAGCCCAGCACCACCCTTCACAAATAGATTCCCCCCCCCCCACCATCACTTGACTGATAAGCACCATGGGGTATAAAGACAGAAACTAGAGAGTTCAGCCGCTGCTAGTTAAGCTCAGTAACCCCACTCACTACCCACAAATGGTAAACACGTGCGTGCTAAATCCCACTGACCGCAGTCCTAGAACCACCCTCCTGTGTCGATGCAGGATTAAATGGCACAACAGTTCCTTGATTTTTCACCTACCTGCCAAGACCACACGTCAAAACAGAACATGAAACATCATCAGCTCGAAGGAAACGGGGGCATTGCAAGCATCCTGAGCCCAGAGACTGAACAAAGGCAAGAGCAAAGCAGAGTTCAAGAAGCAAAACAAAAATGCAGGAGGGGGCCGGTGGTTTAAAAAGGGCTCCCTGTTATATAAGCATATTACTGTAGCTCGGAATGAATACTCCTTCATATAGTCACCATTCATGTGATATTATACTATTTAACTTATAAAGGTTATTTTCTAATCATTTCCTGTAACTGACAAGCACCAAATTCAGGACCTATACTGTGGAATAAAGAGTATATAATACATGAGTATTAATGAGAGTAACAAAATGAACACCCCAGTCTGATCTGAATTTCTGAAGGCACAAAGCAATACGAATGTTTGAACCCATATATCCCACAATCCTCTCCCAGCTAAGAATCAATTACACACTCCTAAAACAACTCCTGCAAATGAAGGATGTTTTTGCCCAGAATTTTTGTTCCAATCAGGAATTCAGTTAATCACACTATTGCTGGATTGGTCTGGGTTGGGGGCCAATATGACATGCTTTCAGGGGGCCCAAAATCTCTAGCAACTGCCCTCCCCTATTCAACCTACAGCTCTGTAGACGTCCAGCAGACGGCTAATACCACCACCGAGAATCGCAGCAGTCTGACCTTCTCAGGCAGACTGTGAGCCCGTCACAGAGAAAAGGACTTTATCGTCTATTTTTAGTCGTCCTTCAAAATTTCTAACGTAATTCCTTTTTCCCTTTTACAAAAAACAGGCAATATGTGGAAAAAAATCAGCACATCAAGCAGGAGCATAAACAGTTCTCCCTATTTTGAAGTAGCATTTCCCTCCGCCTAAGCAAATAAGCAACTTTCACTATTTATGTCGGATTTCCATTGCAGATGTGCAGCTTTTCCAAATGAGAAAATACGTATGACAAAGGGGAATTGACTTTGTGAATTAAAATCACACACACGTCTGGCATCTGCCTGGGATACAAACAGGCTAAACTGTCACGGCCAGATGCGTCAAAGTCAGCCCAACTCCAACCAGTGAGAGAGCCAACTGGAAAGCTGAAACGAATCAGCCTTGCAATTTATGTATTTGAAATGACATTTATAGCTTTCATATGCTTATCCACACAAGAATTGTGAAGACACTGATAGAGTAAATATACAGTCAGTCCCGTGACAATGCAACTAAAGAAAAACGTCAGGTTCGTTGAAATCGTGTGCGAAAATATACATACAATGTATATATATCCAGTGGGGAAAAACAAGGTTAGAGCAATGAGACTCCAAAACCTAGCAACTTACAGCAAACAAAATGATTTAAATAATAAAAACTGTGATATCAAATCACCAAAATTTTAATATATGGATTTTAAACAAGAAATAATACATTAATAAAATATATCGTGAACATCTCCTACAGGTCTTATGAGTCTCATGAGAACTGACCAGCAACTGCTTCAACCAAACGGGCCAAACTCACTCACCTGTCGATTGCTGAGAGTTTAGAGTAGTGGGCTACAGCTGCCATGTGGCTGGACATGCACACAGCACTAATATAACGGATTACGGCATGCAGAGGGGCACAAGGTGGCTACAGACTGTCTACAAAAAGCTAATTAAGTGAATTATAAAAAGGTTGCTGTGTGCATGTTTTTTAACACTTTGTCAAATATTTTTTAGATTTTCAGAATACAAGACCTTGACCTGTGCAATGCATGTATGTACAAAAAAGTTTTGAAAACTGATCGACTGATTCCATGAAATGAATGGGTTCAAAAAGAACAATTAATTCACGAATTGGACAACGCCATTGTTCACTTGGATGGCTATTTTTGCAGCAGTGTTTCTCTCCAAGACCACATACCTTTGTAATTCGCAGAGTGTTTTTTTCTCTGCAACTGAACAGTGCACAAATATGAATGCAATTCCAAGTAGTATTAGACTTGGGCACCTAATATATCAACTGTGTTAGAACATAATCCCAGTGTGATATCACACATTGTAGCAGGACTGACTGTATTTAGATTTCCTAATATTGGCCTACAATACACATTTGCACCTGCATGTATAAAATGAGATTAAATGATAAAAGATTACATATTTAACCTGCCATTTATATGTAAAGTAGTGTTTTCTATGTCAAGCCCAGAATGAGTGGGTAACACATGGCTGATGATAATCTGAGCCTCACCCACTGACCTCCATATTACAAAGAAGAAACATACCTTAGAGCCAAAGATGGCCCTACTCTACCCAACATACAGAGAGCCATCCCTGCACAACTAACATACCAAAGAGTCAAAACGGGGCCTCAAGATGCACCACAATACTGCAGAAAGGTCACCGACGGGGAGACACAATAGGGAGGGGGCAAACAGACAGACTGACAGACAGATAAACAAATGCAAAGATGGGAGGGTAGGAAAACTAGTAGAGCCATGAAGGCAAAGGGCTGGAGGGTCGCTGAATGCAAAGAGGCCCGTAGGCCAGAACTCACGGGTACATAGCCATGGTGGTCAGTTTGGTGAAGATGTCCTTGCTGGGGGCGTCGGCCGTGTTGCACGTGAAGGCCTGTGGCGATGGGATCTTGTGCCTCTTGCAGAACTCCAGCGGTGGCACGCTGAAGTACTGCTTGGCCTCATGCAGGTCCGACTTGGCCGCGACGACCATGCACGGCGTCCTGCTGTCCATGAAGTACTTCTGCGGGAGGCAGGAGGAGATGGCTCACCACAGGAGCTCTCAGAAAGCTGGCCCAGCTCACCAGGTCATCACTCGTCTAGTGCCTCTACTGCACACAACATGTATTTTAGGTTTGTTACTCGGCAGCAGAAGAAACTTATGTAATTTACAAATGTTAATTTACTCGTTGGTACAGATGGAAAAAAATCAGGATCATATAAGTAGTATCAGCATCACAAAGTAACACTCAGCTTCAGTCGGGTTTATCATGAGTTTGGGTGTTACACCATTATCGGCTTTGGTGCAGACAGCCTTCACACTAGGAAAACACAACACACTACCAGTGTGACTGCAGCGTGTACAAAACCACCAACCCAACCCAACTGTAAAAGACCAGGCTAAAGACCAACAGTAAGTAGGGCTGAAAACATACCTTGAAGATCTTAGCGCAGTATTCAAAGGAGTTGGGGTTGCTGACGTCATAGACCATGCAGACAACATCACAGGTGAGTTCGGCTTCCGAGAAGAACTCTGAGTTTGGGATGACCTCATGAAGCTGCAGGAGCACATGAATAAAAAAAATAACGCAAATAATCCTCTGTTAAAAAGACAGCGAGATCCAAGATCAGGAAAAAAACAATTAAAGAAAAATGACGAAATTATTGAACCAGAAATTAAATGAACATCTTCACAGAAATTCTCCTTAGACCAGTACCTGCTCCTCCTCCTAAAGTGAAACATGAACACACTTTGACCATCTCACCAGCAAGTATTTCTCCTGTCCATAGACGTATGTAGTGCTAATGGCATAATAGGACCTGTGATCTTCTCGTATCGTCTTCTGGCGCTGGATAAGAGAGGAAAACAATCCCACACTTTAATAGGAAAACTACAAATGAATAGAGAACAGGCAGCATCACAATAAATGTGTGGGAGAAGTACTTGCTGCACCAGCTTTCCCAAAATACTCCAAGCCTCTCGCTACTGTCTCTTGACCTACAGCAGGCCAGAGCTGCAGGAGACATACCAGGAGGTTCCTGCCTAGGAAGGCCTGGAGGAAGCCGCTCTTCCCACTGTCAGTGGCGCCGAAGACATTGCAGCGGAAGACGTTGCGTTGCGTCTGCTTCTTCTGCAGGTCTATCTTCTTGTCGCGCGTAACTGTGTTCGCACACAGGGGGGCGACATTGGACACACTGTTCGCTTAAATGCCACAGACGTACCTAAAGCGGCTCTTAGATTTCACATAAGCATACCTCAGGGCGCTCCAAACACCAATAAATATTAAATAGGGAATCTGATCTTCCTCAGGTGACTCTCAGTCAGCCAGATTTGTAGAGGAAGGTGACATTGTGTCTGTTTAGAAGTTAATTTATGTCCCAAAGGGATTTTGCACCCCGTCTCTGCCATTGCCACCTTTTTCTAAAATTAGTTAATATTGAACAATCCACCACAGAGAACAAAAAACCTTGGAAAGCTGTTTTTGTGAAGCTACTTTGGTTCTTAAGGCACTAACTGTCAAATTTATAAATAATAATAATAGTCTTTGTATTTAACAGAAGATACTGACAGGTAACCCAGCAGAAAAATGCAGGGAGACAGAATCATTTAAAAAGATAGGGATATGAAAATTTCTCTCATCACCATGACAACACAGCCCCCCCCCCCCCCCACCTGTGATGGCAGCTGCCTGGGATTCCTGCTCACAGATGATGGAGAAACCCAAGTAACCCAGGTACTCCAGGCAGCGCTGCACATCTAGGTACGTCGTCAGCCTGAGGAGGAGAGCGGAAGACAAGGCGGCTGCTGCTGAAGAAGCACAACCTCAGGGAGCACGTGTGATGTTCGTGTGAACTCCCCTGCGGGTGACTGCTGGAGCCATACTCACGTCCACTGCGACAGGTAGCCCTGGTAGGTGATCCAGCCCTGCTCGTTCGTACACACTGTCGTGTTGACGTCTGGCCCCCATGGCATATAGGGGAAGACTTTAAAAAGGTCCTTCAGCTCCTCTGGGGACAGGGCACAGTCCCTGTCCTGGGATACAAAGCACAGAGCCAGAAGAACAGAAATCAGGTTTCCCAATGCGGCACCTCGAAGGCAAGAGAAGTGCAGGGAATAGACACTGGCTTGGGATCTTGGTGACCCGGATCAATCGGAGCTGTAGTGATTCGGCTGAGAGTATGGCTGAGAGTATGGCTGAGAGTATGGCTGAGAGGCTAATCAGACTAACAGAGTCAATTTCATTATGTTAAACAATGTTGTGCAAGTCAATTTGAATATTTAAGTTATTTAAATATGTGTTTATTGTGCTTATGAGATAGACAATCTATAATAGAATCACTGCCAGCCCAGTGAGAAGCCCACTGCCAGCCCAGTGGGCAGCCTGTGGCTCAGTGGGCTAAGCCTGTGTGCCTGTAATCACAAGGCTGCAGGTTCAAACCCAGCCTCAGCATGTCTGCGGGTCCTTGAGCAAGGCCCTTAACCCCCAGCTCCCTGGGCACCCCAACAGGTGGCTGCCCTTCGCGGACAGCTCTACAAAGAGCAAGTTGAAGCAGGCGTAAAAAAGGATTTCCCCACGGGGATCAATAAAGTTGTGATTATTATTATAAATATACATCCACCGATAACTGACGTAATAGATGAGGGGACTACCAGTTGGACATGTTTCTCCTCCTCTCACCCTGAACATACCTTAGGAGAATTTAGTGCTAGATTCCTTCTGTAAACTGCACTCAGAAAAAATGCCAATCTATACTTTATGATAACTCTGGTCAACAGTTTCAGAAGAGCTGCTGATAAAAGAATAAGTATATTTAATTCTAATGACCTTGCTGAATTTTGTCTAGTGATTACAAAAACTAAGTAATATACATTTCTGGGCTTTTGCCAAGTCGACATAAGGTAGGAGGACTTAATCCTCTGAGTACAAGTAAGACGACAGGTATGTGGGCATACAGACCAAAAAGCAGACGTTGTCACCTTGTCATGTTTGTCAAAGACGCTCTGGAGGAAAAGGTAAGCATTGTGGTTGAGCTCAGTAGTACAATCCAGGGGTATTTTTAACCTGAGGGGTCAAAAAACAAGCACGGCAGTTAGACATGAATAAATAAACAGCTGGGTATCAACCAATTAATGAAACAAGACTGTGTTCTTCAAGGACACTTGCAAGCACCATGTCATTACAGCCACCTCCACCCAAAGGGCCACGCTACACTCTCTGAGCATGGTTACGCCTCACAAGCTCTAAGATGGCAGATCATGCAGCACAGAAAACACGAGAAGATGAAGTCTTATCATTAGCACCCAAACCGTTCTTGCGGCATCGGTTGGGCTTGGTGTGTAAGACCAGAGAGCGAATGCCAGTGTTTGCATCAGCCGAAAGGGGCCAGGAAGACTCACGGGGGGAATAGATAGTCCTGGGTGAGCTCCAGATCATCGTCGTAGCCAAATCGGCGCAAAACCGTCCAGGTCGTCTCGTGTCTCCCCCTCTGGATGAAGAGCGTGTGAAGAAACAGGAAGCCTGCAGGGAAAACACCATCACGATGGCGTCTACGTGGAACCCGACAAACGGTCATCCAATCACATATATCTACATCCCCATCGGAAAACAATATGAATTTGTCCAGCCATCAGTGAAGCTGCATTCTAAATATCCTGATGAAGAACTGAAAGGCATAGAGGAAGGGCTGGTCTCTGTGAGGAGTCACCTTTCAGCGTGAGGCCATTATCACGCACTCCGTCCGCCATGTTCTTCCTCACCACATTCTT
Organism: Mormyrus hasselquistii; assembly: GCA_026779605.1. Lineage (NCBI taxonomy): Eukaryota > Metazoa > Chordata > Actinopteri > Osteoglossiformes > Mormyridae > Mormyrus > Mormyrus hasselquistii. The sequence continues at coordinate 8,964,548 of JAODKE010000101.1, forward strand.
CACGTCCTCCAGCGCTTGCGGCGCTAAGGGTGTGTTGAAACATGTCCTCTGCGAAACACACAATGACTCCCAGCTGACCAGCACACCACAGGACCCCACCCTACCCTGGGATAATGACTGAACATCTACAGCAGCCCTGACCAAAATAACATAATTAGAAATAAGTGATCTGATCTGAAACAGGACATGATTTTCTCTGCATTAAATGACCAATATTTTGCATTAATTCTGTACACAGCAACTAAATTGAAGCTTTTTAAAACAAATTAACCGTTGAATGAATTACACATAATCACTCACGTGAATTTAAATGACATGCGATTTATATTGACCAACCAAAAAAAGTTTTTTGTACTTTACCTGGAAAAAATTAAGCTCATTATCGTTGAGGACGCCATCATTGTCCAGATCAGACACTTTGAAGATACGCGTTAGGGCCTTGACACAAGACGGCTTAATCTGCCAAAAACGAATGTGTTCAGCTACCATGGTCACACACACACACAACAGGACTTTAAATTATGCAATAATTAATTATAATTAAAAATTATAATAAAAAAGTAAAAAATGCGCAATTACAGAAACTGTCATTGCCGAAACCTGTTAGAAAGACGACATAATTACCGAATCAAAAGCCTACAATTGGCTGAGACTATACATACATAGCAATGCAAAAACAGCCAATGTAAGTTACAGGAATGAGCAGCAGATTTCAGGATCACTGCGACACAGGCAATGTGCACACCTCCTTTTCCTCTGGACAGTAAAGCGGCCCTGTTGGGTGTAGCACCGCCTTCTGGGCATAGTAGAAAAGCTCTGAGATGTTCTTCAGGTTCTTTGCAGAGCACTACAAACAGAGATTGGCATTACTCTGCAAGCAAACACAGAGTAACTAATGACGAAGCTGATGAGGGCAAACCGGCAGGTAATGTGTCATGGATGTCCCTTTCCGCCTATCAGAAACACCCGCAGCTAATCATCCCCACTGACAATGCACGAGTGTGTCTGCCTGGGATTGCGGTATTGACGCGATTTTACTGAATGTCCTGAAGTTACCCTGAAGCTGTTACTCGAAGGTGAGCAGTGACAGTGCTGGTGCCACTTACTGCGCACACACACCCAAACATTTGCAGCCCCTCCCCCCTCCGAAGATACACAAAAACGCCCACCTCCACGCACGTCTCGATCTCGCTGTACTGGTTCATGATGGGTAGGATGGTCTCCATGCTGCTGTGCTCCACCAGGTCTGACTTGTTCCCCACCAGGATCAGGGGCACCCTGTCTCCAGACACACAGAGCTGAAGTGGTATCTCACAGCACAGATCCTCCACGGCTTACTCAGTCAGCCCATAAGAAAATGACACCACAAATCTTCCAGAAGAGCTCTAGAGTCTCTATCCATCCTTTTTCTATAACCACTTTGAATGCAGTCAGCCTGGAGAAACGCAGGGCACAAAACAGTAGACAGTCCAATCCAACACGACGGAGTCTGTTCTCGATATTATTAAACTAACCACAAAGTCAAGACTAATGGAACTTTGTGCCAACACAAGACGTTTATGAGCTCATAAATTCAACCACGGCATCAACTGAGAGATATACATGGGCTCCAGCATTTCCTTCCCACACTAAGGCTGTCAGTCTCCATACCTTCACCCTGGCCTCACTACTGAACTTATCAATTTCATTTGTTTAAAGTGCCCTTCCCAGCATGGCTGAATCATAGCACTTTACCCACACATATAAAAAAAAAAAACATTGGTGAATAGCTTTGCGTGTTGACATGTACAGTAAGTACACATTAGTCCCGCCTTTGACATCCTGTCTAGGTTACGGTATCCATGATAGCAGTCACGTAGCCCCCCCCACCCCCCCGACCACAATCTCCTCTTACAGGCGTCCCACGCAGCCCTTAAAGGGGACAAGACCCAGGACCCTCACAGTGTCCGTGTGATGATCTCAGCGCCACACACCTGCTATCCTTGTCTGTCCTGTCATTTATGAGGGGTATCCAATGGCTTGTCACCTGCAGGAACGCAAACGTAAAGTACCGTCAGCAGGGATATCCAGGCTGAAGCAAACAGCGGACAAGCTTTACCTCAGGTCAAGAGCCAAGACTATATAACTTGTAATTAAAGACTGCAGAGAATCTACTGTTAACCGAGGACTTTCCCAGAAGCGGTGCACCTACCTTCTCTATAGATTTCTTGTTGTTGACAGAATACACTATGCAAATCACATTAGCCTGCGATAAAAACAGACTGTCAGCATCATCCATGTAAACACACATTGGACATCAATGCTAAGGGAACATTTATGTGTTATTAGTTATACTATTTTCTTTATCTTCATTCTTCGTTCTTCATTCAACTGTTAGTTAAGCTGGTAACAACTGACATGTAACATTAATTAGTGTTGGATGGTGCACCGGGTGGCTTTTGATCTCATATGCTGATCTAGGCAAGGCCATTAGTCAAAAGGATAATCACACCTGAAGCCACTAGTGGTAGTCATGGCAGCAATCTTACCTTTGATATCTCTTGAAACAACTGTTCATCGGACTGTTCTGCCTCTGCAGAGGATAAGTCAGTTTTTAATGGCTGCTACTTTACTGCCACTATTTACATGCCGTTAATTCAGGGTTAAAAGCATGGAGAGCAGCTGAGAGTACCTGAGTAGTCTACTATGTGAGTGGGGACTCTCTCCGGTGTGACATCAGCGGGAATGGTAATCTCTTCTGCACGTAGTGGAACCTGTTTAACAGAAACCAAGGCGAATAAGGCACAGCCAGGGAGATCTGCACTCCGCCTATAAGAAGCAATAAAGTGCAAGAGCAAAGCTGCATGGAGAAACGATTACAGCATGAGTTCATACAGAGGTTTGCGCTACAGTGAATTCAACCAAATCTGCCACCTCGCAACCACAGAACGTGGCGTCATCTTGTGCATTGTGGAAATGAATCACGTGTAAACAGGAAATGAACATCAACACAAGAAAAACTAGGTGTGACATTTGAGAACTCTAAGCAAAATTACTGCTACCCATTTTTAAAAAATTATATTAAATTCACATTATTGGCCCTTTGGGAAAAATGTTATGATCGTGTCTGTCCATTCTAAATAACCGAAAATCTGCAATAATACAACTGCACATTGAAGTTAATACACAATAACTGGAGTGATGATATTATGCCAGGTAAGCTGTCACTGTGCAGCACTGACAGTTGTACAGTCGTGGACTGGCCGCCATATTTGCAGGGACCAAAAACATGCAGTGAGATGAACTGGTGTCTCAGTGACCTTTATATGTATGTAGGTTTGCATACTGCGATGGACTGACATCCCATCGATGGTGCCACCTGCCTGGTGCCCTTGTTGGTCCAACACATGGCAAAAATAATAATACTGATATTGCTACTAGTAGCAGTAATAATAATAATCACCATCTACAACAGTATAGAAAAGAATTTGTTATTGGGGGAACAGAACTTCATTTAAATGCAAAGGTCAATTAATTGAAGGGAATTAATGAAGCCAAATTAAATATGGGGGGGGGTACACATCCTACCCCATCTCCTGTGGTTCCTAAGCCCCCGATGATGATGTTGATAATAATAATAATAATAATAATACTGATGTTGATAATAATTGAGTCTTCATACCTCATCTGGAAATTCCTCGCTCACCAGTGACATAATCAAGGACGTCTTCCCCACTTTGGCTGTTAAAACAGAATGAGTCCAGCTTAAATTACAGGCACTGCACTGCTGAACAGCTACAGCTGTACCTTTGAAGCTGCCCAGGACACAGGAACACTCGCCACGGCCTCCTGGCAAGGCACATCAATAAACTGGAAAAGCAGCTGCACGCCTGCAGGAGCAGTGGGACAGCTGGTGTATGGAGTCACTAACTCGGCCTGTCATATGGCCTTCGAACAGATCCAGTGCGGGAGAAGAGCTGTAGCCCACCGGAGGAATTTAACATGAAACCTTCCTCAAAATGGCTTCCAAAGACATGTCTAACAATATAAATGATTGTCTCACAATTTTTTTCTACATCTTTTTACTTAGCATATGCTCTTATTCAAAGTGACACACAACTGAGAAAGTGGGGTCAGCCAGTCATTGGAGAAAGTGGCGTTAAGAGCCTCGCTAAATACCACTGATATAATCAAACATTAGAAGATTATTAAAACCTAAAAACAAGTTTGTTTTTGGTGTCTATATCAAGAAAATGCAGATCAAAACCCAGGCTTAGCCATAAGAGCAAAATGTTGACACAAGTAATCACACACTGATTTTGCTTCATGTAAGCATGCAACACCTGACTACAGCACTGTAAAGCCAATTTATTATTTTTTTCAGCAGAAAAACTATGTAGGCCACTAAGCACTGGCACCAAAGTACTGAAGACAAAAATAGTTCCAGCTTCACCAACTGAGACATGCCAAAGATAAGAAAATCTCAGTGTGAAAAAACAGAGGCGGTATCTACAAGTATGATTACATTTCAAATGTTTAACTACACCCACCGGATGACAACCGCAAACACCGGCAGGTCGCGGTAACCGGCTACTACTACTAATATAGTTTCATCCGAGTTTAAAAACCATGATAATTCTACCCATTTTCATCCAGGTAACGACTGTTGTTTTTCGTGTAATATGATGATTAAATTCAAAGTCACTGGAAATGTTAACTAGTTAAACTCATCCAAAAGGCACGTCAGAATTTCTATGTGATGGTTGATCGTTACACCCGCTACTCATTGCACCCAGCATAGCAGACATATTTGTCCAGGCTGGAAACATGTAGCGACTTACACAGCAGTTTAACATCTGAAACGTGCTGTTAATCTAACAGTGTTGTAAAACACTGGCGATCCGCTGTGGTCTGGCAGTCATTTAGGACTACTGACCCGTAGAGATGTAATTACCCAGGGAAACTACATTATGGTCCCTTTCATAGCCAGCTAACTTGCTAATTAAAATGTTAATATGTGTTAACATTGTACTGGTCAGCAAATAACGTGATGGGCACGAATCTGCTAGATTACTAGGCTGACTAATAAATAATGTATCTCACTGCTAGGCATAGATGCAGCTAACGTCCAGGGACATCCGGCTAGCCGGTTAGCATGATACATGATCAGCATCACACAGCGAGTTTCCAGACATTTTTCAGAAACTTCATGCTACAACATTAACTTACGTTCTCCCACAAGTAATATCCTGACGTCCTTCCTCATTGTCCCCGGGTAGGTATTATATGCAGATTAAAAAGCCCAAGTCCGTTTACTCAATGTCATCTAGGACTATCATGCGGTGCAGGGGTTTAGCCCAGCTAGTATTTAGCCGGCTAAAAAAAAAAAACTAAGGCGTGCGGAGGTCACTTCCTCTACACGGCGACAGTAAAGTGTTGGCGCCTTTTACGGTTGTTTTATTTTTCTAATAAAAAATTATCGCATTAATATGCCGGTTTTACGACTTATAGAGTTACTTATTACGATGGTAATTCAGGTATACATTACACTAAGCGCTCTTGGCGGCGACATGGGTTACAGCGTGGAAGGTTGTCATGTTTTGACATCGGGCGGTACCTCCCCGCGCTCGCGCCGCCTCCCACTGACCCCACGTGTATGGAAGGGAAGCGCGAATGGACAAACTTTCCAAAGTCATACGGCGTGCGTGAAACAGCCGGTGTGAAGCTGGGCGTTGTAGGCTAGAGATGTACCCAGAAACCCAGATGAACGAAATCAACATATATTGATTGTAATTTAGTAGTGAAATAAACAGGCGACGACATTCCAAGCTTTGGAGCTTTCTTTTGAGTTGTTTATACATATCTTTGAACTGTGGGAGGAGTACCCGGATAAAACCGGAGAACATTTGAACTCTACATAAATTATTAGAAATCCAATTAACGGTAGTTTATTGAATTAAAAACACAAGATTAAAAATAACCTACTGAATTGTTTGACTAAATACAAAAATTCACTCTTGTTCCCTTCTTTAATTTCCTGTTTTCCCTGAAATAACCAAATTATCTCTGTCGCCTTCAAACTTCCTCGCGTTACGTCTATGTGTTTTTTTAGAGTACAGCCATTAACCCCAAGACTTATTTCTTAATGTATTATACTGAACAAAACCACCTGATCAAGTCCTGGACTGATATATTGCAGTTAACTCGATTCGTTTCTTTCTTTCCTTGGCAGCTCGAAATAATGTACAGACAGCACAGCGTAAGTGTATGTGTTCTTGTCGATAGTTCCTCGAATTGATGATTCTGTTCGACATCCACACCAGAATTAGTCAGATGAGCAGTTTTCGTCACTTAAATTTTGGCCAAAGTGAACCCAACCATCACTAAGATCTCGGCACGGTAATCCTCCATAAAACTTTCACAAAACATGATATGATGTTTAATGCTTAAATAAAACTAATTACACATAGAGTACTAGTAGGACTAGCGAACGCTAAAAACGGGTTTTTTATGGATCAATTTGTTCTGCAAGTTACTGCATTGAACTAGAGTACTGGACATTTACAAAAGTTAACACAGTACATCCTGACTCCACGTGTGATCTCATTTCATTACCTGCATTTACTGCTGTAAGCTGTACTATTGTGCATTTAAATAAACGTTGATGATTTGATTTGAAATGAAGACAGTGACCACAGCAAATATGTAGTTTTACCCTTTGTTTTATAAAATGACTACACTGGCAGTATGTATTATAATATGACCGTTATAGTCATCAAATAAATACCATTTGACATTATCGCTTAATTAGAACATAAAGTTTCATCACCCTAAGTACTTTTTAATCTTGTTTTTCAAAGACACCACTTTTACCTAAGGTCCAGTGAAAGCCAGGCAGTTTCCACGCTGCAACCCATACAACCAGAAGGCAGGCCTCACTGGTTCCTGGAAATGGACCGAGACATTGTGCAGCAGCACGATAACATTATCATGCATGCTGTAGAAGGACAGTTGTCCGTTATCCATGTCAAGTGAGACTGTGATTCTGCTGGGACGGGTATGGCCCAGATGCTGCTTTGTACTGTTATGCCAGTAGCTCAGCCTTCGGCTGGTCCACTCCAGACACCAGGAGGCAGCAGTGCGCCCCAAACGGTCATCGTGGGCCAGGCTGGAGTACGCCACACCAATGGCCCAGCCCACGCTGTTAGTGGAATCCACATGCCAGTAGTGTATGCCACACGTGAACTCTTGTTCCGCCATGACCTGACAGATCGAGAAGCGGTGCTGCTGTGACTGAGCCTGCCTCTTGGGTCCTCGCACCTCTGCTCTGCGGTTGCCCTCAAAGAATGCCAGATCCCCGTGCCCAAGGAGAGGACAGAATGTCAGCCGCTCATAGCCTAGAGGACAGAGTACAGAAAAACTACAATTTCCATGGGATTCAGGAGGGGGGGGGGGAGACATTGCCACATATTAAAAATACAAGTTTGACCCCCCCTCAAAATTATCTTCAGCCACCCCCCCCCACCCATCTACAGAGGGTGACCCTCCAGCTTGCCAATATTTACCCATGCCCATGGAACCTATTTGTAGGATTGCCCCCCCCCCCCCCCTCGGCCTGGGGGCGACGGGTTGGGTCCCTTGTCTTGGGGGCCAAGGACACGACGCGTCCCAACGCAAAACTTT
>JAODKE010000101.1:8977443-8988956 GCA_026779605.1 Mormyrus hasselquistii
TTGAACATCTTGTTAAAATAATTCAAGATTTATCACAAAAACAAATACAAAGTGCATAAAAAATATGACATCACCGCTGAATCAGTGAGAGCCGAACGATCAAGAGACATTTACTTTTTATACATCTTACTAGCTTGTGGGACTATTTTTAATGGTAAATATCACATGACCGAAGTTTTTCATTTTTTTTGTGCAGCCCGCAGCCCGGTACCGGTCCGTGGCCCGGGGGCCACTGATCTAGGCCACACCAAATTCTCTTTCAGCAGCAACCCATCCAAGAACTAGCCAAATCCAAACCTGCTTAGCTTCAGGGTAACTAGCTGGTCTGAACAGAATATGATATGGCAGCTGACTAAATAACTTCTTCTATAAAATAACTATATTGACAATATGTGATTGGCAAGTATGATTGGAACAGCTATTAAATACCATTTAATGCCATCTCTTAATCAGAACAGAGTTTCACCACTGCTAAATACTTTTAATCTAGTTTTTCTTTGACACCACTTTTACCTCAGGTCCAGTGAAAGCCAGGCTGTTTCCAGGCTGCAACCCATACAACTAAAAGACAGCCACTGGTTCCTGGATATGGACCAAGGTGCCGTGCAGCAGCAGCGAGCTCCAAACGGTCATCGCGGCCCGGGCTGGAGTAACGCCACACCAATGGCTCAGCCCACGCTGTTAGTGGAACCCACATGCCAGTTTGTGCCGCCTGTGAACTCCTGTGTTTTGCCATGACCTGACAGCTTGAGGACTCCTGATGACACAGCCTCTTGCATTGCTGCACCTTCACCCTGCGATTGCCCTCAGAGAAATCCAGGTCCCCGTGCCCAAAAAGAGGACAACCACTGAAAACCTGCAGCAAAGTACAGAAAAAGAGCAGCTGATTTTCAAATGTCCTGTCAAATTATGGTTAATATATATTGGCTAGACAAAAATTCAGCATATAAAACACTATGTTTTCAACTGTTTCCAGTTGTTTTAAATTTGCTTTTAATATCACTTGATTCAATTTTTAAATTATACATTAAATTATTTCTAGTGGGTCTATTTTTATTAGTATTATTTGACAAAAGAATTACAATACTTTTATTTAACTAATTAAACTGAATGATGTATCACTTTCCTGTTGTTCTAAGCACTAAATAAAACACATCATCTAGATGCAGCTGTATGTGTTTTTATGCTATACATAAAATTTGGCTATCATATACTGTCCATTATACCTCAAAATAAACTTCCAGAGATGGAAAGGTCAGGTTCAGACAGTACTAATTCAGACCAGGATTTTGCTTCCAGCCAATTCAGTATGAAGAATCAGTCATGGAGTACTCAACTGGTTCGCTGAAACAAAATCTTGGTCTGGATTTGTACTCTCTGTACCTGAACTTTCCACCTCTCTAAACTTCCATCCATCCATCTTTTATCTGCTTATGTGGAAGAAGATTCTTATTTTTCAGTTTCCATTACTTTTCACTGACGTTAAGATATTTTCTCTCTCTCTCTCACCTCTCACAGCACACAAATTTTATCTATATGTCTATTTAATTGAATTATTGAATTACAAGAACGTAAGTGGAAGAAGAACGATGGAGTTTGTTTTTTTTTTACAAAATATTCTGCCAGTTCTTTCGGCCCAAAACATCTACAATTTTGCAGAGTGTACTATTTCTATGTGGTTTGTAATCCAAGAGAAAGGATGCCCTCTGGGCACTTTTTCCTCCGCATTCCTTCCACGATGAGTTGTCAAACATTTTCCACTACTGCAAAATGATGTCACAGGATAAGAACATAAGAAGTTTACAAATGAGAGGAGGCCATTCGGCACATCAAGCTCATTTGGGGAAAACTTAACTAATAGCTCAGAATTGTTAAAATCTTATCTAGCTCTGATTTAAAGGAACCCAGGGGTTTAGCTTCCGCTACACTAGCAGGAAGACAATACCATACTCTAACTGCATGCTGTGTAAAGAAGTGCTTCCTCAAATTCGTTTTAAAATGTTCTCCCGCTAATTTGCACTTATAGCCAGGAGTTCTAGTATTTAAACTAATATTGAAATAGTCATTTGGCTGAACAGCATCCAGACCGGTTAGAATCTTATATACCTGGACCATGTCCCCCCTTAGTCTCCAGATCCCATTGTAGCCTCTCTGCTGCTAGATCAGTATCTGCTACACCACCCACCTTGGTGTCGTCTGCAAATTTAACCAGTTTACTGTATGTATTGTATCAATATCATTAATGTAAATTAGGAACAATAGAGGTCCTAAAATTGAACCCTGCGGTACCCCACTATGAATGCAGGCCCACTGTGACACTGTGCCTCTAATAACTACTCACTGCTTCCTGTCAGTTAACCAGTTTTCGATCCAAGCTGCCACAGTTCCTAAAACCCCTACAGGTTTGAGCTTAAGAAGGAGCCATTTCTGGGGGACAACATCAAAGGCCTTCTGAAAATCTTAGTTGATCACATCGTAGGCCTTTTTGTGATCAATTTCACTTGTAACTTCCTCAAAAGAACTCAAGTAGATTCGGTAAACAGGATCTCCTAAATCCATGTTGGCTATCCCTCAGAATGTTATTTGCATCCAGGTAATTTACCATTTTCACTTGGATCTAGAAAGATTTTCAAGCAAATACAGCACTTCAGATGTTTGGCTAAAACCTTGAGGATTTCATACTCCTCGAACGCCATAGCCTCGTAATGCAATGATATAAACAGCCGCGAAAATGAAACTGACAGCGCCGTTGATGGGCTTCTCGTTCTACTTTCTGTTAAGTAAATGTGATTTATAAAACCGTGCAAATAAAATCATCCCATGTTTATCAACACTATGACCTGTGGTAACATACAAAATCAATATTGAAAGGAATTCCAACAGATATCAACAGAAAACACATGGTTTTGGGCATTTAATATAAAAAGTTGACATTCCACTTAAAAATACAAATCTTATTATTCGAAAATAATAGAAAAAAGTAATGTTATTCTTCATTTTCCAGTGAAGTACAACCCAACTGAATATTGAGCAAATCAATATTCACATTGTTCACTGGAGATTTACGTGTACTCGGAAAGAGCATTTTCAACAGGGACAGGTAGGCTATACTTAACGGCAAGTAAGTCAGGAGTATTTGGAGAAAAAGGGATGAAATCTAATAGTGAGGTGGGGGCTTGTATTTGAATGGTCCTCATTGTGGATGTTAGCACTGCAAGCTGGCCTACAGACAGGCATACACTCAGACTGAGGGTCAGTTTTCTTTCATGAATATCACCACCACAAGTAGAACGTAAGGCACCTTACAAATGCACCTTATTTCAAATGACTGCAGTTATCGTCTTCTCTTCAAGTTGGCTTCCACTGCAATAATGAAACACCGAATTAGACGACAAAGGAAAAAACATGATTCAATGACAAACATTCATTAAAAGGCAGAATAACTAGTATGAGCACTGCAGATGTTTTTTATATGAAGGGCTACAACATTACAAATTACATTACATATAAAGTTCACAAATCTGAGTAAATTTAAGGATGGTGTTTCAACAGCATCAGTAAATCAAATTGCTTATTTTTTCCAACTTGTCTACGTTCATGCATGCATGGATTCATGTGGAAATTGCGCCCCCTGCCTTCACACGTGATATTGCACAAGGTACGTTAAGAATCTCATCCACCTGGTCGGATCCTAAACCGGCAGCGATTGCTGCTACTTACTGGCATAGTCCTGGGGAAGCATGGGCCGGGCGATGACCTTCTGGAAGGCCGCGACCCACTCCTTCTGCTCTCGCTCCTGCTCACACATGAAGACGAACTGCCGGTCCGGCGTATCCATGGTCACCCCGCACTTCCACTTGTTCCCCCGTGTGCCTCTGGGTAGGCACTCCTTCACCGAGTAGCCGTGACTCTCTGAGCCAATGAATATAACGCCCAGCTCTACAGCATCCTTCAACCATAGAGAAACACACGCGCACGTGTTAGCATAGCGACCCTTAAAGATGCTCACGGAGATTTTTCTACACCCTGCCCACACAAAATCAGTACAAATTTGACAGACATGGTTAACTTCCTTATTGTGTATTTGAGTTTTAAATATAAATGTGAGGAACAAGCAACCGGATTCGCTAAAAAAATAATACAGAAGATGCTTTAACGATGAAAGTTTAGACACACCATTTCAGAAATGCAGAAATCCCAATTAATCAGTCAAAGAAAAAAAAACGCAAAATGCTGATGATTTAACACTGTTTCATTTTGCCAGTTCAGTTCCGTAATCTAGGCTTAGATTAAGGTTACTGGAAAGGTGGCGTTACCATGAAACGGTAAACTGGAGTATAATATTTCCAGTGCATTTGAAGGAGGTCACATGCATTCAGCTTTGATTTTCATACCAGTGGGGTTTTGAAATAGAGCAGCTTTCTGTCCTTAGAGTTCAGAATGAACCATCTCTTCTTGAACAGCTCCCAGTGCTGCCCGGTAGAAACACAGAAAGGGAAGCAGGCAAGAGGAAAAAAAAAAAGTAAAGAAACGTTGTTTACTTTGAAAGGCTATGCATTAAATACCAGGAGAGGCTGTGCTGTGGTGAACTTCAGTTTGCTATTTAAATCCATTATCCAATTTAGGGTGGTGGAGAGTCTGGAGCCTACTCAAGGCAGACAGGGCACAAGGCATGGGACACTCAGGATGGGATGCCAGTCCATTACACACCATGGGCAATTTAGAGATGCCAGTTTACCTAAACGCATGTCATTGAAATGGAGCAGGAAACCAGAGGTGGAAAGTTCAGGTGCTGAAAGTACAAATCCAGACCAAGGCTTTGTTTCAACCAACCAGCTGAGTATAAAGAGTCACAGTCACAGAGCACTCAACTGATTGGTTGAAACAAAACCTTGGTCTGGATTTGTACTTTCAGCACCTGACCTTTCCACCTCTACAGGAAACATGGAGTACCAGTGTGCAAAGGATCATAGAAGTGAGACAGGTAATAGATAGGAAGAATACAGCTTTCAGGAGCTAACCCAGCTCTAAGTGCTGCTAGCCCAAGCTCCCAATGATTCAGAAAAAACCTGTGCAAGATAACTGAGAAAAGAGCTGTTTAAAAGCCTCACATGAGTAACCAGAATTCTATAAACCTGCCATATAGTGGCCAAACTCACAGACAACATACAACCAACACATCCCAAGAGAACTACAATGTATAAAACCACACAGTAGAGCAAAGGGCTTTGTAATGAAACACATCAGCGGTAGTCAATGAGCCTGTAAGGTACAGTAACCATACCAAAATAGGTGAACTACTCACCATCGGCCCAGTTTTCTCCATATAACCTTCTTTTTGGTAACTTCGAGTTAGCAGGGGTACAAGCTTTGGAAAGAAAAGAAAAGAACTAGGTACAATATCCGTCCATCCATTCTCTGTAACCGCTTATCCTCTTTAGGGATGCGGGGGGTACGGAGCCTGTCCTGGAAGCTACGGCACACAGCAGGGAACAACCCATCGCAGGGCACACTCACACCATTCACTCACACACCATTCACCCACACACTCACACCATTCACTCACACACCATTCACCCACACACTCACACCATTCACTCACACACCATTCACTCACACACCATTCACAACATTCACCCACACACCATTCACCCACACACTCACAACATTCACTCACACATCATTCACCCACACACTCACATACCATTCACCCACACCATTCACTCACGCACTCACATACCATTCACCCACACCATTCACCCACATACTCACACACCATTCACCCACATACTCACACACCATTCACCCACACACTCACATACCATTCACCCACACACTATTCACCCACACACTCACACATCACTCACCCACACATGTGCACCCACCAATGGGCAATTTGGTAATGCCAATCACTCTCAGCATGTTTTTGGACCGTGGGGGGTAACTGGAGTACTCGGAGGAACATGTGGAGAACATGTGGAGAACATGCAAACACCACACACATGGAATCCTGGTGGGGACTCAAACCCTGGTCTCAGAGTTCTAACCACTGCACCACTGTGCTGCCCCTGTACACAATATATAATACATTTTTTTTTTTTTGTGAAATCCCTAATATCTGAAATTTATATACATTATTCATGCCACTTTACAATATGGCCGCCTTTATAAATTGTAGTAACGAATTAAGAAGCGACTATTTTAATGGTGTTAATAATTATCCATTAATGATTTTCAAAGTGTTCAGCCTAATTAATAACCTAATTGGTAACTTTTATGAGGGTAGTCTTACTGTAAAGTGGTGCCATGTTATTCATGTACATATTTTAAACCACAGCGAACAGGAAAACAATATTGAATCCTTTTACTAGTTAAGTACCTTAATGTGGAGACATTATCACCATTCATACTGGCAAGGAAACAAACAATCCAAAGCCTTTAATTACATCAGATGAGCACAGTAGAGTTGCTTACCTCACTTTCATTGGCTGCAGGAAAGGCCATTTTCAGAAAAGCAAAGCGGGCGGCTCGTATTGCATTGAACCAGGAAACAATCTCCTAGACAGTGAGGAAATTTTATTACGCAACTGTAAAAGTCACAACCTCTACCTAACCACTATGACACATTTCCTGCTTTGTCTGAGATATCACTTGGGTTTCAGCTTACCTGCCCATTGTCGTGGTACACAAACAAGTTCCTGGTGTGGTCCTCCTGGACGTAGGTGATCTGGAGCCCATGCATGTGACCAATCTTCTCTGGTTGGAAGACGGCATTCAGATCTTTTACAGCAATAACTGCTTTGGGCATCTTGGATTGCTGAAGGTGAAATATGTCTCTCTTCAAAACATTGCACATTGCCCATCAGTGATGACTATGAATGGGCATACTCACATCTTCTTTAGTGAAGTACTTCAGGGTGAAGTCCTTCTGAGAGAGGAGGAACCTCCTTTTCAAGAAGTGTTTGTTGTCCTTGCCCTTCTTCCATAACGACCCTTCATAGACTTCTGGAAAAAGAACCCAGGGAAGTCTTATCTACAGCTTAGAAGGTGCTGATGTACAAAGTCTCTAACATTCACCTTGCGTCTAGCAGTTCTGCTTTGAACTTGGTAGACAAATACTGAGGATATAAGAATTTCTAAAGGTAAAATATTCACAAGATAATGTGTCACTCAAATTGCACCTGCTTTGGGCTCCTGACGCTACATGCGAACCAATACGAGTCTGAAGAGTCACCTTTTTGGTGTGAAAGCAGCAGCTAACTATACCGACAAATGTCTAGGTGGTAAAATTACATGCCAGACTACTTCTACATTTATTTAGTAGACGCTTTTATCCAAAGCAAAGTGCAGTTAAGAATGCAGTGCCGGCCAGCCTCGGCAGCAATTGGGGTTAAGGGCTGTGCTCAAGGCTACAGTGATGAAATCATTCAGAGAGCCACAGACTTTGAACCAGCAACCTTCCAATCATGGGTTTGGCATCCAGTCATGCTCAGCCACACTCTGCCCCCAATATAAAAGATCAAAGGGCAGTACTTTCTAAGCCTTTCATTCATACCAAAATAAACACCTGTAAAGCAAATGGGAGAAAGCTTCAGAATAAGTAAACTTCATGGACTACATATGGGTATGGTTTCTTGGGACTGGGTTTGTGTACCAGCAGCGTAGGCCCGCTGGAAGGGCGTGCTCTCAGCAGTGAACTCCCTCCGCTCATACTTGGCCCTAATCCACTGCTCTTTCAGAACTCTGAGGTGAAAGAGAGAAAGAGGGAGGGAAGAAGAGAAAGGATTATTGCTATGGTAATTTTCTCCACTTAAAAAACAATGAAAAAATCTCCTAATGCACATATAAAACAAGTGAAGGCTTAAAAAACATTATTGCTAACAACTACTGTAATGCAATATAAATGTAATTTTCAAAACAATATATTTAAGTACCCTTTCAGCTTTTTACAGGAAACTTTATTAATTCACTTAACCTAAAGTTTTTGTACATTGAAATTTTAAAGCATAACCACTGTAAAGTAAAAGTGTCTATGGTTGTAAACGAGTCAATGCCTGAATCATTTACTTTTCTGCATATTTTAATAGTGAATTTGATCAGATAATTTTGTCGCAGTAGGTTTTAGTCCAACAGAATAGCCTGGCGATTCTTTATGTGATTGGTATGCAGGTGGTGTGCAATCTTTACGGGCAGAGAAAATTGCTGTCCCACCCACCAGATGACTTGAGCCAAATAAAGGGATCAAGATAGTTTAGCTCCTTTGGCAAACAATCAGGCCTGATTTGGGCTGGCAATACCCAGTTTAAATATGAGTAATCCTGGCCCTTAGCGCAGAATGCACATGTGTGAATCATACCATGCCACTATTAAAGGAATTCTTTAAGAATTCAGACGGAAAAGGTGTTGATGACTAATAGTTTGGAAAACTTCTGGGACTCTACCGAATCAGAGTCAGAATCATTTTGTCCAAAAGTATAAGCTGAAGGGTAAGAAATATTAAAGTTTTCAACTAGGTTGGCCAAAGTCCAGACTAGGCTTGGGCAGTAGCTATTTTTTCATGTCATCATACCACAGTGCAGTATGTGGTATTTTGATGGTATTTTCAAAATTATTTTGAAGTCTTACCAATAAAATTCACAGAGAGAAGACGACACACAAAACTTCAAAATACTGTAGTATACACTTTTACAAGCCTAGTCTAATCCTAAACCCCACAGAGTGGTATACCTCAAACCAAGCAGGTCATCGTAGTTAAACCACAAATGTCTCAAGCTGGACGAGTGGTCCAAAAGCTGCGACAGCACATAAAGACTGAAGGATGATTACAGAGATTATTCAGTCACACTCAGAGATTGTATACAGAGTTTAAGGGACAGGTTATTTATTGTAATTAAGTGTTTCTTTACCAGCATAATCACATAAATATGACATGCCCCGAGTAAATAAGGTCATCTGGCAGACAAAATATCAAAATTTTTGATAGAATTAAAAATAAAAAAAAAAAATGAAAGCATGCGGCAAAGCAGACAGGAGGCAAGTACCGACAGAACTAGAGTACTTTATAAATCAGAACTGAAAAAATAGCTCCGATACATGTTCTTAGACAATTTAAATGCATTTTTGTGTTTCTAGTACAATGAATCAGGCAAAATTTCCTGTTAGGAAATCTGGGCATTTCTCCTTTATACCAAAAACAATGTGGCAGGTTAAGATCCAGGGGGGGCTCGCTTGGCATTACACTACTTCCCTTATTCTGTGGGTGTTTGTTTCCTTCATTGTTTTACATGCTTCCTTTATCATGCTACGCTGAAGTTACCAAAGTGAGCCTTAAAAAATAACCAGGAAAACATGGAAACGTGTTACTGGCCTTCCGAAGAATTCCTGCTCAGATGAGGCTTCTTAGATGGAGTGAGGTGTTGCGGCATTAATGAAGGCACTCGCTTTTTTTTTTTAAACATCATTTAACATGCCTGAGGATATGGGAGAGATGTCTGTCATGTCACACTACTCACGTGCAGTCCTGATGCTGGGGCGTGTAGTAGAAGACTGGGACCGAGGCCTCATAGATGTTTCTGGCTGCAGCATTGCCGTGAGCTTTCATGAACTGCACAAGCAGACGGACAGAAAGGTAACCGAAATGTGCCTCATGCTGTCCACTCTGCCCAGTGGACGGAAGCTTTGCTCAGCTTTAGAAAACAGGGCCTTTGCAGAACATCCCAAAAAGTTGCTCGTCGACAACATACATCCCAGAATGCAATGGCTTGCAGTTATCAGAAGACTACGGTGAAGATGGTTCCGAGCACAGAGAATCATAGCTGTCGCCATATTTATACTTGTAAAGGTGTGTATATTTTGACAGTTGACATCCAAACAACATACAAAAAGATGCATTTAATTTCATTCCCAATCAAAAGGTTTTCTTGCAGCTAAGTTTACAGCACACTATTAACTATATAGGTTTGTACATAGGGGTCCTACAAGCCCCTGCACATACAGGGGAACAGGAAGAAACCCAATGACATTCATAATGGTAGTAATGATATAGTAACATGCATGAAAGTGATGTGCTTATGTTTCTCCTGCATTGGAAATGCAAGTTCTGCTGATACTTAAATATCTGAGAAGAGAAAGACAGTGATGTCCTGTCGACACAAATCAAACCATTGAGACATGAGGCTCCTGTAGAAGTTCGAGAGTTTATCGCTGTTTTTTTCGTTCTTTCACAACTATGTAAAGATACGCAATACCGGACAACAGAAATATTCCCTGCCACTGTACTTTCATTGGCCGGGTTATAGCTGTGAACTGCTTCTGTAAGTATTTCTTTAAAAAATAAAAAACAGCATTTTCACCAGGGGATTTTAAAATCTGGAATAAATCTGCTGCACTTATTTTTTTGTATTAATTGTGTTGCATTGACATTTACAGTGTTTGCTTGTAAAATGCCTTAAGACTGATTTTCATCTGAGATTTCATCAACATATGAACTGTGCTATTAAAGGGATATTATGAAAAAAGACAGTAATAGAGTTATAATAGTTGGCCTATTTTTTTTTCATTTACAATGGTTGTGTGCACATCACCTATCATTTCAATTTAACTAGCAGAGCAAAAGTGTGTACTAAGAAAATTAAGCACTAAGACATGTTCTATTCTCATAATTTTGCTCTGTTTTCATAATGCAGTGTGGAGTAAAATGAAACAGAAAGCCACACGGTACTGTAATTCACTGCTATACAATATACATACATATTCTTTCATATTACTGTGCCACTGAAAAACCCTGGTATACTCATTTGTACATCCAACACTTGCTTGACTGTAGCTTGCCAATCAGTGTACGGTGATCGTAAGAGGAACAGAACTTGTTCTTCTGACAAACAAAAAAAGAGGAAACGTATCTTTTTGCATAGAAATACCCACGTAATGCGTAAAGGCGCAAACGTCATGACGTATACATCCCCGGCATTGCATAAAGGAACTATTTGCCACAGCGTGATGTTTTGGTTTTGGGTTGTTGTGTGCATGGGATACTGACAATGACATCCCTGCTAGAAAAGGACCCCACCTCTACCAGGTCATCGTCCCAGTTGTCCAGGCGTATGGATTTGATGCGACTGATGGCAGGCAGGTTGCGGTGGGTCCCGGAGCAGTTCAGACACACGAAGATGCCAAGCTTGAAAGATGCCCAGTCTGGGTCTACCGTAAAATGCACAGGTTTGAAAAAGAAAAACAAAAATTCACATTAAGACATTAAGCTAATTTTACATGAATATGGTTAGTTATTTAATTATATCTAACATCAGGATAAGTATCACCAGCATTATCGGTATTCTAGAGCGATAACATAGATACCAAACCAGCCAGAACACATAACTGAAAAACTTTATCTCAGACATGAAGAAATTTCACAACCTTGCAGACACACGGTAACAAAAACAAGTTCTTTCTTGCTGTTATTTGTTGGCTGACAAGTCTGAAGTTCATTTTAACCTTTTGGAAATTTCTAACAC
>JAODKE010000101.1:8992967-9010344 GCA_026779605.1 Mormyrus hasselquistii
TGAGTAGGGTGGGAAGAAGAACTCATCTCAAGTGCCACTCGGACTCCTGCGTTCTGCTGTTCTAGTGCTCATGACTTGCATTGGCAGAGAATCCCACACTTTGATCCAGTAATAGACAGGTCACTGCAGTGGAAGACTCAGCATCTCAGTAAGCACTTGCACTGAGCCTATGGAGGGGACTAATTTAATTTGACATCTTTGAATGACTTGAGTCCCATCAGAGCACTTCAGTCTACATCTAACTGCTCTTGCCTACTTTGGAGTATTTTTTTTTTTTTTTAAAAAAAAAAAAAAAAAAAAAAAGAATTGTTTTAGCAGTCAGCTTGCTATTAACATCCCTTAGGAAATTCTACCGGTAGTGCAAATGATGACGATCCCTTGCACAGACTGACTTCCTAGATTCCCCTGCAGACTTCTGTTGCTGAAGTTTTATGTTTTACCCAAAATCAAGTCCGGACTTGCCAATAAAGGCCATACCTCATTCTTACAGTGTTGTGTACTCAGATTTAAAAACGGCGTACAAAAGAAAAAGCATCATAATATGGAATTTATTTGTGGGGGGGGGGGGGGCGAGGGGGGTCATTCCACCTTATGAGCCCTCCAAGGCCAAGTTATACTTTAAAACAGCAAATAATGATTCAATAGTATATGTACCACACGCTGAATCTAGTGTCTGAAAATGCACCAAACATGATTGTACAAAAACATTCATAACATAAATGTAAATTTATTTCTTTAAAACTTTTTCAAAATCTAAAGCATAGTACAAAAATACATGTGGACAAATTGTTAGCTGCTTTAAAATGTACAAACTCACAGCAATGAATCAAGATGTATAAAATATCGTCCTTAAGCTGCTACACAGTTTGTAGTGGAGCACCAGAGGCCTAGAAAGTGTTTCCCTCTCAGGGGAAGTCCTCTGCCAGGTGCTGAACTGTGCTCCTGGGGAGGTTAAGATGAATGCCATCTAGGTAGTGCAAGAACCTAGAGAGAGAATTAATAAAACAGCTGAACTTTACACATCCCATTCCATACACCCTGATGACAAACATCGGCTAGAAATAATTGTCATTAGGCAGGTTCCATTCAAGAGATGTGCAAAAACATTTTAACTAAAAAAGTTGGCCCGCGGAAACATTACTGCTAAAATTTTCCAAATGTCGACAAACCTTTTCCATTTATTTTTAGTGGATAAAGTCTTTGTCGACACTTTACATTTAGTGAAAAACTATGGTAGAAACTTTAGTTTATATATTTTGTTGTCACTAAGAATATATGCATCAAGTGGATGGAAAGCATTACTGCGAAAGTATTAGAGAGAACTGCTGGTTGTCACATTCCATCTCACTCTCCTAGAAGCAGTCACACATGTACATGAGTGTGTGTCCGTCTAGAGCCATTTATCTAGGCCCCCTAGAGCAGCTATTGGCGTTATGAACCTTCAAGGGCCCAAGATTGATGCAATTATTCTGCTGATGACCACAGGATTCAAAACAGTGACGACCTGGACACAGCTAGAGTTCTAATATACAGAGCCACACCATCCAACGTCAACTACCATCTAAATATTTTGAAGAAAACTCACAATAATGATACACATTCTGATTCCAACCTAAGTTGGCAGTGGTGGCTTGATGGTTAGGGAAGCGCACTTGTAATTGAAAGATTGCAGGTACGAATCCCCCACCAGCATGTCACCACTGAGGTACCCTGAGCAAGGTACCGTCCTCAAGCACTGCTCCCCGGGCGCTGAATAAGCTGCCCCCTGCTTATGGGTTAAATGCAGAGGACACATTTCGTCGTTGCGCACTGTGTGCTGTGCTGTGTTGACGATGATCACTAATCACCCAATTCTAATTCTAAGAATCAGATCCCTGACAGAGAGGAAGAGTTTAAGAGAATCTCAACAGTCCAAACTAATGTGTGCCCGAGATTATGAAAAACGAGTCTCTGGCTAATTTTACAAAAAGATGTTCAATCACTACATATACCAAAAAAGGTAAAAGATGAGGAAGTGGACAGGGGAGTTTGAAGTAGCGACCGCATGGATAGACGGCTGGGGGGGGGGCATGAAAACAAACGGTTCAAGCACTGAAGTGCCAAAAAGCAGAAGGGCAGATGCTCACAGCACCATTGTTATTTTACACAAAGTCACTGAACTGGCACCTCCGGATGTCTGAAATGCAGTGCCAAGTTGGTTAAAATGAAACGAAAAATGTATTTCAATAGAATCATCAGACGATATTAACAGACACCTGGTAAATGATTTTGAATGTTGCTGACATTCTGTCAGTAGAAATTATAAAGTCAACAATGAATACACTGTTACCACAGCGACACTGGTGTGACTCGTGCGGCACCATAGCGGCGCTCCTCACCTGCGCTTGACTCTTCCCTGCTCCTTCAGCCTCTCCGACCTGCAGATGGTGCGGAGCATGGGCAGGTAATCCATGGCTGCGGCAGGCTTATTACCCAAAATGCCAAACATTCGGCTGGAGACTGCTCTCAGGACCTCAGAGCGCTTCTTGGCCACACTACAGTAAAAGGGAAGAGAGATTTAAGCCCCCCTCAACTTAATTCTTTACTTTCAGTAAAAAGCAGTTCCTTTTTCAGCTGACTTGAGCCAGAACCCTCTTTAGACCACAACTACCTCCTTCATTATCCACATCTGTCTGATGTTGCTCTAGGGCTGCACGATTTGGGGAAGATATCGAATCGCGATTTTTCTGACAGAAATTGAGATTACGATTTGATTTGCGATTTAGTTTTTTTATGTCAAGCTTTGGGTCAATATTCAGTGTGTAGTAATTTTAAAACATATGACGCAGCATGAGATACCATCAGTATTAACTGGTCTATATTCTAATGCAAGGATGAGAATTTAAAGATGTGATGTATCAAGTTAAATAAAGCAATAATGAATCTGCAGCAAAAAGAAAAATAGCGATCTTGCAGGTAACGCTTATTACCCTAATAACACTAGAACCGCCTTTTTCCCACGCCAATGAACAAGCA
The DNA here is from genome assembly GCA_026779605.1 of Mormyrus hasselquistii. Lineage (NCBI taxonomy): Eukaryota > Metazoa > Chordata > Actinopteri > Osteoglossiformes > Mormyridae > Mormyrus > Mormyrus hasselquistii. The sequence goes on from JAODKE010000101.1 coordinate 8,995,983, forward strand.
AGAACTACTTCGGTGTATGCAGCCCTTTTGTTTGCGCTATTGTGTTAGCTGCTGTCATTAACACTAATAACAATAATCGTAATGTTTATAACAGTGGCTGTTCTATCCTGAAACCGTAAAGCTGACAATTTTTAAACGTAGTATGCATTTGATAAAATATTGAATAAATAGAAGTCATTTATTGGTGATTTCATGTTGGGTCGAAGTTTCTGCTTTTTAACAACTGTATACGGTTATTCTCTATACAAATCAATTCAGTTGAAACAAAAATGTATGTGTTCATGGTTGCAAACTCTTACAGACTCTCACGCAAGAAATCTTACGGCAAATCTATATTCCATTCTGAACTTTAAATTAGCTGCATCAAAAATGTTACGGCAGTTTGCAAACCCTACAGACTATATACAAGGTAACAAAACTTACATACATGTAAATGTGTGTGCAGAACAGAGAACAGAAAATCTCACTTCATGCAGCTGACTAAAGTTGCCAACCCTGCATTTTATTTTAAATGAGAAGTAAAATGCAGTTTTCGACTGAAACAGCTTATCATTCCTTTGCTTTGTTACTCGGACAAATAGGCTACAAAACGAATGATTAAACATTATGCGTCACTTTTTGTATGTTTTCTAAATAAGACCGCGTGCCCATACCCAACTGTAATAGCGATTAAAGCGATCTATTCTTGTAGTATTTATGTTAAAGCAAAACTTTTATTACTGATGTGGGATTTATCTTTGGAAACACTTGGAAACAACAAAAACATATGACGTAAACACGACTGTATTGTGGGTTTTACCGCTTTTTTGGAGGTCACAGACTCCGCTGCTGTGAGAATTACTGTCTTGTTGTTTTGATGGGTTAGCGGTATACTAATACTATTGCCTATTAACAAAAACCAAAGGCATGATACGCTGAGGTATATTGCAGCTGGTATTTAAAAGGAGCTCGCCAGTTCTATTGATGATAGGACCTTTCAGAAACAATCTTGGACCATGAAATAGGAAGGCAATTCACTTATAGCTCAGTAGCGGAATCAGTATTTTTCCGCACCGCGAAAGTAACATTTTCCTTGGGTTTCACGTGTTTGCTGTTTGTGGGCCTATACGCCTTCTTGGGCCATTTCTGATTGGTGAGCATGACTGGCACGTGAGAAGCATGGCGCTTGTGATTGGTGAGAATGACACAGGGAGAGCAGCATGAATTTGTAAAACTATTCTCACAGCAGTTTTAAACCCTGGGTCCTACGTGCTGTATAATGTATATCGTAAATCGCGATTTTTGCGACTTGCTAATTGCGTCGTTTCAAATCACGATTTTTATGTTGCTCTATACATGAGATGTGATTGTGCGATTTTTCTCAACCATCAATTTACTCACCTTGGCTCACAGGATCCGGTGTGACCAAGGCTAAAGCCCCGTCTGTGTGGGGCCACAGGCAAGCTGAGCCTCCCGAAGACCTCCTCCCTCGCCTCCTGCTCTAGCTCCTGGGCATCCGTCCACACCCGCTCGACTCCTGCCCGGCACTGCTGGAAGCTCACAGCCTCCACGGTGGCCCTGATCTCTGCCACACTCCTTCCCTCAACACCAACTACAGGCTCCATTCTTGGTTCGTCCGTCAAACCGTTCTTCACTCCAGCCCCCGTCCAGCTGAGAGCTCCCCCCCGGAAGGCACTCTCCAGTTCTGTGTGAGCCAGTGCAGAGTCCAGGAAGGACATGTGATCCAGGAATCCAGCCAGGGAGTCCAGACAGCTGGATACTAGTTCATCAGCCTTCTGTTCTGATGGTGAGCGCTCCGCCCTTGTCCCAGGCCTTAAATACTTCGGAGCCTCTTTTCTGCTAGCCTCTGACTGGGACGTTCCCTCCGAATTTGAAGCTGCCTTTTGAGGCGGCTCACAAAGCGAGAGGAAACCATCATCAGAGTCCACGTCTGACACAATGGCAACTAGGCCTGAGTGGACCTTCTTCCTCCTGCTGCTGCTGGAGACCTTCACAGGGCTCTCGTCACTCAGCGTCTCGTCTAACCACGGGTGCCGTCGGCTCGGCCCCGCCCCCTCTTGTGGCACCGGATCGGGTTCCTCTAGAGGACTGGGGCCGCGGCTTCTCAAGGTACCGGTTGGCAGGGGCAGAAGGTGCTCCATGTTGGAGTAAAGGAGGTCTACTCCCCTTCCCCAGCTATCTGACAGCACCTCCCAGAATCTTTGGCTCTCTGGCTCAGTTGATGACTTGCACTGTGTAAATAAAAATTCAAGCATGCAAGTTACTCATCTGCTTGGAAAGATCAATACATGTTCTCAGACCATGTTCAGTCCTTGAGGATGTTGAGTCAGCACGAGTAAAATAAGTTTCTCACCAGCCACGAGGAACTCACAGCTTTAACTCTATGCCAGTGTCACACTTAATTTCCCAGGAATTAAATGGACGGCCCACCTTGCACAGGTGCTGGAGGTCCAGTGCAGGTTCGATATTTAAAAGGCCCAGCAGGCTTTCGGTGCAGCTGGTGTCACAGGGAGGCAGGTCGGCTGGTGGGTCTACATTCTTGGCTGGTCCCTCTTTATCCACAACTGAACCAGAATCATCTGGAACTGGAAAACAAAGGCGAAAAAGGTATTCCATTGGGAGGGGGAAATTAAACAGGAAATGTGGCAGGAAAGGGTGAAATGTAGCTTTGAACCCAGCACTGGGCAGGATCACCATGTGCTGTCAATCATCTACAGGAACCAATAAAACAGAAGTGAGACTAAACCAAGTGACGACAGTGTGGGTAGGGCTTATTTCTCCCTTCACTAAGCTTTATCCCTCAGCAGAGGTCCTGGCACAGCACAAGGGACCAGTACCTGCGCTTTCGGTGGGCGGAGCCAGGAACGGCCGTGGGGTCGAATGCCCCCCACCACTGCGCACCCAGAACTGCAGCTGAAGCAGACTCTGCCGCACATCGCAGCCTGTCCAGTGCAGCAGGGAAGACAGGTCGCCTGCATGGGTCCGCACGTTCTCCGCCAGGCACACCAGCTGCAGGTAGGTTCCAACATTCACCTGAAAGCAACATAAATGGTCAGCAAGTTTTGCCTCAAGGTTTCCCCATGACTCATTTCCCACATTGTGCAAGCGCATCAGACAACTGACCGCTGAAGGAGTTTCGAAATGGATTTCCTCAAACTGTCCATCAAACATGGTGCTAAACGTAGGATCTACAAAAAAAAGAAAATGTTACCGTCTTTAAAATGTTCCAACTGGCACATTTGGGAGGGGGGGGACAGTGACTCAACACCTGCTTACCGCTGGTGGTCAGGATCACCGGCCTCTTGGTTGTAGTCATAAACGTTTTGATAGCAGCAAGGAATCCTGAATCATCTTCAAATATGACATCGACCTAGGTGAACGGCACAGAGTAAGGCTTTACTATGTGGTTAAATGTACACTGAATACACCCAAGTCATCTTCAGCCTGCCTGTTTTCTTTCTGCTAGTCACATAGGGCAGCAGCACAGCACCCTCTGCTGGTTACCTCCTCAAACAGAATGAGCGAGGTGGCTGTTTTCTTGCTCTGTTCCTCTGCTGTAGGCTCCTTCTTGGACGCTGCTGGCTTGCTGGACGAAATCCCCTCTTTTGCTTTCCCGGCAACCCGAGCACGAGCATCTGTAGGACAGGGAAAATGTCTCAACACAATGAGCGGACAGGCGACACCCACCAGGCACGCTCTACAAGTCGGGACACTCACTCCGTGGACACACTGCCTGACTGACAGGGTTCTTGCCCTTGGGTCCGGCCATCTTGAAGAAATCGGCCAGTGTGGTGGGAGCCAGACCGCCCCTTTTGGATGCTGTACCCCTGGGGGACTGGGGAGGTTTTCTGGGAGAGGAGACCACCTTTCTGGGAGAGTTCATCTTCCCTGCAAGTGGACAAGAGCAGAACAGCTGCATTTATGACCGTTAAAATCTCTTCCAGCAAAGATAAAAAAATAAAAATCAGCAAGGGGAACCAGATAAGCCCAGATTAAGAGAAAGACCTCCTAAAAATGGGTGAAGATATGGGGATGACAGGCAGACGACGACTCACTCGGGGATGTGCCGCAGCGGACGGACCCGGCACTGGAGCTGTTGAAGAAAGACGGCTTGAAGATCCCAGTCCCCTGGATGTCCACCTGGTGGGACTGGGTGGCCTCCTTTAGCTGGGACAGGATCTGACGGCCACTGCGCTGGGAGGAGGCGTTCACTTCAAACACCTGTAAGCAGCAACACGAGCAGTGAGATTAACGGTCCACCTGTGCTGATGCTAAAGCCGCATATTAGCGGATATCCTTCATATCTGCCTGCAGAGCTTGCTGAGTCTACAGGGCAGAGAGGCCTGCACTCGACACCTTGAAGCCCAGCTCCTGAGCGCAGGCGTACACCGCCGCCGTCTTGCCCACTCCCGAGGGGCCCGTGATCAGTAGTGTGTTACACAACTGCTCCTCGCCTGGTTCCTCCTCCCCGCGGAAGTCGCCAGAGTCCCAGGAGTCTGATGTTTTAAAGAGACAGGTGACTGGATTTCCTACAACGTTTTGCACATTTGCGCAAACACGCTTCACATTTGACTCACTCCCCAACAAGACAGAAGCTTACCGCTGCTGTCATCCTCCTGTTTCCTCTCCTTCTGATTCCTCTTCTCCTCCCGGTCCGCCCTCTGCTTCCAGTCCTTTAACCAGCTGATCAGTGACACATTGGATCAGAGGCAGGAAACACGCGTGCTTATTCCTTAACCCAGTGTTCCCCCAACACAGTCCACGTTTTTGCTCCCTCCCAGACAGTCCACAGTTGTTGCTTCCCACCTCCCGGCAGGGACCGGGTTGGGAAACACTGCCCTTATCCATGAGAATGCCGGGAGATTAAAGAGTAATACATTACAGGCTTGCTTCCTAAACCACAGCAGGTAAAAATGCAATTCAGCTTCTAAACATTTCAGACAGACTCTGCCAAACGGCTATATGTGATGAAGACAAGTGGGGTTCTGACGGCCTCCTTGGGTTCATGGCCCCCACCTGTGCAGTTTTTTTACTGCGGCGGAGTTCCCGATGACCTCGCTGGAATGTTGCGGCTGGTATTTCTCAGTCCACAGCACATCCTCCTTCACACAGCCTACACGCCGGAGAGAACCACATGACTGATTACTCAGGTGGGTTAGAAAAAAAAAAAAAAAAAAACAGTGAACATGGGTAGCAGACAAAAGGTTTCAGCCTCCTAAATCAATAAGTACATTACAAGAGCAACAGCAATACCTCCTTTCCCAGAATTCTCTGGTGGTTCTGGTGTATCAAGCACAATTATAGGGCCATTTTCATCAGGTGTGTTTCCATCGTCCTTCCTCTGCCGCTGAGCTCGACTCAGCCGGCTTCTCCCCGGAAGCTCTGAGGACGCCCCAGCACTCTCGCTCACGGCAGGGGGACTGTCCTCAATCACGATGGGCTGCCCCCGGCTGGACCGCCGCCGCTTGGACAACCCCTCTCCACCTTCTTCCTCCACCCTGTGCTTCCTCTTCTTGCCGGCGGCCTTGGAGGGAGCAGGGACACTGGGAACGGTCGGGCTTTCGTCTGAGTCTAAAGAGGACAGTCAGAGTTTACCAGATTTTATCTATGGGTATGCTTAAAAAAATATATATATATATATTATTTGAGTGCAGATGTGTCCATCACACCTCCCAACCACTGGGGGCACATTAAATTCACCTGAGGCCATGCACTGTAGCAGATGGTCGGCACGCTTTTTTAGGAACCAGGTAAAGAACCTCCGGACTGGGAATAGAGGGTTGGACAGCCTGACTTCCTCAAGCAGACATCTGCGGACCTGCTCTGACAAATCCTCCCTCCAGCTGGGGCCCTGGAATACGGGGCCAATCATTAAAACCAGATGCCACTGACAGCAGCACTCCACTGAGCCCACCAGTGAAATCCAGTGCTTTAAGATGTCATAATCTAGATTTGCCCACACACACACATACACACACGAAGGGTCTCCCACCCCGGTTCCCCTACAGAACAGAGATGAGTCTCACCTGGTCTTTGTGGGCTCTCAGCGTAGGCAGGGTCTTGGTGTAACCAAGCTGTCCATATGACAGAACGGGTTTGGGGGGCTCCAGACAACACGTTTGTAGGTGTTTTAACAAGGCTGACCCAGGCCACGGCAGACTCCAAATCGCACAATCTAAGGCAGGGTCAATGGGAAACAGACGACATTTATAGGTGTTCTGCAGGCACAACACAACACTGGTGACGCTCCTGTGTTCCGGCTCACCCTGGGGCTTCTGGCGCACGTGGACCACGGCCTGGAATGAGGCGCAGGCTGCAGAGTAGGCTTCCCGACTGGCTGCACTCCTGGCGATCTGCTTCTTGAAGGATTCTGGGAGACCACTCTTCAGGAACTCCCTGCGGGCTTTGAACTGCTCGTCGTCCTGCGAGTTCTCCGAGCCTTCTCGACTACGGGGATCAGGTAGGAAACGGTAGGGGGTTGGGAGACAAATCAGGTGGGGCATGGGGGGGAGGCGGGGTGCATATCAGACAAAGTCAATCATGGCTAAAAAGAGTAGATAAGCATAAATATGTGTACAGATTAAGGTTAAGACATGTTACTGAAGAAGGGTTTTGCATTCTTAGGAAGCAAGCGAGAGCATTCATCATTTACCTGCTATCGTCAAATATTGAGATGACCGCCGATGGCTTCTGTCCTTTTTTCATGAGAAATACGGGCGCCACTTTGGAAGCTTCCAATGGAAAAGCAACTTGGTTACTTATAGATAAATGGTACAATACATTTACTTAACATTATAAGAGAAATATTAAACGCAGCGGTAATCAGGTACCTGCACAACCCCTAGCCTCCCTGCCAACAGGGGCAGCCTTCCCCAGCACCTCATTCACAGTACGCAGCTGTTTTTCACTTTCAGCCTTTGCTTTGGCAGCAGACACAGGCTGCTCCTCATCACCTTCCAGACACACCACGGAGTCCTGGGAACACAGAGCGGCCCCCACCTTCAGCATCACTCCGGCTTCACATATTCCTAAAGTTGCTATTTAGATATTTATTAGCACTGCATTTAATAAACCGGTTTCATAAAATCATCAGGACCTGCTAATGGAAAAGTATTCACAGGCCAGAAGAGTGCTGCCATCTTGGTAAGACTGCTCCTCACCCTTCCAGTGGCTGTGAGGGGGTGTGGTTTGTAAGTGTCAGAGTTTACATACCTCATCCTCACAGTAGGTGGTCTTCAGGTCCCGATTTCTCAGGGAGCGCCGTACGGAGCCTTTGTCGTCCACTTCACCCTTCTTTTTATTCTGCTGGAGAGCTCGAGCTTTCTGGAGTAGCTTTCTGGCCTGTTTTCTTCTCTTGGATGCACCGGCCTTTCAAATCAACAAGTCGTCAATAAGTGGAGCATTTCATGGTTTTATATACAATTTATCTGCATTTAAAAAAATACCTTAGTAGCTACAGGAGTTAATATATCAATGTCACTTCCATCGGCAGATTTAGGTTCCGAGTCCATGAGCACACGCTGGATTCTCATCCTGAAAGCAGCAATTACAAATGACAATAAGCTTATGAAAAAGCAGAACAAGTGTGTGAATTTCTAAGCAGGGATCCTCAATATATAGAGCTGGATATTGTACTAAAGACACTTGACAGCACATTTAAGAAAACAGCGAAGCTTCAAGTTACAACCCTGTCCTTGGCAATCATCATGCCAGCTCTTACTCAGCTCAGAAATGTTCATGACACGATAATGAAAATGCAGACTCAGGCTTACCTGATAGGGCTTCCCTTGTCATCTGGAGGTGAGAGCATCTCGGCCCTGTACATGCTGCGAATGAACCGGTGTGTCTTAGGCGTAACCGCTGGTGATGGCTCCCCCTGGGAGGCTCTCTCAGGCAGCCGCTGCTCTTGCCGTCTCTCTCGGCTCCTGGTTATGGGAGCCTGTATGGTTACCTTCTGCTCTGGGGTTGTTTGCTGGGGGCGGCCTCTAGCAGACCTTCGCATCGGTGTGGTCCCAGCAGGTGTGTTACTGCCATCGCCCGCTGGCTCGAGCCGATCGCCCTTTTGCTCAGTTCCCACCGATGGCTTCTCCTCTAGAGCTGGGACTGGTGAAGGTTCTTCTGCGTCCTTCTTGCATGCTCTCCTGAGCCTGCTGCCTCCCTTCCTCCACGACCTACCTGGCTTCTCATCTCCCAGCGGCTTGGACGTAGACGTTTGTCCTTCTTCCTCATTTGTGACCTCCACACCGGTCGGTGGATCTTCCTGGACCTCAGCAGCTGTTTCCACTGCTGTCTCCTGTCTGCCAGGACCCTTTTTGGGTTTGCTAGTTTTGCCAGTTTCTTGGCCAGGCTGCCTGAAGGCATTCATGAACTGCTTTCTTTCAGCCTGAGTGCATTTGAGGGTGGCACCAGGCTCAATGACAGCCAGCTCCAGATCTTCCTCACGTAGGACCACATTGGACTTCCGCCTGGGAACTGGAAGGGACTCAGACTTTTCCTGTGGGGAGCTTGAACCTCCCACCTTCCGTTTATCATGCTCTAGTGTCTGCCTCCTAGTGAATATGGATGCCAGCCTCTTCTTGGTGTTCATTTCCAACTCGGGTGCGTTCGAGACAGGGTGGACTTCTGCCTGGATTGTAAGGGTACGTGGGGACACTTGTTGCGGATCACCCTGAGGAGAAGCAGCCACAGTCTGCACCTGTGCATCTTTTTCAGTGTCCTTAGGACTTGCAGCATCCTCTTCAATTTGACTCTGAAGGAAGTCCTCAAACGAGATCGTAATGGTTCTGCCATTCAGACCAGCAGCATTATCCACCTCCGTGGTGTCGTCACATGACCTTGGAGACTGAACCCCAGCTTCTCCATCACCTCCATTGCTCATCTTGCTACATTCCTCCTGGGACTCCACAGAGCAGCCTGAACCGCCCCCCGGTTTCTTCGTCACCGGGGGCCGCCTTCTAGCGGTCTCTCGGAGGCACTTTTTAGGGTGCTTATCAGTCGCTGCGGAGCTCTCCATGGGGGGGCTCTTTTCTCCACCAAAGGCCTCGGTACCGACCTGCGCCAGAAGGGCCGTAGTCTCGCTGCCCAGGAGGACCGGAGCCGTCCCTGCTGCATCCAGCGGCGCCGTGCCGATGTTGGAACAGCTGGATTCCGAAAGTGCAATGGCCTCCACGCAGTCGCCCTGAGCCTGTTTGCTGAAAGCAAGCGCCTTGCCTGGCTTCCTGCTCTTCCTGAGCCTCTGGGCCTTGGCTGGCCTTGTAGGGGTGTCTGTGTGGCTGGTAGCTTCCCGCTGGTTATGCCCATTCTCTTTGCTCTGCTCGGACATGCTGCTCTTCTCCAAAGCGGGTGGGGTCTTTTTGAAATAATCTGTGATACAGTTGGACTTGGGGGGGGAGAACACCTTCTCTGTAGTCTTTGGCATGGGCTGAAAGTAGTTAGTAATTGGTTTAACGGAAGTAATATCCCCATCTTTTCTTTGTTTCTTGCAGGGCTGTTAAAATCAAAGCAAAGAGATTATATTATCCCAGTGCTTTATAAAATAATTCCTTTTTTGAAGAATTTGAAAACAGAATGCAAGAAGTAGAAACCATATAGTAGTGTCAAAAATGCCGAAAGAGTACCTGCGTGTCAAAATCTTCAATTACAGACGCCATAGCAACGGCCCCAGCCATAACGCTTCTGAAACACGCCCCAGAATAAATGATAAATGTTAATGAATTCTGTTGGAAAGAAAAAAAAAACAACAGCTTATACCCCCAAAAAATAACTTCACTGCTTGTACAAAAATATTCAATACGTGAACAAGTAAATATTCAGATTGTTTGTTTACTACTACGGACGCAATCATGCCAGTATCAAGTTTACAGAGCAGACCAGCATTAACTGTATTAGTAGACGTGCGTCTGAAAGAGAAAATTAAAACATTAGACTTACCAATTTTGCAGAGGCAATGTAAGTCCGATGACAGCTACACGGTAAGAAACCGAACTGTATCAGCTATACATCTTCATTTCCCAAAGACAGCAAAGAACCAAAGTGACAACCGTTTAAGCCGCCTATTATTATACGACTAACCTTCAGGTAACATGCAGACTAACCAAAAATTTAGCAAGTTGGTAGACAAGAAATTACTTCGCTCATACTGCACAATGTCTCCGGCTAAATCCAAAATTCATTATAAAAATATAAATAAGCAACTGCTCACGGACAGCCCTCCAGACTGGCGCGTTAGCTATAGCTGACAGAAAATAACCGGCAAAACAAGACGTGTAGGTGTAATCAACTCGACAGACAATACGCAGTAAAACATGTCCTCAAGTAAAATATACGCATTTACAGAAAGATAAGAGAATTTAGAAAAACAATATTTCAAACACAATTCAAAAAGAGCGCCTAATACTACCGCTCTCTAGTATCTACTCGCACAAATGGCGCCAAATGCCGGTGACCTTTGGCTCACCGGGTTCCGCCAATCAGCGATCCGCACTACCGTGAGGTCATAGGCATGCTGTAGGTTACTTTAAAAACACATCAAATTTGTTTAAATTGTTCCGTGTCTCTAGAGGTTCTGTCAATCTGTATTCGCAAGTGAAAGTGTTTTTTTTTTGTTTTTGTAAATGGATGTCTTGAGTCGTTTTTTAAAGAAATTGTGAGCGATCAGATCGTACCTTTCGGTATGAACATTCCCAGGGCCTTGTTTTCACCATGTCGCATTCAAAACCGGAACCATAGAGTCCGCCCATTGCTTGTTTTGGTGCAATATCAGTAATATTTATGGTATATATGGTCATGTGACAGGCAAATACGCAGTATGTAATCAGCCCAGCTACCTTTTATACACGTATCATAACTTATTACCTGTCCATAAAAATTGGAAAAAAACACATTATTCAATATCGTGACTTTTTTGATGGTGTTGCCTGCCGCATATATTTAGTTAATTTACTGACGGTTAAGAATAAGTTTCAATTGTTGTTATGGTAAACTGGATTTTTCCCGTAATTTTGTAATCATAATTTTGTAATAATTTATTTGTCAAACGCATTTATGAAAGGTCCGAAACACATATCATAACATACTGCTTTGAGTTGTGTTATACTGTATCTTTTTTGTAATGTGTGAAGTTCAACACTTTCCAAGCCTGCAAGGACAGTTGTCGTAAAGGTCCACGCCCCTGATTTATGTGCCTAATTCTGATTGGCTGGATCGGCAGGGACGCCACGCGAAGACCCGTGGGCGTTCATACGATTGGGTGTCGCTGGAGTTGAGCGACAGTTGTGGTTTAGCGATGAAGTACAACATTTGGACTAGGAGGGGACCACGACTTCTAACGCTTTAAAACTCGCAACATGAGTTGGGACTGAGTTCGCCCCAGGTAATTATACGCTTAAAAATAATTTCATTTCATAAGCAGACGTTTGAAATGAACTAGCATGTTATATATATACACGTTTTGTGAAAATCCTCGGATCATCTAGAAGGAAACTTTTGCAATGGTGATGATACCTAGTTGTAATCGGATGGTACCTACCAGTGGTTAGATGAAGCTCGTTATCTAAGCAGTCAAGCGGATTCTTAATCGTAAAAAGTAAGTGTGCAGTTGTTTGTTTTCTCGGCAAGCTGAGGTACATCACGTGCGATGTAGGGACGTTCCTTTAGATTCATTTTTTCACGGGTATGGGCATGTTCGATGTTGAGCAAAACATCTAGATACAGCCTACATTTAGCTAGCCAAAAACCCCTAGAAGGACAGAATGGCGAACACCCCTAGGTTTACGGAGAAACAGGTAGTACGTGCTGTCGGACTTAAGGTGAATTTGTAATTGTACATATGTATGCTGTATTCTGATTAATTTAAGCCAGTTTCTAAATCTCTGGATTTTTCGATGTGGCGTTTTTCAGATGCGTGGGCACAAGTGGTTAATGTACAGTATGTAATGTAACTGTTACAAATAAATTCTTTGAAAAATTACAAAGGTCCAGTTTACGAATGCATATATATCCACTGCATGCTACAGTATCTGTGGTATTTCACCTATGCCCAGCATTATCTTAATATCTGTAAAAACCTCTCTTTCACGGATCACAAAGTTTCGTCTTTGGAAAAATCACCCATTCTTGCCATTAGATAAAGTTTATCTGGACGGTAGCTTCCGTTTTGCACACACGCGCTGTCATCGATGGTAATTTCTTGCGCGTCGCAATCAACATTTCTGTCATTTAATAACCGTCTAACATTGCTTTTAGTCTCTTTAAAACTAGGTTTTAATAGACAGCATGATGAGTCCTTATGAGAGCAAGGTCATTTAAATGTCGTTATTATTATTCATGTTGGGATAATAAAACGACGAATAAGCCAACGAAGACTAAATTAACGCAGTTGCTGTGCGGTTAGGGTAGAATATCGTGTTGTTTTATAGCTATTTAAGATACTGTTGTGGTCTGGCAGCATGTTTTCTAGATGCTGCAAGTGTTTTACTGGATTTTTCTGCTCAGCATGTATACTGTCTTCTGTAATCCTGCCGTTTGAAATTATTGTATGGGAACCATTTTGGACGAGTTGGTAAATGGTAGACCACTTTATTCAATGCATTATTACACTTAACAGCTTTCAAAACACAACTGGTATTTGATTTAATTATTGCGCCATGTGACGGTTTTCTCTTAGATGTTTGGCGTCCTGCAGGCTCTTACTCTCGAATCCTCTTTTAGTGTTACAGTACCGCAGTGCATTTGTCTTATTTAATAAATCAAAAATTTTTTAGCCTTGCTGAAATGTAATTATAGTCACGCAAAATTAATTCCATTAGGCTAAGAGTTCCTGGTCTAAGTTAGTAGCAGTATATCCCAGTAATGCATGTCTAAAAAGCAGAGTTCATTACTTTGTCTCTTGGTATTTAACTGTTGCTTTGTGCTCTTTGCATACTCCATAAATGTAATGTTTGTACAATAATAAAGACTGCTTTGTTCTGTAAAGCATTCTGGTAAGAAAATCTGTGTCTGGCACAGCCAAAGATAGCTTTGGGCATGGAGTGCCTTTGTACATAAAGTCATCTCCTGTGTCCGAGGTGTCGTTTGCCGGCGAGCCATGGTATGTGCTGGGGTAATGTGGCAGCCATGAGACCGGACTGCTTGGGTGCCATGCCCCGGCTGGCATGTGCCACCCACCCTCCAGCGGCATGCGGTTCAGGAGCAGGGAGGACTGACATCGCTGCTTTGAAGATGTTGATGATAACACTGGGTGGGGGGGATTCCTTCGGACAAAAAGCAGTGGAACTGTTCTCTGACCATAGTTAGACTGATATCTCAGTCACCCATGTTGGGAGGAGGGGGGGGCAAGGATTCACCCTAGTTTTCTGTGTGTCAGGCTCTGCACTAAATCTAGCTTATTTCACCATTTCAAAAGTGACCTCATTCCTCCACAGTAACAAGGGCTCTGCAGGATGGCTACGCCTGGTGCAAAACTGGCAGCTGCTAAACCAGGGTGCAAGCCTTGCATGTCCTTTTAAAAATAAGGGGGTAATTTTATGGTTGACGGGTGATTGTTAGCCCAGGTCAGGTGACTGGCATCTATACCCGATCAAACATTTTTTCTTTTTTCTTTTTTTTTGGCACCACAATATATGATTAAGCTTTACAGAAATATTGTTGTTCAGATGCGATTATTTGGGGTCTGACCAGAATGTTTGACTGGGAACACATACATTGGTGGAAGGTGCTCAGGGGCAGATCTTACTGCCCTTCATCATCTGCCCCGTGGGATTTTGCAGGGCTAGTGCAGAAAGGCATAAATGCTTGTGGTTTATGTGTAAAAATTCAAGTTATGCTTGTTGGTTCAGTAGGTGGCTACATGCCAGACTCATTGTCGCCATGTTTTGAACAGATTGATGATTGCTTTCATTTCTGAGAGCCAGGAGTGGCGGTTAATCCATCGGGCTCCATGGACTCACTCGCAGAATAAATGGGAGGGTTTGAGGCTGGCGAACCAGCTTAGTCTGCCACAGGCGCAATGCTGTCCGGAAGCGTCCAGAAGCTTCCGGAAGTGGTTTCGGTGTTTTTCGGTTGACTGTCAGCTCTTCCTGCCGCTTGCTGCCTTGTAAGGTAATTGTGAAAGTCTGCCACAACGTTCAGACCACGTTTCTCAGACCTTTTTCTCTTTTTTTTGTTTTTTAAATCCTTTTGTGTGTTTGTTGCACGATTTTCCATGTTTAAATTTAAAGGCAACCTTAATTTAACTGCTAGCCGAATCCCCCCCCCCCCCCCCCCCCCCCCCCCCCCCCCCCCCCCCCCTCCAAGGCCCCCCCCGAGCCTGCCCTGCACCGACCCGCCGAGACGAGACGAGCGGCGGGGGGGAAAACAGAAAGAA